>LPNX011004072.1:360793-425239 GCA_001517045.1 Pseudotsuga menziesii
AGTATGCATTTGTAAATATTCTAATCCGACGGTCACGATATTTTCTAGACATAGAGTGATCCGATGGTTCAACTTCTCTTAGATCATACCTACCATTGATACGTGGCTTAACACCCGATTGGTCTATGATCTATATTTAAAGAGCATAGAGGGTCCTTGGCTAGTTGATCGATTATGAGAAGCTCATGTAACTTTCTTTATTTTGCATAATAAATTGCTCCAAGTAGCTATTTGGATGGAGCCGTGGATTGTTTCCCTCTCGAGGGTTTTAACCATGTGACAAACATCGGTGTGTTGATCTGTGATCTATTTGTGTGAAGCGGTTGCTCAAGGTGTTCGGTCTTTTGGGAGTACCCTGTGTACCCGAACACATGTGTTTGATGGAGTAACCCCAAATAAGTATACATCGAAAGAGGAGTGGTTGAATACCTACAGGGGAGTGGCTGATAAAACCTTTGATGAAACAACAAAATTATATGAAGAAGTACGACAATTGCCAAATCCATATGTAACTCTAAAAACTGTAAGGGATCATGCCAACAATACCCTGAGTTTGGCCATGAATATTGGTAATAAGGTATCAGAGGTGAATGTGATCTTAGAGAAAATCCCTACTATAGATATAATACACTTTCACAGAGAAACAAATGATATCATATATACAATATTGCTTAAGTCTACATTACAGGTGTCTAAACTGGAGTCCAATAAAAATAAAGCTCAGGACCTCCTATGGAAAGAAAGGGTTGAGAACAAAGCCATTTGAATCAAAATTAAAAAGTTGTAGGAGGATTTATTGAAGGTTGAAGGGTAGTTATACAAAGGAGTAGTGTCTCAAAAGTTGTTTGATGAAAATGAAAAATAAGCTCACGTGCTAAAGTAGAAATCAAAAATTCCTTCTACTTAGCTTATTCAAACCTCTGAATTGACAGAATTTGAGAAGGAGAAAGAAGCATTAAGCACTAAATTGAGTGATTTTAAATCCAAGCTGTTAAAGCTTGAAGAAAAAGAAAAAGAGTGGGAGAGGGATGCTAAGCTTTTGATGGAAAGTGAGAAGGACCTAAAAACTAACCTGGCAGCAAAAGAAAAAGAATTACAGGAAAAGTGTGAAGAAGTTAAAAATCAATCTATTGTTCCTTCTATAGAAACAGATGCAGCCTCTCTTTCTAAAGAAATGCCTCAAGTAAACCTGAAATATGTAGAATTCACAGGATTAAAGCAACAAAACAAGAATCTAGAAGAGATAGCTTTGAAAAAAGAACAAGAGAAGAAGGAAGTAGAGGAAAAACACCAAGAAGTAATAAATCAAAATACCAAGTTAACAAAGAAGGTGGTTGGTCAAATGGCCTTGCAAGGAGCTAGATATATGATTTGGGATAAGATTATTCAGGAAGCAAATAAGTTTAGACCATATTTACATTTTATTTCAGATCAGGAGAGTTCTCCGAAAGTAGCCAGAAAAAATATTTTGATAGTAAAGCAAGGATTAAATAAGAAGCCAATGGAAGTATCTCAAAATGCCATCAACTTTTTAAGTGTCTTATCAGAAGATCAAGTTAGAAGGTTTGGTATCTGTTGTAATCTCACAGATCACATATGGTTACCAATAATACACATTAAAAGCATACAAATACTACAGAGACAAGAGACAAGAACATAGGTAGAATAACAAATTATATTATAGTGAAAGGGTCCACACAATACAAAGAACTAAACCAATTTCTTATCTGGCTCAACAGCCTAATATATATGATTGAAAAAATAGTTACAAATAACTATCTGTCAGTTTGGTTAACCGACATGACCCTATGTGGCTGACCTAATCTCTAATTAGTCGGCAGACTGACTTAGTCAGTTTATCGTTCTAGTCGGCTTACCGACTAGCTCCTCCAACATCTCCCCCACGGAAAAAATTGTTCTTCGTCCCGAAGAACAGGGAGGTACAAAAAAAATGCATTACCCATCTTTAAGTAGTTATTGTTATGTTTCAACCTTCATGGGCTGTGAAGTCTAATAGTTGGTCTTTTCTGTACACATACTTTGACAATTGCTTTAGCTATCACTGCCAGCTGATGTTGGAATTTTGTCCAACTTTGCAGTACTTTTTGGATGCCGATTGTTAATGTTGTAAGGCTTGACAATGCCGACATCTTTTCTTGAATGGAAAGGTCTGCTATCCTTTCCATGTCGGGACCCAAAAACTGGTGTTTTTCTTCTGCCATCTCCATAAGTCGTTTCATTTGTGGGTAGATGATATCTAGTTTGTCTAAGCTCGGAATTGCCTGTTGTACCCATTGGTGTGCTTGTCGCTCGAGCTTCTGCAGTTTGTTTGTCTCAAACATGATTTGATTTTCAATGGTTCTCCTACGTGCTTCTTCCATGCTCTTCCTCTTCTCGAGTGCTTGGATATCTTGTCGGGTCTGTCATGTTTGCTGGAAGACTTTTCCATAATAAGTAGGCCAGTCTCGGAGTACTCCTTCTATAATGACTGACTCCTCCATGTGATATTGTAGCACTCTGTATGCTTCAGAGAAATCTGTGTGCTGCTGCATCAACAGTCGAGCTGTTTTTTCTTTTTGCTCTTCTTTTGTGTTCTATATCTGTGTCTGTAGTGCCGACACCATGCTCTCAAACAGTTGATAGGATTTATCTAGCTGCTTGTCGGTGTTGACCTCTATTGGTCCTAGTATCATAGAATGCGCAAGGTTTCTGCATTTGTTTAGGAACTCGA
This sequence comes from Pseudotsuga menziesii, assembly GCA_001517045.1. Lineage (NCBI taxonomy): Eukaryota > Viridiplantae > Streptophyta > Pinopsida > Pinales > Pinaceae > Pseudotsuga > Pseudotsuga menziesii. Next base: position 363,525 of record LPNX011004072.1, read on the forward strand.
CTTGTTTTCTTTCATTATCGTCAAGCTCCTTGCGTCTACTCTGGCTCCTTTTTTTTGCTTAGATGGCCAGGGTTTCTAGAAGTTGTCCCAACTCTCCATCTTTCAGCTTGGTTGTCGACTGCAGTGGTCGACCCGAGTTGACTGATGTGGACCTTTCTCGTTTGGGTTGGATTGTCCTTCTTATTTTTGTGCTTTTGTTGTTCTGATTTCTTTTGCACTTTTGTACTTGTGAGAGTCAGGTTTTCTGGAAATGGGTTGTCTGGCTATCGGCCTGCAGTGGTCGGGGGAATTTTTGGTTGGGTCGGCTGGATGAGTGCTGCAGCTGGGTGTGTATCTAGTTGATTTTGTACAGAGGGTCCAGATACGGAGGTTGTTAGTACTGATGGTTGTGGCCAAGGTGGATTTGATGCAGCTGGTTTCGGTGCAGGTTTTGGGTTAGGGGATGGTGGTGGTGATGGTGAATGGTCGGGTGTGATTGGATTGGTGGGGATGTGGTTGGATGTCAGGTCGTAAATTTGTGGAGGTGAACCTTCCTGAAGGTCGGAGAACAATTTGTCAATTTCTTGATTTATTTCTTCCATGTTCTCTTCTTCCTCATTTCTTGTTGGTTCGCTAGCTGGTGGGGGGCGTTCGAGGTCGATTGGAATGAGGAATGTAGTTCAACTTGTGACAACTTCAGCTTGCTTGTTGAGGTTTCTTTGAAATGTCGAACTCAAAATTGCAATAGTCTGTGGCTTCTGGGGTACTTAGCCAGGTTGGGGAGTGGGTAGTCTAGATCCACCAGCTTCGAAAAAAAGGGCACTTTGTGGCGATATTCTGTACCAAGGTGAGTAACTTAGGCAATTTTTTGATGTACGCCTGGAAGTCTCTATCCCGGTCGAACCTTTCCTTCAAGGTTTTCGGCATAGCATTCTTGCATATGTCGATTGGGCTTATGGAAGGAGGCTCTGGAATTTTTTCTTGGGTTATTTTGGTTGGAGACGGGGGTGGGGGTGTAGACATGAGATCAACAACATTCTCGGTTGTTGAGGTATTTGTGCTTTTTGCCTTTTTCGGTTGACCTTGCTGTGCTCCCACTTCGACAAATTTCTGGAACTGTGCTTCCACTGGGATTTTATTCGCAATGGTGTCTTCGATGATGTCAACCATTGTTGCTGCTAATTCATCTTCATCTTCTGATGATTCCATGATGATAAGCTTGCATTTTCCTTTCCCCTGCTCCTGCTCTGGGCTTCTTTTCCTTTTCCTCGAGGATGCTATCTCCTTCGACAGTTTGCGAATGTTTTCTTTGGTTATAGCATACTCGGGGTTTTCAGTATCTATCTCTCCCCCTTGTTCTTGAGTTGAGACAATGCTTTCTTCAGTTGGATTGGTTACCTGTTGTTCTTTCTGTGTCTCTTCCCTTTGGGCTGTCATTGGTTTGATTGTAATTTGCAGTCGACCGGTGCCTTCCGCTGGTGTCTCCTCTGACACAAATATGTTGATGTATAATCAGAGCTCATAATATTCTTCTTTTTCTTGGTCTGTTAGTGGCTCCTCTATTAATAGGTCTATTTCTTTGGCGTTTGTTGGTATCGACATTTTTGTACCCGACTGTTGAGCTAGCTCCTGAAAGATCTCTTCGACTGTTGGGTAGTAGTCGAGAGTCTTTGCTTTTGCCTTGGTGCCCTGCATATACCACACCGTGGTATGGTCGAGTTCTAACTATATGTGGGCAGTTTTGGGCAGACTTCGTCGGATGTTCTGGGGCACTCTCCATCTGGTCGTTTGGATTTTCAGCTGTTGGAACCAGTTTTCCAACAACACTTTGCCTTTTGCTAGCTCTTTCATTGTTCCAATTTGGGCAAATGGTTTGAATCTCCACATATGGAATTTTGTGGGTTCTTGAAACTGCTTGTCCCCAATAGGACACAAGTAATACATGACTATCCATATCATAAGGGATGGGAACCTTATAATCCCTCCCGACTCCTGGCATTTTTCACATATGCCTTTGAGCATGTCAGCGAAGTACTCATCCCATCTATAGATTTTCCCTGTGTTTGCAATGGTATCCCTCAATTTCTTGGTCGACAAGTGGGTCGATATGACTTTTATTTTTTGGTTTAGGCTACAAATATTCCTTGTTTGTTTTTCGGTGTTATTGTTGTGTTTTATTTTATACAATAAGTCTATGAATTGAGATATTGTTTTATCTTTTTGTACTAAGTGTATTAACTCTTTTACTGTGTCTTGTCGATTATCGTCCTCTTCTTCCTATCGAGCAAATTATCTAAATACATTTGTTGCATCTTTATACAGTTTTTTTTGTTTAACTGGGTTAGGATAATCATTCTTTTATTTTATTTTGCTTATTCATGGGTTATCATTCCCAATTTTTGTCCCTTATCGGGTTACGATATGCAAGTTCTTTGTATTGATAATATCATGTTTTTGCACGTACGAAAAGACATTACATTTTTCTTCTTATTTATTTTATCAAGCATAGTAGGGAAATCCTCTAATGAGTGATCCCCTACTCCACAACTAGTACAGAATTTTAAGTCAGTTCTATCCTTGTATGGACAGTCTGCATATCGGTGTCCTTCTTTGTAACATGTGAAACATTGGATCGGCCGACGTGGTCGGTTGTCGTGATTCCCAGAGAATTAACCTCGACCTCCATATCCTCCACGTCGGTTGTCTAATCGACGCTCATATCAACGACCTTCGTACTTTTGACTATTCTGATCATTTTGCACGTTGTTTTGTTGCTCATTGTTCTGCGCAACTGTGTTATTTTGATAGACTGCGTGATAGTTTTGTCGATTTTTTAGATTCAGGTGGCAGTCGACGGTGGTATGATTTTTAGTTTCACAGATTGCACACCATGATGCTTTACCATTATTCATGTTGAATGGGAAATATTTTGTGGTGTGCTCTCCATGCTCTTGGAAGATGTCACAAAAACATTTTGTTTGCACAAATTGAATATCCTGTCGGCTAATATCCTGTCGACAGTTATCTTTCAAATGTCTGGTCGATGAGCATTTCATGCACTAGATGTCCCGAATTTTAAGGTTTAGCTCTTTTAAATATTTCTGCATGATCTTGAGTTTTTCTTCCAATCTATTATCTATGGGATATGCTGGGAAGTCTTCATCCATCTCTACTTGTAAGGATTTAGTAAGTGCACCTTCATATGTCTCGAATGTCTCCAGGCTTATATGCTGACGAATATTCTGGGATAGACCTGCAAGAAACCACTGGATTAATAGTTGCTCATCAATCACGTAGTCCAGTTGGCTGAGAATATCCTTCTAGTGTTTATCGTACTCTCGGATCGATTTTGTTGGATTTTGCGAAGTTGTTTTTAATTTTTTAGCTGCTAGATGTTTAGCATCTGGAGTTTTAAAAAATGATAGAAATTGCGCTTTAATTTCTTCCTTGGATGCATTGGGGGTTCTCTCAGAAAATGTCATATACCAAGTTAGAGCTCTTTTCCTCAATGCACCAGCAAACTGTGCCATCTGTCTGTCTTTTGTTGTAACCTGGTTGGCCTCCCATGTCGACTTGCAGACGAACCAATGCCATCTAGGGTCTTCATCGCTCTCATATAGAGGGATATGCACTGATACATGACCCATTTCAGATTCGCTGTCGCTGTCTTCTTCAGCAGGTGGCAGTGGTGGGGGTGGTGGGATGTTTTGTTTATCTTTTTGTGCAGATCTGTTGTCGACAGAACTCTTGTTTTCGTCAGTTGTTTTATTTGTCGTATCTTCTCCGACAAGTAGTCGATCAGGGTCGACTTCTCCTATCGATGTCCAACTACAATTGTTTGTCTGCAGGTCCAATTTTTCTGTATTATCCAAAGCTGTATTTGGTAGGGGGGGTGCTCCTTCACGTGTCAGGTAAAGTAAGTGGATACTTTGGTTGGAGGGTTACGCTTGAAGCGTGACCCAGTTTCCTTCTTCTGGTCAACAGATAAGTATATGATTATCATCGTTTATCTCGTCGTCTAGTCGGCTCCATATACCAAACTCACCAGCTCTTAGTCTCAGGTCCTCTTTGATAATGGCTTGTATCCTGGTACTCAAATTCATTGGAGATAGAGGTCTTAGCTCCTAGGGAAATTCTATTTGGAGAGCTTCTCGCTGCTCTATCCACAAATATTCTTCCATAGGTGACACTTCTTCTTCCATGCCTTCTTCTTGTTGGTCATGACCTGACTCTGGCGGATTTATCTCTTGGTCTGCCACCCTAGTATCCATTCCTCTTTGCAGTGCTATAGCTCTTTCTCTTCTTTCTTCCCTTCTTTGCAGCCTCTTCTCTCTCTCTATTTTCTGTAAATCCATCGTACCTTTGTCCGTTCAATTTCCTCTTTAGGCCTACTTTTCATCGCTGGTGATGGTATCTCTTTTTAGTCGACTAGAATCCTCTCCATTTTACCCTGAAATATGATCAGATGCCCTCCCATAGCCTATCCAACACTTTAGAAAGATCGGATAGTTCTGTTTACTTGCTTAGGAAATATTCCCACTCCATTTTGGCAATGAATTTATCCCACTTCTTTTGTTTCTCTGCCCAGTTAGTATTTTGTGGCGATTCACGTAGTAATGGACAAGGTTCGACAATATGACCCACTCCTTTTTCTATCAGGAACTTTAACAACAAGGTCAATAAGGAACACAAGAATTGATCGGTAGGGTTTGTATAGAATTTCTTCTGAATGGTTTCCACCGAAGTTCTTTCTTCTATAGCTTGTTCCTCGCATAATTCATTGGTGATATTTTCAAACCACTCCGACAAGTTTTTCCTTCCCCATCGAATTAGTTTTTCTAGCAGTTGTTGGTCTTTAGTCACTTCCAGCTTTTTCATCCAGAAGTTTTTTCAAGAGCTAGGGTACCAATTCTACAAACTTCTCATGGGTTTCAATAAAGAACCTTTCTTTTGCTTGAGCAGTCATTAATCTGTTTCTCCGTGCGTAGTTCTGCAAATAATTTGCTACCTTATGCTCCCACCAGTCCTTAATCTCTTGTTCTGATATCATCTGCTTGTATTCATCTCAGATATGTAGTACCGGCAACAGAACCAATGTTGTAATCTCATAGATGACATAGGGTTACCAATAATACACATTAAAAGCATACAAATACAGCAGAGACAAGAGATAAGAACATAGGTAGAATAACAGATTATATTATAGTGAAAGGGTTCATACAATATAGAGAACTGAACCAAGTTCTTATCTGGCTCAACAACCTAATATATATGATTGACAAAACAGTTACAAATAACTACTTGTCGGTTCGGTTAACTGACATGACCCTATGTGGATGACCTAATCTCTAATTAGTCGGTAGATCAACTTAGTTGGTTTATCGTTCCAGTCGGCTTACCGACTAGCTCCTCCAACAGTATCCAAGACAAAGTTGTTATTGCCTCTTGGGCTAGAAAGGCGATTGGAAAGTAAAGAATGTTGGATATTGTACAGGCTAAAGTTGATATTATATGTCATAAAGTCAAAGAAGCGACTAACTTATTTACTCCATTGGTAAACATGGGAATTCCTTTCTTTTGGGAGGAAATGGGACCATTATTGTCTCAAGAGGAATATTTGGAAAAATTGGTAAATTGCAGGCCATACCACAACAAGTTTCAAGATATGCAGCAGGCTCTGTCTGGAAGAGTCATGTTTGATAAATTAGCTAAAGAGTTCAAGTTACTGTTTGATTTTAAAGTCATGTGTGCCAAGGTGCCTAATCTTTCATATGCAAAAAACATGGAGCTCAAAGTTTTGGCACATGAAATGGTTGTTGCAGATATGCCTAAATCTGAACATTGGAGAATAGTTCAACAATTTGGATCAAATAAATATAAGTTACATCCTTGAAGACATCAAGGAAGACAACGCAAAGGAGTTTCAGTGAAGGATATATTTTATGATAAAATGTTATTTTAATTTCATTAGTTAAGAATTTTTGTTATCTTAGAATTGTTTTGTAATAGACTAGTACTTTGACACATGTAATAAACGGTTGAAACCATTAGACAGTTAGGTTTATTGTTCAGCTCAAGGAGCAATTGTATAAGTATTCATACTTTGGATGAAGTGAGGCCTGGAACTTGTGAGATTTTGGAGAATTTTTTATTCAAGTTATCTCTTTTAAAATTACAGAACCAAAAGTTGGCGTTTTTCAAAGATTCATGTGTTATTTCATGTTGCAGTCTGCACTTTCACTTCTCATGTGAATGTTTTTCTAGTTTTATCTTTCCATTATGTTTTCCTTCATGTCTGAAATGAGAGTATAACAGTTTATAATTCATATTTACTATGCTATAGCTGTTCTTTTCAGATGTCCACCAAACTTTTCTTCCAAAGTTGATACAAAATTCATTTTTACAATGCTCTGTGTTAATGATATGTTCATTTTCTTCCTTTTTCACCAGACAATCAAATTTTGACTGTGACTAAATAGCTACCTTGCCTCTGTTGAAACTTCCATGCATAAGCTATGTTTATCGATATTCATATCTTGACTCCATAGCCCAATGGTCGAGTGTTCTGTTTCAACCAATATTACCAATTACAAACAATTTTGCTTATACGTATCTGGCCTTGTTAATATTTTGTGGGAGGTCCCTCTCGGAAGAGAGAAAAGCCATTTTTCTCTTTAAAAGTGGTTTTTGTTGTTACCTGGGAATAGCCTTTACAACATTTGGTAATTTTCCAGTGTTAACACACCCTTCCAAACATCACGAGTACAAAATATAGATCATGGAAGTACATAACAACATCATACAAATGTACATCAAGAAGGTACCTCATCAAAGAATCATGAAAGTGCTTGTAAATCCAAGTAAGTAGATCACCATGTGGCCCATACACACAAGCATAAAGTATTATATCAGATCTTCCCCAATGACATAGGTGAGTATTCCATGTCCCATAATTCTACTCCAAAAATATATAATGTGAATCATTATAATCATCCATGTGTTCTTTCATCCAAGAAGTGAATGAAGAACCTCCACCAAAGTCTGAACCAAATAAGGAGCAAATAAAACATGAAGACTTCAAGTGGCCCAAAGAAGTCACATCAATACACTCATGAATATGTATGTCATCATGAAATCACAGAGTATGTTGCTTCCAACAATAATGTCCTTCAATCATATATATCTTCACCCAAGTTTGGGATGAAGTTCCTCCAACATCAAATGGACTAGTCAAGGAGCGAGGAAAATCATGAGTCTCCAAGTGACTCAAGTGAATACCATAGGTGCATCCATGTAGATGTGTATCATAATAATGTAACAAGGGATGTTGCTGAAAATGTAAATAAGATGGTTCTCTAATCATGTCATCGTCAGAAGGAAAGATAGAAAGTCCAAACTCTTCATGTGGCACCATAAAAAAGAAATGTTTCACCCATACTTCATTAAGATGAATGCTGCAAAATTTGGAAGTGTAGGATGTAGGAGAAAGAACCAACTCACTCAAATGGCTAGAAAGTGAAAAATTTTCATCATGTGAAGGATCCATAGGGGTAGGAGTATGCATCTCCCTTAAAAATGCAAAAAATTCCTCATGGTTTGGTTCCAAGGTAGTGGAATCATGCACTTCTTCAAAAAGTGTGCACCCATATTCAAGAGGCAACTAAAGTTCCTCTTCCACCACAACTAGTGATTGTCTCTCATCAAGATCACATTCAAACAAATCAAGAACCTACAATTTTCCATGCTTCTCATGATCCCTCATGTCATGAGAATCCTCCAAGCAATCTACAATATGACAATATGAAACATAGGAGGAAGAACAAGTATCTTGCAACCTCTCTATAATTTGTTCATTTTAAATTTTGAGCTTATGAATATCCTCATTGTTATTAAATTATTCTTCATGTAAACGTTCCTTACGCTCAACCAAATTATTTCTATCAAAAAACAAAGACATGAAATTACCTTCAATGTTGCACATTGCTCTTTGAATCTTCTCCATGTCTTCAAGGAAGGATGGATCCTCCAATGAAGAAATTTTCCAACAAGAATTTGACACAAATGCTTTAGTGTCATGGAGTATGATAAGGGCCTCATGGATATCCATTTCACTCATCTTTAAAGACCCTTCAATCAAGGATAGTTCATGGGAGTGAACCTCCTCTTCTTATTTCTTCTTGATTTGATCAACTTCTTGAAGCTCAAGTGGTGATGTGGAAGTTGATATTTGTTCTTCATTATCTATCACAAGGTATTCATCCTCATGATTATGAGAAATTAGGCTTACAGCAACATTTTCAAATCTGATATATATGTCAGCAACATAGAGTTGTGAGCACCCATCAATAGGTTCTCCTTCATAGTTTAAGGATCCATCAAGAAATTCTCTTTGATTGGAACAACCCCCATTAGTAAGGATTGTTTTATTATCTTCACCTTCCTCTTTATGTTCATCTCTACAATCACCTTGAGGTAATTGATGCTGCACTTCATGGTTCTCTGTTTCTTCCTTTAATTTGTGTATCTAGGCTCTTTTCACAAATAGGTTGATTTTTCTCATTTCATGCTCCTCCAAACTTGTGGATTGCTGATTTTCCCTTAATGAATTCACATGTTCCTTATTGTGCCTAAATCCATAATTAACAAGGTATTTTGGGAAAGAATACCACTCATGAATATCTCCTCACAAATTTCTATACTCTTGGAGACATGCTCCAATACCTATGGTTGCAATTTCTGTAATTGTTGGTCGGGGAGGAAAGAAAGTGGGAATTGTGTTTCTATTGTGAAGCCAATACATGTCTGAAACTTTTTCTTCAATATATGGTATTAATGAACAGGTGCTAAGATCATGCTCTGATACCACTGTAATGTCCCTTTTTCAAAATTTTATTACAATGACCAATTTTTCACTTTTTTCCCTAATTTGACCTTTGACTAGTTTTGATATCTAGATATCCAAATTAGTCCAAATGCTCCCAAATATTCTAAGAAGGTGTATGAATGATATTAAGACTTGAATATGATGTTCAGGGATGATTTATGACCCTCCAATTACTTCTGCAAAATTTTTAATATTCTGACCAAAGTAGGAGTCTTTACTGGCAAATTGGGGCTCCAATTCCCCCTTGGTAAATGCTGGAAATGGATTCTCAAACGCTCCCAAACCCACTCAAATTTACAAAGTGCAATCCATACATAAAAAAGAATATGCAATAAAAACTAGAAATGGTTGAGAGAAAGTGCTGCACTAGAAGGAGCCATGAGCTGCCCTGTAGCTTACACCTGCAAATACAACTCCATTAAATCTCCATGAAAGACCTGGGTGGCCTCTCCAAACACCAACTTGGATGGGAATATTTCACCCTCAAAATTAGCCGAGACAAGAAACTAGTCACCCACTAGATCTCTCAATTCACAAATGCAAATTTCTCAAATGATCAAAAGCTCTTCTCTTGGTTCATCCCTGTATTTTATAAACATCCTTAGCCTTGTAAGGTTACCAATCCATCCACAAACTCAAGCCAATTCGAATTAGGGTGTGTGCTCAATATTTTCCAAGTGTCCTTCCTTTCCTAGCCTTCCATCTTCCCCCAATTTGAGTGGGAACCCATTGAGCTTCCCCAACTCACCTGAGCGCCCTCTTGGATGCCCTATTTCGACCTGACATGTCAAAATGGTTAGATGTCAGCCTTTGGGTCTCAATATGTCATAAATTTCATAACATCTTCATCATTGGTGTCATAGATTTCATAGATGTTAGGGAATCTAGCCCAAGTGTTTAAGAAGCTCCCATTTGACTCTTCCTCTCCCATGGAAGTTACATTTCCTTCCCAATTCAACCTATGAGGCATATCGCCAAGTGTATTAGCCTTCTAACTCATCCAAGAACATTAGGCTTCCCATGCATTCGAAATTGAAAGAGGAGAATGCCATGTTGTACACAATTTCTAGCTTGTGTGGGTCCCATAATCTCCATGTGTCTCCATGCTCCATTGCCACTTCAATTTTCTCTTGTATTTATTTAATAATCTCCATTATTAAATATTTATTCCATTCTAATGTCTAAACATCATTTATTAGCTCCCTTATTAAAATTCCAAATGTATCCATCCAACCTAAGGAAGTAGTAGGATTGATGGAATTGTCCAATCTGAGATAATCTAGGATCATGTTCAAGAAGGATATATCTACCAACTGTTAGATCAACCGCAGTTTTTGCTGGCCCAACACCTTTGGTTTTCCACATCTTAACATCTTTGATGTCATCCTGACACGGTTCCATCATGGAAGTGCTTGCATGAATGATGTTTGAGTGTGTTTCTTGTTTTGCTTTCGACATCATTTGCACCAACGAACAACGAACCTCTTCATCCGTACAAAATATGGATTCATCTCGTTCGTCTGAATCAAAATCCACCTTTTCGAGTTGCATTGTGTATAAGACCCCGAATTACTGCTCATCATCAACAAATTAAAATTTAAAAAAAAATAAGAACTATTGCATTCCTGCTCCTTCGCTCTGTCACCTTCTCACGGGATCCTCCTCCTCCTTGCGCATTCACCTAATTACATCTATATATATTAACTAAAATGAATATTTTTTTTATTTTTTTTATTGAAAAAAATTTGGTTGGGCATTCACCCAATTACATCTATTCCGAGATATACAATTCCTTGTTTCCAAAACTTCTCATTTCTAGATTATGGAATATGATGCATCAAACTAGGGCCTTCATTCAAACTTAGCATTCCTGGAGGTAGTTGAGAGCCATAATTTTCTTTGAAGTCTGTCATCTTATTCAATTCACGAAGAATGTGAAAAGAGGTTACAGAGACACAATCTAACAAGATGAAATGCAGCCTTTACATAGTCACGTTCAAGCCAAGATTGTTGAACTTTGTAGCAGAGTTTAGAATTTTTATTATAATTTTTGAATCTCCAAATATTTGAAGGTTAGTATGTCCAGCTTCCTTTGCAAGTAGACAAGATTTTAGAAGAGAAAATATTTCTACTTGATTATTTGTAAGTTGTGTCCTAATCCCCAATTGAAACTGATTTCTAGCCTTCCTCCTGGGTAGTAAATCAATCCCCCTGCCCCAGATTTCCTCGGTTTTCCTTTTGACGCTCCATCGAAGAAGATTGAGACTTTATTTTTTCTTTGCACCCATTCTGAAAATTATTTTTCCGGAAGTCTCACCTGCCAAATTGGTTTAATAATAGGCCTGCTAGAACCCAACTGAATTTTATCCGCCTGCAGCGATCCAAGTCAATTATGCTCAGCTTTGAATTTAGTGGCATCAATTTGAGTATTTCCCACAACTTCCAATAGCAAATCCTTAGCTTTTATTGCTACAATTTATGGTTTCATGACTTTACTGTTAAAAATCAAATCATTTCTTGCTAACCAAAATTTCCATTATAAAAATTTTCGAATGGCTTGCCAAATTTTCCTCCATTCATGACTGGTTGAAATAATTCTTGGGTACCTTGACATCCAGTTTGCAAATAGAGTTACAATTTCAATATTTGAAGGATCTGAAACCGACATCCCACTCAAGATATGCACCTAGACCTTCAGAGTAAAAATGCAACCAACAAAAATATGGTCTGAAGTCTCTCCATCTTGATAAAAAAGACAACATCTAAATGGTCCAAAAAATCCTCTTCTTGACATGTTTTCACCTATTTATAGATTTTGATGCATTAGTATCCAAGTAAAAAAAATTACTTTTGGAATACTAGGAAAATTCCAGACTGCTTTCCCAAAATATGCATTGTGAATTGAAACTGGATTTGTCTGAAGTGCCTGAAAACTGTGCGCTACTAAATAATTCCTTGACATTCCTCATCCCCACACGTCCTTGCACGTTGAGTGAATTGGTGCCAGTCCTGTCAATCTAACAATCAACAATTTTTGTTGAGTGATAAGCTGGGAATGCCCACGCTGCCCAATTTCCACTTCTATCCCAAGATGTAATATCAAACAATCTTAAAAATCCTTTGTTGACAAGCCAGAGCTTGATCTTTGAAAGTGATGATTTAGTGTTTAATGGAGCGTTGCCTTTGATTTTGTCATCCCATAGTAATGTTTTCCTGCCATTTCCTGGTATACAATAAAGTTGCTGATGAAAGAATTCTAATCTTCTTCTGCATAAATTCAATGTTATAGAACCTTTAGGGGTATTTGTCATCTGTAAATTTCTTAGAGTTCCTCCTTTAAGATATTTTTTCCAAAATATTTGGCTAACCAGGTGTTTTCTATTAGAGAAGAGTTGCCACAAGAGTTTTCCCCCCATAACAAGATTAGCCAATCCTGGGTCTCTGATTTGCAATCCACCTTCTAGAATAGGTCTTTTAACAATAGCCCATTTAACCAAATGCATTCTACTATGATCTCCTTTTTTGCCTCTGTAGAGGAAATCTCTGATCAGCTTGGATATATGATCCATAGTCACTTTTGGAGCCAGAAGAAGAGAGGATTGGTAAATTGGGAGAGCTGATAGAATTGGCTTAATCAATATAAGCTTCCCTGCCTTTGTGAGCCATTGACCACCCCACGAGGAAATCTTTGCTTTTATCTTACTAATTATTTCTAGCCAGAGTGAATGATTGTTTTGTCCTAGGGTTAGTGGAAGACCCAAATATTTAACCTTGTCCCATGTGTCATATCCATCTAAGCCTAAAATTTGAGATATGTTTGCAATTGTTGAGTGATCTATGTTCCAGCCATACACAATGCTCTTTCGATGGTTAATAAGATCCCTTGAAATAATACAGAAATGTTGCATAATTTCTTTAAAAAATATTGCCATCCTTATCGAAGCCCCTCCCAAAAGCAACGTATCATCTGCAAAGAGAGAATGGTTGATAGAGTCCACTCCACTTGCTGACTTGCTGCCCATAATAATCCCATCATTTTTTCCTGCAATTAAATTTCTACTCAAAGTATCAACCATCAAAATATACAAGACCCCTAGTTGCTTGAAAGAAGTTTGTTGGCTGTCATTTACTAATGGTGCTATCCAACGTATATCAGTACAAGATTTTATCAAATTTATAAATGCAGAGCTGAATCCAAATGAATGAAGAACTTTGTAAAGAAATGATAGATTTGCCCTATCAAAAGCATTTGCCATATCAAGTTTTATTAGCATGCCCTTCTCCTTTCTTTGAAAGTTGGAATGCATGGCTTCCTGAACTTGAATCACATTGTCTAGAATGTGTCTCCATATTACAAACCCACCTTGAAGAGGTGCAATCAACTTACCAAGCAGAGGTTTGAGCCTGTTAGGTAAGAGTTTAGAGAAGATCTTATAATATGCATTACAAAGTGAAATAGGTCTAAATCAATCAAAAGTAGTTGGATTAACATATTTAGGAATTAATGCAAGGAAGGTGGAGTTGGTACATCCACCAAATTTGGATTTTAACTGAAATGCTTTGATCACGCTTTGATCATCGCGAGTAAATATTTTCTGATTACTGTCCAACAAAATGTATAAAAATGAAAAGATAATCCTTTTGGGCATGGGGCTTTATCCTGTTCCATAGACCATATAAAATCAATGATCTCTTCCTCCGTAAAAGGCTTCATTAACTCACCATTTTCTTCCTCACTCACCAAACAAGGAATGTTGGACAAAAATTATGAGGTTAAATCTGAATCAATAGAGCCATCCTCTCTAAATAGTCACTGAAAATGTGCTTCAACCACTTGTTTTATTTGAGAAATGCCTTTAAAAGTTTAACTAGTCAAAGAGTAGATTTCCGATATATGATTATGGGAGAGTCCGACTCTATACTATTTGTGGAAAAATGAGGTATTATGATCTCCCGATTTCAACCATGTGCTGCGAGACTTCAATCTCCAGTATTCTTCTTCCTGCCTAAACGCTTGAAAGGAGTTAAACTGTACTTTTTCTCTTCTTACAACATGGTAGAGGTGATTTCCGTTTCTTCCATTTGATATTGAATCTCCTCCAATTTTTCTAGAGCCTCTTTTCTATTGCGAATTGGATTTTTAAGAGAATGCTTTACCCATTCCTTTAACGTTGATTTAGTATTTTTTAGCTTTCTCTCCCACACATAATTCGGTGATCCAGTGACTGGGATACTCCACGCCTTGGTTATTGTGTTCAAAAAACCATCTCAGTCTATCCAAAGAGGACTGAACCAAAAGGGTATGGGGCCGAGATCTTCTTCATCATCAAGCTGCAACATTATTGGTTTATGATCCGAAGAAAGTTTGGGCAATATACTGGAGCAAATAACCTTTTTTTCCATAAAAAATAGCTCTGAACCAGGAATCGATCCAACCTTGCTGAGATATTTGCTGCTCCTGTTCGATTATTAGTCCAGGTATATTTTCCTTTTTCTGGTTTAAAGTCTAACAGATCCCATAATAAAATGAGATTCTCCACCGATTTATGCATGGGATCTCTCCTGTAGAATCCTTTTTTCTTTTCTTTTGGATCCAATGTAATGTTTAGATCACTAGCCACAATAATATTTGAGATAGCATTTGCAGCAAGAAAATATGCCAGAGAATTCCAACATTCTCTTTTCTCTTGGAAATTTACAGGTACATATAGTTTAAAATAGCCAGGGATATCTTACTTGGAATGTGTCGGAGCTCAGTAAATATCCAATGTTGTGTTTCAAGTGATTTTTCCAATGGGAACAATTCTTCTGACCACCAGATGAACCCCATGCACTCATAGCCTTCCCTATATTCTTTTTCCAATTCTTTTTGCTTAAGGAAAGAAGAGTGTCCTCTTCCATTGTTGTCTCTTGGAGCAAAAGAACATCGGGAGAAGCCATTCCTATAAGGTCTTTAACAACTTCAAATTTTGAATAATTTCCTAGCCCCCTGCAGTTCTAAGACACAATGTTCATTATTTATTATTGGCAGAAGGAGAGGGCCTCCCTTTGCAGGTCTAGCCTGAGTATTCCTGCCAATTGACATCTCTATTGTCGCTTGACTTCCTTCCATCTTCAGACGTTCGACTTCTTCTTCCCAAACATTCTTAAGAGATTCATGCCCTTTTTTTGAAGACCTCTCAAGGGATTCTTCTTCAGATGAACCAGATTTATCTATAGGTTTTGTTGGTCTAGGAAAGGAGCACAAGGAAGAAGTTCACGCGCAAACAAAAGAAGGTGTGCCACACATACAACAGAAAGAAAGGAATGCCGCGAAGGAAGCAAAGGACCCACGTAGGCAGAATGGAGAGGTGTGTGACAAAGGAAAGGCAAGCACATGGGCGAGTAGGTGATAACGGATGAAAAATGACAGGTGCAGATCATGGCCGTTTAAGGTGGCGTAAGCCTGCAACAACACACGTACGAGGGAATATTTGTAAGTCAGGCCGATAGTGCCTCGTGTCAGGTCATGATCACCACATCTGTAGCCTGAGGGGCACCTGATGGTGACGGTTGACAGACTGCTTGTATACAGTCGACCCTGCATGGCCATGTAAAATAGTATAAATAGGAGGGATTCAATAGCTAGAGGGTTGGATGTTGGAGGGGGTTGTTGATCCCCTGTTGGTAATAGTTGGATTTTCAATAGTTATTGTTGGTTGTTCCTGGGTGATCCATAGCGAAGGACGCCATTTTACTGTAATTCTACAGAAAGTAGAAGAGGAGAAGACTCAGGAAGAGTTTGGTAGCGATAGGAGGCTGTTGAGCAGCGGATATGGATGCTGTGTGCGCAGATCGCTAGGAGTAGAAGTAGGGTAGAAGAGAAAACCAGAGAGCATGAGAACCAAAAGTCTAAGTCATAAAGACATATCATAATATCAGTATACATCCTGCAGACTGCAAGGTGCTATATCCTTTTCTCATGCCAGATGAAGAGCACCTTGGTGGTTTTTCCCATATGGGTTTCCAGATTATCTCTTGTGTTTGAATGGCTGATTAATGTTGTGAATGTTTATGCGAATGGTTGTTATTTGCTTCATGTATGATGATGGAATATGGATTAAATTCTTGATGTTATATTGTAATCAGTAGATGAATGTTAGGGAAGCATCATTGAAATATATTTATATATCGGCCTGTGCGTTTATGCCTTAAGTCACAACGTAAGTCGTAGATGGTCTATTAGTACCAGTCAACTGTGCCAGCTAAGAGATCAGGAACAAGGATAGGTTGTGTGCACTAACATATTGTTGTGCTCAGTCGCACAAGACTGAATCTACCATTCAACCATCCAGTTGCCTTTGTCGAGCGCCTTGGCCGCGCGCCAAGGGACTATAATCTCTTGACAATCGTGGAAACATGGTTCCGACAGTTACCCATTGAAGAGATATCTCGGGTGAGACTATGCCTACTCTGCGGGTGTTGCCGACGGGGCTTACTCTATTAGGCTAGTATCTTGGGTGTTTGTTGGGTTGACGGGCTGCGCAGAACTTGGGTCGCACAAGGTAGGAAAAGTGGCCAACAAATGGTTCTGTTGACGGGACCTTATTGATCAAAACGAGGGAAATGTTGTGGCATCCAACGAAGAATGAGATAGAAGATTGGATGGATTCTAAAACAGTAGCATTCACGCAAGAAGAGAGCGCAGGGACACGGTTTAGCGCAGAGAACTGGATAGACAAATATATATATTCTGATATTCACGAGATCTTCTTTGCTGAGTTCCCCATTCTACTGCATGAATGGTTGTCAAGATTGGCGACTAAGCAGACAAACTTCCAGAGAAGAGAGACCGTCGAGTGGAGTGATCACTTGGTTCGTGAGGTAACCGGTGTAAGTAACACCATCTCTAGAGTTGTTGATTTTTGGGTTGATAGTATATTGCAAGGATATATTACTGAGTTTGCAGTAGACAATATAACCTTATATAGTGAAGCTGAATTTTGTTTTTCTAAGGACCCCGAAGAAGATACTTGTTATGTATCAGTACATGGATAAAAATGCTTGCCTATGAGAAGGGTATTTTGCAGCTGAGTAGTTGATTTGTGTGCCTAGAAGGAGGCTATGTCATTGAAAACCTATTAAGAATATGGGAAAGGGTGAGTTGAAATGTCCCCTGGAAGTACAAAAATTGGATTAGAAGTTGGAGTACTAAGGAGTGGAAGAATATTCAGATCAAGAAAGAGAAGGAAAACCGAAAAGGGACAACAAAATCCTAGTTTGTTCGAGAAAAGCAAACACGAACTTTGATCATGCAAAGAAAAAGGGTCTTGCGATGAAGAGGAGGACTATAGCCCAATTTTGGAAGGATCTGAATATTTTGAGGATTTTGAGGAGAGTTCAAGGTCAGGACGCAACTACATAACACTAGCAATATCACCAGAGGTAAGATCTAGAGTTTCATCCCAAGAAAGGACTCCTAATATAGATAGTGATAGCCCTGTAACTAGTGTGTGAGAAGGTACAACCCCTTTGAATCCTATCCCTAAAAACCCTGACGCCAACTCAATGGCTATGACAGATGTCCGGTTACCCACATTCAATGGAAATGGAACGGAAGACCCAGAACAACATTGGTTCCTCTGTGAAGCTGTTTGGATGGTGCTTTTAGTCCATAATGCAGATATAAAGAAGGCGTAGATGGTCATGACCTCGAGGGGTCATGCATTAGACTGGTTCATGAAGTTCTGTGGTGCACCAATTAGAACACCACAGAAGACCCTTGAAGGGATCTGTTGTAGCTGCAACATTTTCCCAAAATTCCAAAAAATTTCCGGACCCTCCTTTTGCTTAGACTAGTTTGATTTTCTTCTTTGATTTGGTTTAATGACTCTTCAAGAAATATTGTTGCTAATACCTGAAATGATCCGCTTTGGTTTTTTTATGCCTTTGAATGAGTTTCAAGTGTTCGAGTCGGAATAATATTTGCTTACAGCCCCGCCGTTGCAGAAGAGTATTCAGCTTCACCTTCGTTATTTTTCCCGATGCGTTTGTTTTAATCGGTTGTTCTTTTGTTTTCCATCGAAATGATTTGTTACTTCAGTCTCCGCAGTTGCGGAGGGTGGATTGCTAAGTCTTTTGATCCCTGTTTGAATTTTCGGCTCCTTCTTTGTTATTTTAGCCGGCCTCGTAAGTCTCGGGCTTCTACCGTTGTGGCTGCGAAATGCACTTCCTTTTCTGGACGTCTAGTAACCCCGCTATTGCGGAGAAATGATCAATGTTGGCTTCGTATTCTTCTCCGATGTTGTGGCTCAATCGGATGTTTTCTGGTTTCAAGTCAGAGCATGTTGTTACTTTGGTTCCCGCAGTTGCGGATGGTCGATTGGTAAATCTTCCGATTTTCACTTTGACTTTTAAAGCCTCGCGGTGTTGCTTTCGCTTCTCCTTCAGTCTTGTTTTTCTGCCATTACGGCTTCCAAAGCATTATCCTTCTGGTTGTCCAGTGGGTTTTTATCCGACTGTTGTTTTCCCCCGACGTTGTGGATGGTGATATCCTTTACAGTTCCGCCGTTGCGGATGAAAGAAGCGCTAAACTTACCGATGTGTTAGTATTTCTTCTTCCGATTCAAACTTTACCCATCACGGATTGATTTATCCTTCACGGTTCTGCCATTGCGGCTCCCGTCCCGCTTCCGCTCCGATGATTTAAAGTTTCGACGTGCGTTGTTTATTATCTCTTGGCTGTCCCCGTGGATAGAGTAATGATTTGGTCACCTGACGTTGCGGAAGGGTTTGTGTTTTCGACTTCCGATCTGTTTGGCTTCCGCTGTCCGATTTTATGCTTTTCCCCGCCGCGCATGTTGACCATATATATATATGGGGTTGGGGTTGTTGGGATTATTGTATTTTCTATTATTCTGTTTGGACTGTTGCTTGCTGTCGCTCTTGTGCATTGTCGTGCTCTCGAGCTTGACCAGACCCCGTTGTCGGTACTCGTGTCCAGGTGGCTCAACTGTGGGAGATTGACCACCTTTCTTCCCATCGATCACGTTGTAGTGCCAGGTAGGATCGTATTTGCATTTCCCCGTTCTGTTTGAGCATGTGGTTGATGTTTGTTACGGTTGGGTTTGTACGCAGTCGTTTTCCCTTGGCCCCATTAGTTGCGCGCCTATATAGTTGGGGATTTTTACCTTAACTGTCCGTGGGAGGGAGGTTTGGCCCTTAGGGTGTTTTAATCCACCGCCGTTTGTTATGAAACCCTGTGCTTAGAGATTCGGGGGTTTGGTGCAGACGGTCGTTCGCTATCTGCACCAAATTGCCCGATTTGATGATGTTCTTGCAAGGGGAGGCTTTCATGGCCTTTCCGTGGCACTTGAAGTAGTTGCTCTCTTCCCCTTTTGTTTTTTGTGATACCCGCGCCCTCAAAACCACAATAGCGTTTCGCCACGCCGTTCTGCGCACAGTCGTTTTTTAACCCAAGTCGGGGGAAGGGGCTATATCACTGCATTTAGTTGTTGGCCATAGATTGCGTGGATATTGATTATTAATGCCCCAGCTTGAGTATTTTCTTTTCTACTGTCTTTCCCACGCAGCGCGATAAACATGGCACCCGCAGAGAGCCGAAGTTTTCTTCATGTTAATGTAGATGTTTTTCCCGCCCGATTTTATTGTTAGAATTGTTTGGTAGTGGAAAGAAGTGTCGGCTTGCACATTTTTATTGCATATAACTATTTTCCATCATGCTAAACATTGATGAAGTTAAGCACTGCACATTGTTGTCTCCAAGTTTGTCACTCAGCCGAAAATTGCTTAATGTTACAATTTTATGGCAGGAAGAGTCCACAATGTTAAAGAGGCAAAAGAAGAAGGCCCCTGTGGTCGAGGAGGAGCCAAAAGTGGAAGTTGTCACCAAAACAAAATACATATACGAAGACACTAAGTGTATATCTGGTGTCGAACCTGAATACCAATGGGGGGAAATATATAGGTTAATCACCTGTAGGGAAGTGCCCGATATGGGATTGGAAGAAGAATCCATATATGCCAACATAGAGAGATCTTCACTCATGAAGATTTCCACCAGAACAGAGCTATTCCCATGCTCTGAAGTAATTGGTTGGATTCTTCCCCGAGCAGATGTAACAACGATGATCCTGGAAAATGTTGAAAAAATAGGGCTATGCTGCATATAGCCCAGGATACGTAGCTCTGGCCTACCACTTGCCAGAAGCACAAGTATTTCTGTCTGATGATTGGTTGAATAAAATTAGAATGGACCTGGTAGAAACTCTTAAAAGAATGCTGCTATCAGGAAATCATTTCAGAACTAGGGCTACAGGAGAGTACAATACAGCAAGCTTAAGGGCCCCATACCGGTTCATAGCTTTGATTCTTAATAAGATTTTTGGAAGAGCTCATGGCAGGTTCTTCAAATTGGAATGGATACCCATCATTTTTTATGTTGCAACCCAGGGGAAAATTTTCAACTGGGCCAGCATTGTATCTAACAGTCTCTCTGCCTGCTTGGCCTCAGCCTTGGGTGGAGTATCACAAAAGAGATCTGAGTTCTACATGAGTTCCATACTTGTAGATTGTATATTGTGCAATCAGCCTTTCCCCGGCCTCAGGTGCATCTGGGACAGGGAGAGGATTCCTGTCTATTCTGCTTATAGACCACTGTGGGCACACCAGTACCACAGTCATTATTGAGAAGTCTGTGAGCACTTTATCATGCCCTTATATACACTCATTTTCCTGAAGGAGTGTGATTGCATGTCAGAGGAGGCGCTGCAAGTAATTGAAGATTATGCAGATTACTATCTGACTGAAGATGGCCTTTACTTCAGGATGTTTGGAGGTTTAAGAGCACCCTCCCTGCTGCCCAAATACGCCACCAACTACATCATTCACAAGGAGGTAGTGAGGCAGGTCTTCTTGGATGACATAGGGAGCTTCCTGTTTGAGCATAAGAAGGCTGCCTATCCTCCTTTTCCATTCAAGTTAGGAAGTTACAGGTTCACTAGGGTGAAGAAAGCTGATGAATTTGTAGAAGAATTAGAAAGGTTTCATTTTGGCGAGATGCCATTCCATTGAAATGACTCCCACGGAAAAGTAGCTGAACATTGCAAAGAAAACAACGTGCATTTTGAGTACACCCACCATTGGGATAGGGAAGAATCTGTCTTCTGCAATGCACTGAATATGACAGCCTTGAGGAGGAGGTTCAAGAAGAATATCTCCACCAAAGGTGGGAAGGGAGAGGAATAAGCAAAAGCTGAGGAAGAAGCCAAGAGAAGAAATGAGGAAGCCCAAAGGATGGCATAAGAAGTTGCAGGGTGGCTGCACACAGAAGAAGAAGAGAAAAGAAAAGCTACACAAGAGGCAGCTATAAAAGCTAAAGAAGATGCAAGGAAAGAAGAAGAAGAAAAGAAAAAGAAGCTTGATGAGGAGCTCCAAAAGCAAGAAGTAGAGAGGCTAAAATTGACACAGACATAGACAGAATAGTCAGCCTCTGACACAGCTGGAGGACAGACCCAGGACATGGAGAACCCCCAGGTTCAGGACCCACAAGTACCTGCGGCCAACACACCCATGGCCCCCACACTCAAGCTGGTCCCCTTTGTACAGAAAAAAGGGGAAGAGATCCCTGATTTCAATACTGTTTTCTATGACAGGGCGACAAAGAGAATATGAAGAGAACAGAAAGGAAGATTGAAACGGGAGGTCTGCCTGGGAAAATGATAACGGATACACCCATTGTATTTGGAACAGACCAAGACCCTAGATTCACCATCAGAGCAGGAGCTGCATTAATCCAAGCTTCAGAGGATAATGTAGACAAGATCATGACAGACTTGGAGCTATCCAAGAAATCTTCTGCTCAATTGAAAGATACATTGAGAAAAGAGCGAGAGGAAAACAATAGGCTGAAAAGGAAATATGAAGACATGCAGAGGGAGATGAAGTATTCTAAGGCTAAATTGCAGGTCCTCCAAGTGGAGAGACAAGTTATGGAAACTATGCAGGAGTGCCTGGAGAAAGTGCAGAAAGGATATAAAGAGCTAAAGATGGAGAAGGAACGACTGCTGGGAAAGGTAAAAGAGCTAGAAGAGCAGCAAAAGATCATCTTGGAGGCCAGTGAGATGCACACCCAAGGACAAGAAAAGAAACATAAAGAGCAGATTTCTTCTCTAACAACTGCTCTGGAGGAAGCAAGGGAGCAGCGGGTTAAGTGTGGCAAGGCTGGAAAACAATGAAGAAAATCCAGTAGAGCTACCAGCAAAGGATCAACAGGCCCTCAAGCGGGATTATGACTTATTGGAATTTGCTATAAATACCATGGAAGATTTCAAGAAAGCCGTTAAAAAGATGAAAGGAGCATGCACAGAGTTTTTTAGAAGGCTCCTTATTACCTACAAATGGTGCCAGATAGAGGCCGAGCAGAGGCTTGATGCTTTCCTGGACCACAACTCATTTATGGAGCTGTTGCAGAAGAGATATGAGGAGGAGGAAGTGAAAGTACAACATATTAAATCCCTGGATGAGCAGATCTTGAGGAGCGAAGTAGATCATTCAGCTATCAGTGTGTAGCTTTTGGAGGACCAGCTTCGGTTGAGCATAGCCAAGATTGAGGCTATAAAGAACTAGGCTACGGAGTTTGAAATCAACATTCAGTTTCTGGAACCTTGTGCCCTTGAAGGCATCGCCTCTGAATCTGTGGCGTGGAAGAAGTTTCTGGACACCCAAGTGGGACCCTCCTCGTAAATGATTGGTCACTTTGTAATTTGTAACGATTTTGTAAAAAACATTGGAGGTGAAGAGTTGGGAAGCCCAAAAGTTATTTTTGGGCAGCCCAACAGTCTCATATTTTGTATAAATATAGAAGAATTAGAGGAATAAGGGGATTTTTCCCAGTTAGAGATGTAAAGCGATATTGTAAGAAGAACTACTTTTTTTTGCAATAAAGAGTTATTGTTTGCCTGTTGGAGAGATATTGGTGGGACTTTCAAATGTTATGCTGTGGATGGCGGAAAGATGAACTGTTTTGTTTTTTCAGCTTTTGTCCATTAACCATGAGATCTTTCTAACTCTTAGAACCTATGTTCTTGTTTAAATGATTTCTGGTTTACTTTGTGGAATTACCACCATGAGTAATGTATGCTGTTCATAAAACAATTGGCTATCTAATTGTTGAAATATCTTTAATCGGTCACGTGTTGTAGAAAGAAACATCAACTACCTGTAATTTCTCTTTATAATGCATGCACAATACACATTACTCATAATTAAGTTACAGTTTGCTCCCCGGGGATAGATAGATAGATAGATAGTTAGTTTTATTTCATTACTACATATGTGATTGAGATGCTTGTGAGTGCTAAGACGAGAGGTAAGAACCTGCGCATCACATTGTGACTGCCCCTTGCATCCTTATCACCCTGCATGGTTAATCAGGCATGTGCGTATCATACTTAAATAAAAAATACAAAAATACACAGTGGACCGGGCCGCAACCGGTAAAACCTTTGTTTTTGTTACTTTGACCTACGGTAGTCGGACCGCAAACCGGACGGATTCCCTATACCAAACAGTCACGGGCTAGTTGGCAACGTTGACTAGGGAGAATCCCTTGCTGTTTTTGCCTGCAATTTTCCAGGCCTCAACCGTTTTGGTGCTAGAAGGAGGGCCGCCAGTGCATGGCTGGCCGTGGAAACTTATTTTCCCAAGATTACCTTACCTGCAGATATTTGAAAGCTTTTGACCTGACCCAAGCCCTCACAGAGTTTGGTTCTACCTTTGAAGTAAGAAATCCCATTTTCACCTTACATTTCTCTTTGCTCATAGTCTGTTTTGTTCACCTTGCTCATGGCTGGTGTAAATGTGAATCAGCCCAATCCACTGCCGGCTTGGAGAGCTAGGTCACCTTTGAACCTCACACCTCCCTTGCATAACCTACCTCGAGCTTTTGATAAGCTGCTGCCTAAGTTTGATCCTGATGAAAATACTACTGTAGATGACCACTTGCAGAGTTTCTATTTAGCAGTAGAAGGGTTAAGGGCTAGGGAGTACGAAGATGTTGTCTGTAGATTGTTCCCTCACACCCTTAAGGGAGTAGCAACGTCCTGGTATTTCAGTTTGCCTGCAAATTCCATTCCTGATTGGGACACTTTCGAAAGGACTTTCAGAAGTAAGTACTCAACCCAAAAGACACATGCCTCATTGATGAAAGGTCTTGGTTTGTTAAGAAAAGAGAAAAATGAGAAGGTACATACTTTCACTCAAAGATTTTCAACATACCTAAAGAACTTTTCTGAAGCTGACAGACCCTCTGACAAGGTCTTAATTGAATATTTCACCTCTGCCCTGGGTCCTGAATTAGCTATGTTTGCCAAAATGAAAGCACGACCCACCTTGGTAGAGACTTATGAAGAAGCAGAAAGGGTAGAGGCTGGAAAGGAAAGTATAGAAGACTAGTCTGATCAACTGAGAGAAAAGACTATCGAGAGAGGAACATTATTGCTGTCTAAACCAAAAGAAGAACAATCGCATGATTA
Organism: Pseudotsuga menziesii; assembly: GCA_001517045.1. Lineage (NCBI taxonomy): Eukaryota > Viridiplantae > Streptophyta > Pinopsida > Pinales > Pinaceae > Pseudotsuga > Pseudotsuga menziesii. The sequence goes on from LPNX011004072.1 coordinate 387,921, forward strand.
TCAGGGAATGCTGAAAATGATGTAGAATCTATCCAACAGAATAATAGATCTGGAGAAAGGGAGGGAAGCTCAAAAAACTTACAAACCCTACTACCAAAAAAGAGAGGATAGCAACCAATGGAAAATACCTCCACCAAATTTACCATCAATAAACATAACAGAAGTAGGGGGGGATAATTTCTGCACTTTTCACCAACAACCTCATTTTGAAAAGAAGTGTCCCCAATGGTTAAATTCGATGACATTGGTTATGAATAAGCTGCTGGACTCTAAATTGAATAAAGACAGTGGTAAGAAAGAAGAGAAAAACCAGACCACAGAGAAACAAGATGATGATACCATGTTCTTATGGAATGGTGTCTCGCTGTTCAACACAGAAGAGAAGGCCCTCAAGTCTGAATACACACCTACAGCAACAAAAGATACAGACCTAGAAATTAAAGATAATCCAATAATTTCAAAGATTAAAAAATTGCAGGAGAATGTCAAGAGATAGGTTGATGTAAATGTTAAAGATAAAACATCTAAAGTCACCACTGTCAACCAGGAAACCGAGCCAATCAGTGAGCCTGTCAAACTTGTGGAAGAACAGGAAGGTGTTGATCAAGGAAACAATGAAGAGATTGAGGAGCTTAAAGAGGATATACCCACTCAAAACCAACCAGGAGAAGAAGACATAGAACCAGGTTGGGAAGAAAAAGTTGAAACCCTGCCTTTTCTTTTGACCCTAGAAATGCTGAATCATAATGTGCATAATTGCTTGGTAGATTCTGGATCAGCGGTGAATGTTATGCCACTGGAGGTTTGCAAGAAGATTAATGGGAAACCAGAGTCCACAGCCTGGGAAGTAACGCAATTAGATAGCACAGGAGTCAAAGTAGTGGGAGAGATGAAAAATGCCCTCATTCGCTTTTTTGCAAACAACAAGATATGCCAATTTATTGACATTATGGTGGCTGACATACCAGGTGGATATGGGCTTATTCTCAACCAAGATTGGTCTTCTAGATTAAAAGGTTATTTTGCTTCAGACTGGTCTCATTTATGGTTGCCTCTTAAGGGTACCCCAAATCAGATAAAATTTTTGAGAGAACCCTACATGAAGCACACTGTTACTAAGCTGGGAGAAAGTAGTGAACCTGGTAACTCTATCCTGGGAAATTATCTAACCGAGCTTAAGCTAAGACATCATACCGAAAGAAAGGCTAGTTATAAGATTGACAATCAGCCTGAGCTCCTTCAACTTCCTCAGGCTGATAAAGATGAATGTATATTAGTAGACATGTGCTCAATTTCAAAAATAGCACAGCTAGACCATGGATATATTTTCAGCCTACACTATAGCCTAGACCTTTAACCCGGTTGATTGAAGATTTTTAAGGGCGGGCACACATTTTATTTTCTTTTTGCTTTGTACATAAATAAATTGAGTTGTTTTTCTTTAATGATGTTTTCTTTGATTTATTGCTTTGAATGTTGTTTTCTTTTGTTTTAGATGCTTTGTTACTAGTTCTTTTTATTTTTGAATAAAGAGGCAAACTTTTGGTTGCAATGGAAACATCAGGGTTCTTAATTAACTGAAATATTGAGCAAAAGACTGCGCTTTGAAACATAACTCCCTAAAGAAACAATACACATCAAAGCAAAAATATCAAAAGCATGAATCTCAAATTGCCAAAAGTTCCTTTCCGTCCGTGAGATGAAAAGCCAATTCTTCTCTCACACAAAAGGACACTATGGATAGAGGAGCCTGAATAAAATTCAGAAAGAAAGGCAAATGGAGGACTCACAAGAACTAAAGTTCAAAAGGGCACAAAAGTGCAGTTGGCATGGGAATGAGGAACAAAAGGATAGTGCTGTTTACTATCTGTTACAATCCTGTGGTGTCCAAGCTGAAAAATACCCAAGGACAGGGGTAAAATAAATCTCACTTATTAGGCCTCAAAAGAGTTATTCAGACTTGCAAATATTTCTGATGTTACCATTTCCCAATGAATGAACTGCTTCTTAATGATTCAAATGCATAATTTGGCTAGCTTAGGAATACAAACATCTAGAAGATTTCAATTTTTATTCAGACAGTCTCACACTGGGATGAAGTTAAGTCAGAAATCTAGGGTTCACCAGGTAGTCGCCAATTGTTGCAGCTGCAACATTTTCCCAAAATTCCAAAAAAATTCGGGACCCTCCTTTTGCTTAGACTAGTTTGATTTTCTTCTTTGATTTGGTTTAATGACTCTTCAAGAAAGATTGTTGCTAATACCTGAAATGATCCGCTTTGGTTTTTTTATGCCTTTGAATGAGTTTCAAGTGTTCGAGTCGGAAGAATATTTGCTTACAGCCCCTCGTTGCAGAAGAGTATTCAGCTTCACCTTCGTTATTTTTCTTGATGCGTTTGTTTTAATCGGCTATTCTTTCGTTTTGCATCGGAACGATTTGTTACTTCAGTCTCCGTAGTTGCGGAGGGCGGATTGCTAAGTCTTCCGATCCCTGCTTGAATTTTTGGCTCCTGCTTTGTTATTTTAGCCGGCCCCGTAAGTCTTGGGCTTCCGCCGTTACGGCTGCGAAATGCACTTCCTTTTCCGGACGTCTAGTAACCCCGCCGCTGCGGATAAATGATCAATGTTGGCTTCGTATTCTTCTCCGATGTTGTGGCTCAATCGGATGTTTTCTGGTTTCAAGTCGGAGCATGTTGTTACTTTGGTTCCCGCAGTTGCGGATGGTTGATTGGTAAATCTTTCGATTTTCGCTTTGACTTTTAAAGCCTCGCGGTGTTGCTTTCGCTTCTCCTTCAGTCTTGTTTTTCTGCTATTGCAGCTTCCAAAGCATTATCCTTCCGGTTGTCTAGTGGGTTTTTCTCCGACTGTCGTTTTCCCTCGACGTTGCGGACGGTGATATCCTTTACGGTTCCACCGTTGCGGATGAAAGAAGCGCTAAACTTTCCGATGTGTTAGTATTTCTTCTTCCGATTCATACTTTACCCATCACAGATTGATTTATCCTTCACGGTTCCGCCGTTGCGGCTCCCGTCCCGCTTCCGCTCTGATGATTTAAAATTTCGACACACATTGTTTATTATCTCTCGGCTGTCCCCGCGGATAGAGTAATGATTTGGTCACCCGGCGTTGTGGAAGGGTTTGTGTTTTCGACTTTCGATCTGTTTGGATTCCATCATCCAATTTTATGCTTTTCCCCATTGCGCATGTTGACCATATATATATATGGGTTTGGGGTTGTTGGGATTATTGTATTTTCTATTATTCTATTTGGACTGTTACTTGTTGTCGCTCACGTGCGTTGTCGTGCTCTCGAGCTCGGTCAGACCCCGTTGTCGGTACCCATGTCCAGGTGACTCAATTGACCACCTTTCTTCCCATCGATCACACTGCAGTGCCAGGTAGGCTCGTATTTGCATTTCCCCGTTCTGTTTGAGCATGTGGTTGATGTTTGTTACGGTTGGGTTTGTACGAGGCCGTTTTTCCTTGGCCCCGTTAGTTGCACGCCTATATAGTTGGGGATTTTTACCTTAACTGTCTGTGGGAGGGCGGTTTGACCCTTAGGGTGTTTTAATCCATTGTCGTTTGTTATGAAACCCTGGGCTTAGAGATTCGGGGGTTTGGTGCAGACGGTCGTTCGCTATCTGCACCAAACTGCCTGGTTTGATGATGTTCTTGCAGGGGGAGGCTTTCATGGCCTTCCTGTGGCACTTGAAGTATTTTCCCTCTTCCCCTTTTGTTTTTTGTGATACCCGCGCCCTCAAAACCACAATAGTGTTCCGCCGCGTCGTTCTGCGCATAGTCATTTTTTAACCCAAGCGGGGGGAAGGGGATATATCACTGCATTTAGTTGTTGGCCATAGATTGCGTGGATATTGATTATTAACGCCCCAGCTTGAGTATTTTCTTTTCTACTGTCTTTCCCGCATAACGCGATAAACATGGCACCCGCAGAGAGCCGATGTTTTCTTCATGTTAATGTAGATGTTTTTCCCGCCCGATTTTATTGTTAGAATTGTTTGGTAGTGGAAAGCAGTGTTAGCTTGCACATTTTTACTGCATATAACTATTTTCCATCATGCTGAACATTGATGAAGTTAAGCACTGCACATTGTTGTCTCCAAGTTTGTCACTTAGTCGAAAATGGCTTAATGTTACAATTTTATGGCAAGAAGAGTCCACAATGTCAAAGAGGCAAAAGAAGAAGGCCCCTGTGGTCAAGGAGGAGCCAGAAGTGGAAGTTGTCACCAAAACAGAATACATATACGAACACACTAAGTGTATATCTGGTGTCGAACCTGAATACCAATGGGGGGGAATATATAGGTTAATCACCCGCAGGGAAGTGCCTGATATGGGCTTGGAAGAAGAATCCATATATGCCAACATAGAGAGATCTTCACTCATGAAGATTGCCACCAGACCAGAGCTATTCCCATGCTTTGAAGTAATTGGTTGAATTCTGCCCCGAGCAGATCTAACAACGATGATCCTGAAAAATGTTGAAAAACAGGGCTATGCTGCATATAGCCCAGGATACGTAGCTCTGGCCTACCACCTGCCAGAAGCACAAGTATTTATGTTTGATGATTGGCTGAATAACATCAGAATGGACCTGGTAGAAACCCTTGAAAGAATGTTGCTATCAGGAAAGCATTTCAGAACCAGGGCTACAGGAGAGTACGATACAGCAAGCTTAAGGGCCCCATACTGATTCATAGCTTTGATGCTTAATAATATTTTTGGAAGAGCTCATGGCAGGTTCTTCAAATTGGAATGGATACCCATCATTTTTTATGTTGCAACCCAGGGGACAATTTTCAATTGGGCCAGCATTGTATCTAACAGTCTCTCTGCCTGCTTGGCCCAGCCTTGGGTGGAGTATCCCAAAAGAGATCTGATTTCTACATGAGTTCCATACTGGTAGATTGTATATTGTGCAATCAGCCTTTCCCCCGCCTCAGGTGCATCTGGGATAGGGAGAGGATTCCTGTCTATTCTGCTTAGAGACCACTATGGGCACAATAGTACCACAGTCATTATTGAGAAGTCTGTGAGCACTTCATCATGCCCTTATATACACTCATTTTCCTGAAGGAGTGTGATTTCATGTCAGAGGAGGCACTGCAATTAATTGAAGATTATGCAGATTACTATCTGACTGAAGATGGCCTTTACTTCAGGATGTTTGGAGGTTCAAGAGCACCCTCCCTGCTGCCCAAATATGCCACCAAATACATCATTCATAAGGAGGCAGTGAGGCAGGTCTTCTTGGATGGCATAGGGAGCTTCCTGTTTGAGCATAAGAAGGCTGCCTATCCTCCTTTTCCATTCAAGTTAGGAATTTACAGGTTCACTAGGGTGAAGAAAGATGATGAATTTGTAGAATAATTAGAAAGGTTTCATTTTGGCGAGATGCCATTCCATCGAAATGACTCCCACGACAAAGTAGCTGAACATTGCAAAGAAAACAACGTGCATTTTGAGTACACCCACCATTGGGATAGGGAAGAATCTGTCTTCCACAATGCACTGAATATGACAGCCTTGAGGAGGAGGTTCAAGAAGAAGATCTCCACCAAAGGTGGGAAGGGAGAGGAACAAGCAAAAACTGAGGATGAAGCCAAGAGAATAAATGAGGAATCCCAAAGGCTGGCACAAGAAGCTGCAGGGTGGATGCACACAGAAGAAGAAGAGAAAAGAAAAGCTGCACAAGAGGCAGCTAGAAAAGCTAAAGAAGATGCAAGGAAAGAAGAAGAAGAAAAGAAAAAGAAGTTTGATGAGGACCTCCAAAAGCAAGAAGCAGAGAGGCTAAAATTGACACAGACACAGACAGAATAGTCAGCCTTTGACACAGCTGGAGGACAGACCCAGGACATCGATAACCCCCAGGTTCAGGACCCACAAGTACCTGTGGCCAGCACACCCATGGACCCCACACTCAAGCTGGTCCCCTTTCTATAGAAAAAAGGGGAAGAGATCCCTAATTTCAACACTATTTTCTATGACAGGGCGACAAAGAGAATAATGAAGATAACAGAAAGGAAGATTGAAATGGGAGGTCTGCCTGGGAAAATGATAACGGATACACCCATTGTATTTGGAACAGACCAAGACCCTAGATTCACCATCAGAGAAGGAGCTGCATTAATCCAAGCTTCAGAGGATAATGTAGACAAGATCATGACAGACTTGGAGCTATCCAAGAAATCTTCTGCTCAATTGAAAGATACATTGAGAAAAGAGTGAGAGGAAAACAATAGGCTGAAAAGGAAATATGAAGACATGCAGAGGGAGATGAAGTCTTCTAAGGCTGAATTGTAGGTCCTCCAAGTGGAGAGACAAGTTATGGAAACTACACAGGAGTGCCTGGAGAAAGTGCAGAAAGAATATCAAGAGCTAAAGATGGAGAAGGAACGATTACTGGGAAAGGTAGAAGAGCTAGAAGAGCAGCAAAAGATCATCTTGGAGGCCAGTGAGATGCACACCCAAGGACAGGAAAAGAAACATCAAGAGCAGATTTCTTCTCTAACAACTGCTCTAGAGGAAGCAAGGGAGCAGCAGGTTAACCGTGGCAAGGTTGGAAAACAATGAAGAAACTCTAGTAGAGCTGCCAGCAAAGGATCAACAGGCCCTCAAGCGGGATTATGACTTATTGGAATTTGCTATAAATACCGTGGAAGATTTCAAGAAAGCCGTTAAAAAGACGAAAGGAGCATGCACAGAGTTTTTTAGAAGGCTCCTTATTACCTACAACTGGTGCTAGATAGAGGCCGAGCAGAGGCTTGATGCTTTCCCAGAACACAACTCATTTATGGAGCTGTTGCAGAAGAGATATGAGGAGGAGGAAGTGAAAGTACATCATATTAAAGCCCTGGATGAGCAGATCTTGAGGAGTGAAGTAGATCATTCAGCTATCAGTGCGCAGCTTTTGGAGGACCAGCTTCGGTTGAGCACAACTAGGATTGAGGCTATAAAGAACCAGGCTGCGAAGTTTGAGATCAACATTCAGTTTCTGGAACCTTGTTCCTTTGAAGGCATCGCCTCTGAAGCTGTGGCATGGAAGAAGTTTCTGGACACCTAAGTGGGACCCTCCTCGTAAAGGATTGGTCACTTTGTAATTTGTAATGATTTTGTAAAAAACATTGGAGGTGAAGAGTTGGGAAGCCCAAAAGTTATTTTTGGGCAGCCCAACAGTCTCATCTTTTGTATAAATATAGAAGAATTAGAGGAAGAAGGGGATTTTTCCAAGTTAGACATGTAATGCGATATTGTAAGAAGAACTACTTTTTTTTGCAATAAAGAGTTATTGTTTGCATGTTGGAGAAATATTGGTGGGACTTTCAAATGTTATGCTGTGGATGGCGGAAATATGAACTATTTTGTTTTTTCAGCTTTTGTCCATTAACCGTGAGATCGTTCTAACTCTTAGAACCTATGTTATTGTTTAAATGATTTCTGGTTTATTTTGTGGAATTACCACCATGAGTAATGTATGTTGTTCATAAAACAATTGGCTATCTGATTGTTGAAATATCTTTAATCGTTCATGTGTTGTAGAAAGAAACATCAGCTACCTGTAATTTCTCTTTATAATGCATGCACAATACACATTACTCATAATTAAGTTACAGTTTGCTCCCCAGGGATAGATAGATAGATAGATAGTTAGTTTTATTTCATTACTGCATATGTGATTGAGATGCTTGTGAGTACTAAGACGAGAGGTAAGAACCTGCGCATCACATTGTGACTACCCCTTGCATCCTTATCACCCTGCATGGTTAATGAGGCATGTGCGTATCATACTTAAATAAAAAATACAAAAATACACGGTGGACCGGGCCGCAACTGGTAAAACCTTTGTTTTTGTTACTTTGACCTACGGTAGCCGGATTGCAAACTGGACGGATTCCCTATACCAAACAGTCACGAGCTAGTTGGGAACATTGACTGGGGAGAATCCCTTGTTGTTGTTGCCTACGAATTTCCAAGCCTCAACAGGATCTGATATGCAATGAGTGTTGAATTCAGGAAACCTAAATCAGATTCGTAGCATATTACCGAAATCAAAGAAATCAAACAAGCACTGGTGGAAATAGTATGGGATTTTGACCAATGGTTTTAAACATTGATGGCCAAGGTAAGCTTCCAAATTTCCGATGTACAACATAAAGAGTGGTTTATTGCTGCATTGTTACCACACATCTGAGGGCCATTAATGCAGCAGAATATTGAATTGTAGATAGAAGCAATAGAATTGGAAATGAAGTTAGAGGCCTTGCCCATTGGCGATGGTGCCGCAGGGATGGTGTAGATTCAGTCACAGTTGGCCAATCTAACGATACAACTTCAGGACATCAAGAAGGGTAAGGAAGCACAAGAATATTTGTGGTGCACAAAATGTAGAATGGATGGACACACTAAGGATAACTGTCTGACCTTCATGAACTACGCCACGTCAGGTGCACTCAACCCATTAAATGGCCATGGGATACCATGGTGTCGCATATGCTAGTTAAGAGGTCATCGCGATGAAGAATGTTTATATTTGAAAAAAGTTGTAAGTACCCCTGCAAACCTATTCTATAAATTTTGTAAATCAATAAGACATGATGAGAAAGATTGTAGAGCATATCAACTCTTAAAAGAAAAGACTATCGATACCTACTTAGTGAATAATGAAGAGTTCACTTAGGATGAATAGGCGCAAGCCTCGTATTAGCTTATGTAGTTCCCACCTAATCAGTACCAACCGCAGTATGCACCTCAACAACTGTACGTGCAACAAAATCCCTATCAGCCACTCTACCATCAGAACCAGTATCCACCACAACAACAACACCCGCAGGGAAGGGGTGGCGGAAACTTCAGAGGAAGAGGTGGAGGAGGATTTGGTAGAGGAAGAGATCAAGTTACTATGCCAGAGATTGTTTAGAGCCTGTGAAGACATGTTCCTACTGTAAGGGACATGACCATAATGTCGAATAATGTCCTCAGCTGATCGCAAAGTGGCAAGCAAGGACCATCGCAGGACCTTACCTTGCACAGAACCTAAATCTGAACTCGAACTCAAATCCAAATGTGAATGTTCAAATGATTGCAGCTGAACCATGAGACCTGAACATCGTTGTCATAACTCGAGGAGGTGTGACGAATGGAGCAGACCAGGATAAACCGCAAGAACAACTGCAGCCACAAGTAAGGCTAGGGACGTAGAAAAAGGATCCCTTGAACGTCCAGAAATAGAAGGAAGTATTCTGGGACATGCAATCAGAATTTGTAGGTCCAGAAGTACCCTCGACATCTGTAGAAGTCAAGGAAATGCCTGAACAGTTTCAACGCATATTCCAGAAAAAGGTTCCACCAAAGGTTAGTAAGCTAAGAAACTTTTTGTTAAGTTGTTTAATGCTAATGCAAGATAAAGATGCTATTGCAGAACTACAAGAAATGATAGAAGAGATACCTGTAGAGCCATGACTTGAAAAAGAAAGTTAACCAAGTATGAAAAAAATTTAAAACTAGTCGCTAGTTGAGGATGACTGCGCAGATAGGTGACTACAACTTGGATTATATCATCTTGGATCTGGGCACAGATGTCAATATTTTGACATGACAAAATTGGGAAAGTATGGGCAAGTCGCGCTTGGACTGGTCTCCTATCCAGTTGTGACTTTCCAATCAGGTGAAGGTCCTACCCATTGGCCGGTTAAGCAATGTCTCCATCGATGTCGAAGGATTGCGCACATTTGCAGAATTTGAAGTCATTAACGTTGTTGCTGACACAAAACCATACCCCAACCTGTTGAGAATAGATTGGGCCATAGATAATCAGACCATTATAAATTTCAAGAAAAGGATTCTCTCATTCTAAGATGAGGAAATGAGTATAGTATCACCCATCGATCTATTAGAGGGACAGAGATACGTCGAGCCTGTCTACAATGACAGGCATGGTGACTATCTCAACCAGATCTATACTGTAACATCTCTATAGGAATATTACATTAATCCTACTGCCGATGGAAACTTGAGCTAGAGATCCACTAGTTCATGTACATTTGACTCAGGAGAGGCTTTAGAGGGTTGGAAAAATATATTACATGAAGTCTCTATGACAAGGTGTGCAAGAGTTACAAGGTCTGTGCGACGGATGGAGAATGAGTCAAGGGAGATACCCACCTATGAGGGTTTCATACACACATTGGAGATGACACCTAGAACCTGGTATACCTCTATGGAGCCGCAACAAGGAACCCAAGATTGTGAAAGACTCGCTAACCAATCTGCGCATACATTTGAATTTGCAGATGAGCACCTGACAATTGATGCTGTGCTTCAGACGGTAAATGAGAAGATAGTTGTTGAGAACCCTGTCAAAGAGGTTAATTCTCACCAATGCAGTGCAACTATTCAGTAGTACAATCTAGCCGAAGACCCAGATGATGATCCAACTAATATCAACAGACCAGAATCAGAGGGCACACGAGAAGTAGAAGGAAGTAGCATTTCAAGTGATCAGTTCCTCCAGCCCATGAAAATCAAGAAAGTACCTATTGGATCGCCAAAGAACCCAAAGTTCGCCAATATCAAAGATTATTGGGATGATGAAGTAGTTGCAAAGATCGCGGATGTACTGCATGAGTATCATGACCTCTTCCCTACCAATGTATCCGAAATGAGGGGAAGAGTGGGAGACTTAGGGGAGATGAAAATACCCCTACGACTAGATGCTAAACCAAGTAAGCTGCAACAAAAGGAATGGAAGGATCAACATATTAGGGTTAAGCCAGTCAAAGAAGGAGGACTTGTCTTACTGTATGAAAACAAATTGTTCAAACACCCGAGCAAGTTGAAGACACCTTGGCTAGGGCCATATAGGATCGTGCACATCACTGATGCGGGCGCAGTAAAACTCTAGAAGTTAGATGGTACCTATGTCGCGGGTATGGTGAACGACAGTCTCCTGAAGCCGTACTACGACACGCATAACTTCCCGAGTTAAAATGAAAAAAAAATTAATTTTTTTTCAAAAGAAGCAGCTGCGCATGTCGTGCCACCTGCTATGTCCATTGCTTAGTGGCTTGGGATGAGCCACATGTGAGTGTTGGGGGCCTGTTGGCCTAGGAAAGGAGCACAAGGAAGAAGGTCATGTGCAATCAAAAGAAGGTGTGCTACGTGTGCGACAGAAAGAAAGGAAGGTCTTTAAGGAAGCAAAGGACCAGTGCAGGAAGAATGGAGAGGCACGCGATGAAGGAAAGGCGAGCGCATGGGTGAGTAGGTGATAACGACCAAACAATGACAAGTGCAGATCATGGCCGTTTAAGGCAGCGTAAGCCTGCAACAACACACGTACGAGGGAATATTTGTAATTCAGGACAATAGTGCCTCGTGTCAGGTCATGATCACCACAGCTGTAGCCTAAGGGGTTCCTAATGGTGACAGTTGATAGACTTCCTGTATGCAGTCGACCCTGTGTGGTCATTTAAAATAGTATAAATAGGAGGGATTCAGCAGCTAGAGGGTTGGCTGTTGGAGGGGGTTGTTGATCCCCTGTTTGTAATAGTTGGCTTTTCAATAGTTATTTTTGGTTGTTCATGGGTGATCCATAGAGAAGGATGCCATTTTACTATAATCCTGTAGAGAGTAGAAGAGGAGAAGACTCAGGAAGAGTCTGGTAGAGATAGGAGGCTGTTGAGCCGCGGATCTGACTACTGTGTGTGTAGACCGCTAGGAGTAGAAGTAGGGTAGAAGAACAAACCAGAGAGCATGAGAACCAGAAGTCTGAGTCATAAAGACATATCATAAGATCAGTCTACATCCTGCAGACTACAAGGTGCTATATCCTTTTCTCATGCCAGATGAAGAGCAGCTTGGTGGTTTTTCCAAGATGGATTTCCATGTTATCTCTTGTGCTTGAATGGACGATTAATGATGTGAACCTTTATGCGAATGGTTGTTATTTGCTTCCTGTATGATGATGGAATATGGATTAAATGCCTGATGTTATATTGTAATCAGTAGATGAATGTTAGGGAAGCATCATTGAAATATATGTATATATCAGACTATGCGTTTATGCCTTAATTCATGACATAAGTCGTAGACGGTCTGTTAGTACTAGTTAGTTGCGCCAGCTGAGAGGTCGGGAACAAGGATAGGTTGCACGTACTGACATATTGTTGTGCTCAGTCGCGCAAGACTGACTCTACTGTTTAGCCATCCAGTTGCCTTCGTCGAGCACCTTGGCCATGCACCAAGGGACTATAATTCCTCAACAATCACGGAAACATGGTTTTGACGGTTACCCATCAAAGAGATATCTCGGGTGAGACTGCGCCTGCTCTGTGAGCGTTGTTGACAGGGCTTGCTCTGTCGGGTCGGTATCTCGGGTGTTTGTTGGGTTGACAGGCTGTGCAGAACCTGGGGCGCGTGAGTTAGGAAAAGTGGCCAACAACTTTCTTTTTTTCCACTTCTGCATATGTGGGGGAGGATCCACCAGCAGGAGTACCAAGATCTAGCTTAGCTGATTCTTTATTTTCTTCTCTTATATGGTCTTAAGATTGTTGAACTTCTCCTTATTCAAGCACTGAAAGCACTTGTTCTTCTGGATTGATCAATACTTCAAAATTGTTTTGTAATGTTATTTCCTTCATAGCTGTTCCAATTTCATTCTATTTATGTCCGGTGGGATTACTACCCGACCCCATTTCTCCTCTTTTTCCCTTCGATTTATTTCCTTGCTTTGCTATACTTGTTTTTTGAACTTGTGTCCATTGTTCTCCCTTCTCTTTGACAGCTTCTTCCTTAGCTTTCTTCTTACATGATCTGGAAAAATGCCCATAGCCATGACAATTTCTACACTTAAAAGGAAATTGCTCATAATCAAGCTTCTGCACATGCGACTAATCTGCTACTGTCAATTTAATCGCTTCAGGAAGCCCTACCTCCAAATCCACTTCAACACATATTATGGCACAAGAATATTGTTCTCTTCTTTCAACCCTATCTATATACTTCCCCAATTTGTTCCCTGTAGCTTCTAGAGACTCTAGATTCCAGCAATGAAGAGGAAGATGTGGCAACCTAACCCATACAGGAACAATAGAAGGGACATCTTGATTCGAATCAAAGTCCGGGGTCCACTTATTCAGATAAAGCCCTTGAGGGCCCATGAAATATGACCCATTTCTAAATATTAAATCTCTGTCTTCTGAATTTTCAAATAGATATACGTAATGTCCTTTACCTACCAGATTGTTGCGTATGCCTTCCGAGATAAGGGGCTTCCAATTCCTCTAAACTCACCCATCGATTTCCTTGGGGGATGGCCAAAGACCAGTAAATTGGCCAATAAGACCCTGATATGCAATGTTCATGGCTTTTCGGCAAGGTTGCTCCGCAGGTAAATCCACCAAAGGAATGTTTTCTAATTTCTTGACAAATTTCTACTGATTTAGACTGAGGTTCCTCTTGCTTCTTGCTGCTACCAATCCTCTGAAAGCAGTGAGTTAAGGGGGAGGGGAGGAGCCCCTCCTGCGGCATGGCAGAAACACTCAAAGCACTGCTAAAAAATCTAAACCCTGCAAAGATTTCATGTAGTTCTTCTCGAGGAGAGCCGAGCTTCACCAAACCAGGAAAACACTCAGAGCGCTGCTAAAAAATTCAATAGAGATTTCTTGTTGATCTTCTCGAGGAAAGCTGGACTTCACCAAACCAGGAAAATAAAAAATCTTCTTAGAGCGAATTAAACATGTTCTTAATTTTCAACCTACATATTTAATATTGTTTTGGCATAAAAAAATTTATATATATTTTTCATCATTATCATTTATAAATTTTTCAATATACAAAAAATTATAAAATTTATCCACTTTAATTAATTTTTATAATTTTTCATGGTCATCATTTATCAAACTTTCACTATACAAAATTTTATAAAATTGATGCAAACTCATTTTTATTCTGTAATTTATAACTTTATAAAAAAATTAATTTTATAAATCATCATACTTCTAACTTTTCGAATTTAAATTTTAAAAATATATCATCAAATTACTATATTATAAATGTAATTCTTTCCTTAATTATATAAAGTTTACAATTGAAAAAAAAAATCATAATTTCATATCATAATCTTCTATATATTCTTTTATCAACTCTCCTTTCCACATCATCATAAATGCAACTCTTTCCTTGCTTATATAAAGTTTACAATTGAAAAACATTTTATAATGTCATATCAGAGTCTTCCATATATTCTTTTATAACTCTCCTTTCCACGTGTGCTCGTATCTCAATTTCCTTTATCAAACATTTCTCAGAGTGTTACCTATACTCCTTTCTCATTCATTCCTCGATCTTTTAACTTGCTTCCTTCTCATTTGATGGATTCTATTTAAAATCTATTTTTTTGACTTTTTAAATATTTTTTTTAAAATATTCTGCTTTTTTATTTATATCAATTGATTTTTTTTAAGTGTGTAGTTTTCAATCGTTTTATTTTTCATCAATACATTTTTTAATTGCAATATGTTTTTTTTTTTAATGGTTTAGATTCTATATTATCTGAATTAAATTATATATATAAAGCTAAAATTAAATTCCTATAATATAAATATACCGATAAAATCTAAACAATTAAAAAATATATTGATAAAAAAATGGTAAAATAAATCTTTGTGCAGAAAAAAAAATATATAAATATAAATAATTTGTACACTTTCAATAGAAGGAAAAGTGTACACAAATCCACACTTTCATCCCACCATTATGTGTATATCACACAAATACACACTTTCATCCCACCATTATGTGTATATTACACAAATACACACTTTCATCCCACCATAACGTGTATATTAATAATTTATAATTTATATAATTTTTCTATCTCATTTATTTTGAGGATTTTGATTCATGAATTATAAAATATTTTGACGATTTTGATTCATGAATTATAAAATATTTTGACGATTTTGATTCATAAATTATTTTTATAGTGAGTTTCTCTACTTATGTCATACTCGATTTTTTCATTTGATTGTATTCCATGTCTTCATTTTTACATGATTAATCACTCGTTTTTAAAAACTCAATGTACATAATCGTCTAATTTTATAGCAAACTTTTTTCAATTGTTGAAATATCGTGCATAAAAAGTCAAGCTTCACATCAATTTAGAGCTTTGATTGGATTTCGAAAATCTAGATCGATATAGAATTAGGCAAAACATGTAGGTACATCATTCCACCATGCATGGAACTTTGAACATGGTGGAATGCCGTTCTTGCTTTAAATTTTAATGTTGAATTCTTATTAGATATGTAGATGGAAAGAGGATCTTTTTGCTATCGCGTTAGCTTACTCCCAAATTTATTGTTTCTTCTTTACCTATTTATATAAATGTATTACACCGTAAGATGCCTATATAAGATTTGCCTTGGTTTGACACTTTTGTTACTACAAACCATTGAATGATGTCGTCAATGATGATTTTGAAAATGTTTATGTATTTGATAATAAATATAATTTGCAGAACAAATCTTCACAATGGTTAAGTTCAAGCACAATAATGTGAAGTTAATAATGATGTGAATATCCCTTTAGCAATATGGAGACACGTGGTTAAATGTGGGTTTTCACGTGATAATCAATTACAGTACATCATTTCTCACAAACATTATGGTTATTATACAAAATCAACATTATTGTAATATTGATGGCAACAATCAACAATATCCAAAGTCAGATGATCTTATAGAAGGTGACAATATGGATGATATGCAATATATTATTTCAATGATGATGATGGTGATAAAGATGAAGACAAAGATGATTACAATACCACTATAACATTACGGTGCAACAAGAATGATATTAAGTACTTGCAAGAAAATATAAATATTAACAATAATGCCTTGGATGACATAAATACATATAATAATGTAAATAAGGCTTCTAAATTTACAAATTTATAATTCTTATTTAAATTATGAGGATTTTTAAATGGAAAATTGAAATGATTCATTATTATTTAGCATGTAATGTTCATCCTATTACTATGGTTAGAAAATGCAATTTAAATTCATTAATTATAATTGAAATTTGGTTGTTTACTTGTGTACTCGTATCCTACATTCGACATAATAAATTGCATATGTGGCCTGCTTTGTTTCATATCTTTCTATTTATTACCAAATGCAATCTCCTTAAAGTATTCAATTGATGGGATTATGGTGGGTTGTATTATGTTTAATCTTTATGACTTTGTGGCCAAGAATAACAAGGATTAGTTGGATAAGAGTTAGAGTAGTTGGTTGTCGATTACTGCTTGAATAGGGGTTCGGGGTGGCAGCGAGTTATTGGTTGTTTCCACACACATAATAGAATGTACTTATCTTAAGAGACACAACTATTCCACACACCAACCGACATAAAAAAGCACAACTAATATAAGCAATTGACTTATCATATGTACCTACACAAACATCTAACCCACACATTGAACAACTCATAAAACCACACACTTGGGTCAATGTACCTATTAATATGAGCAATGCATGCAAACTACGCACCTATCAAAGCATTTGACCTGTGCACATGATTCAATTAATTAACATGTGCATTCCTAACCCATGCATTTGGGGATATGTGTTAGCATATTAAAAGGACAACATGTCAGGGGTATGGCTTAGTAATTATATGTGTTAGGGATTATGGGTTAGTGTGTCAAGGGGTGTGATTTAGTACATTAATGGTATATGCGTTAGTGTTTTAAGGGTTTAATGTATTAAGAAGTGTGTGTTAATGTGCTTACGGTCATATCATGTTAAGGGGTGCAATTCAATGTGTTAGCGGTTTTGTGTATTAAAGGGTACAAGTTAGTTAGTGTGTGAAAAAGTATACATTAGTATTTCACCAGTACCTTAAATGACATACTCATGCACCTACCCACACATCTATGCACTTGGGGAAACACACATAATTAACATGAGCAATGCACATAACTGATGCACATGACCCAAATAGTGAACCTATGCATGCCTAATACATGTACATAAAGATCATTGTACATAAGCGACATGGCTAAGACGCACCTAACCTATGTGCATTCCAACGAGCCTAATATCTCACACACCCACGCATATAAGAAACACGCCTAACATGAGAGATGAACCTAACCTATATTGCACCTAATAATACATCTAACCCATGTTATTAACCCCAAAATGTAAGCCGCATAAACAATCCATGCACCTAGCTCATATATATAAGCAGTAAGTAAGTTTGGAGTTAAGGGTTAATGTGTTAGGGGCTACATGTAAGAGTCTTAGGAGGTATGAATTCATGTGTTAGATGATACATGTTAATGTGTTTTTGATTCGTAATCGAGGGACTTATAGCCTACTCAATTCACTGACTCGAATCCTAGGCACAAAACTTATTATTATTCTCTGTTATTTGCATCTATAGATCTTTATATCACCAAGACGCCTTCTTTGCCTCTATTCTTCATAAAGGATTGAAGGTATAGTCTTAATTGTAGCTTCTCTTGAACACAGTTTGAGTTATTAACAATACTCTATCACTGAGTACTCTATCTTCAAATATGGATACCAAGTCGCTGTTCTTAGAATATGTTGCATACAAGATACAATGCTCATGATCAATATTCTTGCTCCTTCCTCTCCATGTAACATGCACATAGGAAACTACACGAAAATGTGTTATTCAACCATGATGCTTCTAATTGATTATGATGTCGAGTTGTCTTCCTTCCTAATGTAAGGTTTTCCGTTACACCAAAACCTGCAGATGTTGGTGAACATTTGAAACTCAGCACAAGGCCCTATCACCAGGAGTGGTGGTTAAACCACTTGTTTTATATTCCCAGAGGTGCGGAAGTTAGACCATGTGGAGGTACTCGATACTCCAACACCTAATGTTTCCAAACATATGTATATTGTCTTGGTACTTCCCTCAAGTCTCATTTATTATACCTTCATAAGTAACTCAAGCTTCAATAATAGTATTATTACCACATTGTTGAATGAAACAAGGATTCCAAATCTCAAAAGTTTTAGTTACTCAATAGGCCAAATCTATGGGATTTCATGATGATTAATAGGAAATTCTTCGATGTGTTTCATTTCAAGTATATTTAGTTGATAACATTGAAAATTACTACAATTGCATATCTCATTAATAATTAATGACTTGCTAACTCATAAAACATACACTTAGTAGATAATGCCTAAGAAATTGAGGGAGGTGATGTGTCACTCTTCAACATATGTAATCATATTTATTTAGTTTATTTAAGAAATGAGTTCCACCCATCTAGTTATTTGCTCATATGCCCAACAAGATTCTTGTACTTCTTTAGAGAGGTAAATATAACACTTCAATGGTTGTGTACGGCCTCACATATGCCCAACTTTACTGTATGGTTGTGGGGTATGAAGAATGGAAACCTAAGGTCCATGCAATGAATTGTATGGCCCAGGTAAAGAGAATACAACTAAATGAGGCATAAAAATGACCCAAACAATGAAAAAACAAGCTAGAAAATGATAAATTCACCCTAGGAAATGCAAATTCACCAAGGCAACGATAAAGTATGCTAGACACTAACATATTTGCCCTGGTTGGAAACACAAACTCACCCAACAATTAGATAAATTTACCCAATTGTGTTAAAAAAATAGAGGAGATAAAAATGCCTTAGGCAGTGATGAATTCACCCAAGCACTAGCAAATTGGCCTAGGCAAAGGAGTGACTTGCCTAGAAAAATAGAAAATCACCTAGATAGTCATAAATTTTCCCCAACCAATGAGAGAATGATAAAGGAAAAATAAAATTTCCCCAACCATTGTAAATCTCTCCCAAGCACCAATAAATATACTTAAGAAAGGGATTAACTCTCTTAACCAAAAAAATTGCATAGGTAGTCAAAGACTCTAATATATTCGATTTAGAAACTGCTACACAAGTGCAACAACTCTTTAATTTGGTCCCTTGACCCTTGAGATCAATTGGGCATCCAATGGATAAGATTATCTAGTTGTTAAATCCTCCCTAGTTAAACAACATAATGAAATATGCAACAATAATACTATTTAATCTACATAACACACAAAAGATTTTAATCCATACAACAAATAAAGTAATGCAGAGAAATGATCAAAGACACTTAAAAAATTGCATATCAGAAATTATTTACCTTGTCCCCAAACAAGAAAACCAACATTCAATGGGTTCTTAGTCTTTCATTTCGACAATCTTTGGGTTACAATGCAACTTTGGGTTCTTTGGCACTCTCCTTTTTGGGCCAACAAGAGGTAAAAATCCATTTAAGTGTGTTAAATTCAGTGAACCATGGATATTCAGGCCTGAATGAAAGCAATATGAATAGAAGGCTGCAGAAGAATTAACAATTCAATGTAAACCGATCAATGAATTCATGGCATAAATTTCACACACATGAGACAAAAATTGAGTAGAATAACATTACATTGATTATTATTAGTGTCACTTCAATACAATAGTCATACAATAGGAATAATTATAATACATTGGATAGGATTCGAATTCACCGACTCAAGTGCTAACTCAATGTAGGAAAAATCAACACTGGAGCTCACTAATGAAACTTTAGATAACTAATTCAATTCACAATCAGTTAATTGATTAGGGTAGGTGAGTAAGTGTGCCCAACTCCCATAAATCATGCATACTGGTGCTAGGAATACTGATAGTGAACTAAGTGATGGTAATCACAGCATAACTGAACATAACTGAATACCTACCTAGGTAAACTAAAGGAGATTGTTGGTGGCACTCAGAGTGGGCTCCTACATTATAGGGATTGGTCTTGGGGGCACCTAAACGCATGCAAAGAGGCGTAACAAGTATTAGGTGGCTCGTGGGTGTGTCCCCCATACACTAGTGAAGTGATGATGATCTCATAATCTAGTGAAATAGACCAAATAGACTATGTGGTAAAAGGGAGGATTAATTAATCCTAACACGCCCCCTTAATCCTAACTTTGGATAACCCAGGCCTTAGAAACTAGGCGAAAGGTCACCCATAAAATCTAAATGAAATAAAAATGACTGATTAACAATCAAGTAAATGGGGAAAACCTCATGGGAAACTCCCCCCCTCGAAATAATCAGGTAAAATCAGGAACAATAGATGAGTCAAGACTTTACATCAAGAAGAGATATGAGATAAACATATCTCTTTTTAGTGAAGGATTTGGTGAATATATCTACAATATGCTCCTGATCCTGGAGGATATTGGTGGCCACCCGCCTATTCCACTTGGACCCCCAGCATTGTTTCTTTCAATTTTCTAGTTTGCTTAATTGTAGCAAAATTTACTATTTTTGGCAGTTTTCAGGTCCTAAACTTTCGGAGCCGTTTTGAGGCCCTAAATGACGTTTTTTCGGCATCGAATGGTCAAGATATTATGAGTCCATTTCAAACTCAATATTTATTATTTATAGATGTAGTCCTTGAATAGATCTTTCGAACAATGTATCATGTGCGTCAAACGGGGGTAGTATGCCAAAGTTACAACCCTGGGAAATTGATGTACCAAGTTACCCAACAGGGCCCACATTCTGGAATTTCACCTCCTAGGGTTAGGTTTTTGGATGTGTAGGGTTTCCATTGTTTCTCAATAATATATAGTCCTTTGAGCCTCATTGTAACACAGAGTTCAGAGGCATGTAGCCACCACATCTCTTCTCAGAGATAAGCTACCAGCACTCTAGCTAGTTTATTTCCATTCTGTATGTAAACAAGTTTCAGTTCTTTGATTAATGAAATAAAGTGTTATTTCCACTGCATCTTTGTTATTTGTGTATTTTGTTGCATTCCTGCATAAATCCAGACCAGCTTCTTTGTAGGGCAGTAATGCAGAGTGATAGATTTATTATGCACTAGTTCCCAAATGTAGTGCATGTGTACTTCGGTATGCTTTTTCCATTGCTTCTGAACTGGATGATTGGATGTCTTGATGGTACTCTGATTTTCAAAATAGAGGTATACTGTAGGAGAAGTGTGAATGCCGAACTCTGTTAGAATTCCATGCAACCAAACTACCTAAATAACTACATTAACATCCCCCCTATACTTTGCTTCTGCTGAAGAGAGTGCAAGAGGTACTTGCTTCTTGCTTGACCAATAGATTGGAACAAATACCAACAGGAACACATATCCTGATGTAGATTTCATGTCAGTTCCATCACCATCCTAGTCTGAATCAGTAAAACCAATCAGATCTAGTTGTGCATCAGCTGAATAGTGGATCCCAAATTATCTTGTACCGTACACATAGTGCAAGATGCGCTTTGCTACCTTCCAATGCAGCTCATGTGGCTCCTGTATGTATCTGGTAGCAACACTCACAACATAGGACAAATATGGTTTTGAATGGGTGAGGTATAGTAGGCTCAAAATAAGCTGTCTGTAGAGTGTACTGTCAACCAGTGGTGTGGAACCACCATTTTCCAACTTGATGCTAGATAAGAAGGGGAAGGGTGTTGCTTTACTATCTTCCATGTGGAATATTTTAAGCAAATATTCAGTGTATCTATATTGTGTAATCATAATTCCTGAAGTACTTTTGATTTACTTCGAGACCAATGAACTGCCTTAACAATCCTAGATTTGTCATGGAGAATGCTTCACTCGAAGCTGACTTGATGCTTCTCAATCCAGCAACAGAGCTGCTAGTAATGAGCAAGTCATCCACATATAGAACAATCAACAATGATGAGCCCCCTTTCTATTGCATGTAGACATTGTAGTTAGATTTGCATCTGTCAAAGTTCTATGACATGAGAAAGGCATCCATCTTGGCATACCATGTCCTTGGGGCGTGTTTGAGCTCATATAAATATTTCCTAAGTTTGTATACTAAGGATGAATATTCAATGTACCCCTCAGGTTGTCTCATATAGATCTCCTCTTCCAGGTCACCATGGAGGAAGGAACTCTTCACATCCATGTGATGTACCTCCCACCTCTTTGAAGCTGCAATTGCCAAGAATAGTCTTATAGAGTCCATTATTGCAACATGATTGTAGTCCATCCCATGGACTTGTGAGTACCCCTTTGCCACCAACCAAGCCTTGTACTTGGTTGTAGTTCCATCAACTGCTAGCTTGGTCTTATAGATCCATTTGCACTAAACTAAATTCCTCCCAGGATGCAAGGTGACAAGTTCCCAGGTTTTGTTGTCTTGTAGCGAATCAAACTCATCATCCATAGATGCCTTCCATCTTGGATCATGGGAAGCGTCTTTGAATGAATGAGGATCTGAGCCCATCATCATGAAACACCTCTCTGGGAGAAGTGGATCTGAATGGGAGATTTCAACATGTTCATTCTGATACCGGGACCTTGTTCTTCTTCTATTAAATTATAATTTGAATAATTCAAATTAAAAAGTTAAAAAAGGCTCTATCCAAAAGATTAGGTTTGAAAACTAAACAAATTAATTATTAAAACAATTATATTTAAGAAGAAATGATTATATTTAAATAACTTTTAAATAAAAAATTTAAAAAAACTAAAATTAAAATTTAATTAAAACCTTTAAACTATTGACATTTAAGTTATAAAACTAACAAGTTACAATTTTAATAATACCAAGTAATAATTAAAAAAAGGGATTAATTCTCTATTATTAAAATTACTAATTAAAAAAAATAGTTTTAAATATTAGATTTAAATAAACAAAGTATATTACACCCTAAATAACTTTTAACTTTAATTCAAATTTGGAAATATTTAAAACCCTAAAATTTGGATTTACCTTAATAAATTAACCAAGCCGACCTAATTTAGTAAATTTTAATAAAATTTTTAAACATATCTAATCTATATTTAAAAGAAATTGGGCAATAGATATTTTTCACCAAGCTTCGATTGGTCTCTTGAAGATGATCTCACAGTAGAGATTTAAACGTCGAGAATAGAAAATACCTGAACGCAGCTCCACACCCACCAACATTCCCAGTGCTTCAATGAGATTTTGGGCCCATTTAGGCCTCTGATTTGGAATAGGTGTTGTATTTGGATCTAGATTCTCTTGAGGTTCAATATCAATATCAAGATCATGATGATCTTGTTCCTCATCTTATAAATCTGAAACATTAGACAATACATCATCATCTGCAAATGGAAATGAATGAGAAATTATACCTTCTTCTTCTTCGGCTAACTGTGGATCATGCACCTAATCTTCTTCAAATTGCACACTATAGTCTATTAAGCAATTTTTTGTTGCAAGGTACATCAATTTGTATTCCTTAGCATCATCGGCATACCCCAACAATATGCATTCGCTACTCTAGGCTTGGAAGGCTTTCCTCTTGTCAGTAGGAATTTTGGCCCAAGCCTTCGAGCCAAAAAATATCAGATGTGAGACATTGGGCTTATGTCCCATCAATGCTTAGAAAGGAGTAGCCCTAATCATTGACTTGTGAGGCACCCTATTCTGGATATACGAAGCACAATTGACTGCCTCAACCATAGATAAGGAGGAACGTTTCTTGCTTCTAGAAGGCATGTATCCATCTCTTTCAAGGATTTGTTCTTCCTCTCAGCTACACCATTATGCTGTGGTGTGTAAGGGACATTAGAGGAAATTTCAATTCAAAATGGGCCTTTTAACTCTAATTCAAATTCCATGTCAGCCAATGAAATTGCTTTAAATTGCAAATACCGTATAGGTCTTAAACACTTTTTTAATATAAATTTGGGGATAGGTATCATAAAAAAAAACTACTTTTTTTTGTTTGTATTTTCGACATATCTCCCTGTGTTTTTACTCAAATTTCGATCAGGAGAGCTCGTCAGATGTGAAATTAAATTCCACATCCAAGTAGTACCCACTCGACATACTTTTGACGAACCCCGCTACCCCAAAAACAAGAAATACCTAAAAAAACGTGATGATGACATCATCATCACATTTTCTTAGGTATTTCTTGTTTTTGGGGTAGCACGGTCTGTCAAAAGTATGCCAAGTGGGTAGTTGTTGGATACGGAATTTAATTCCGCATCCAACGAGCTCTCTCGATCGAAATTTGAGTAAAAACACGAGGAGATATGTCGAAAATACAAACAAAAAAGTAGTTTTTTTCTTTTCTTTCTCCAAAATTAATAAATATTATTTTATTAATTTGTTTTAGGAGGCCCATTTTGAGTTGAAATTTCCTCTAATGCTAAGTGTTGCATTTGAATGCCTACTGATGCACATAGCTATTGGAATTATCCTTTGACTTACTCACCTCCATTGTTAGATCTATGTGCTTTGATATTATTTTCGAGAGTGTTCTCAGCTAAGGCTTTGAAGACTTTGAAGGTCCCAAATACCTCATACTTTTTCTTCATAAAATATAGCCAACAATACCTTGAACAGTCATAAATGAAGGTAAGAAAATATCTGGATCCATTCATAAATGTTGTAGGCATCGGTCCGGATGCATCATTGTTTATTAGATCTGATGTGGAGGCAGCTCTTGTTGCCTTCCCAACCTCATATATTTTATTTGGATGCTTCCCTACCAAGAAACCATTGCACACTCCTTCGGAATATTTGATGAGATGAAAACCCTCAAACATCTTGTCATTGTGCAGCTACTGAAGATATTTTAAGTTCAGGTACCCAAATATTTCATTCCACATCTTTCTTATGTTATTGGCATGAGTCAACAAGGCACTCAGATATGAATTAGAAAGAAAGTGATAAAAATCATATGCCTTGAAGGCATGATTAGCAATTCCTTTCGCTATCATATTTCCAGTAAAGACTTCTAAGATCTCTATTGTGTCAAGATCAAATGTGACTCTCTTATGAGTGTTAGGATTAATTAATCCCCCCTTTTCCAACATAGTCTATTTGCCTATTTGGCCTAAATTAGGAGGTCATTTTCACATTTCTAGAGTTTTGGTGTCACCATGAATATTGGTGCCATTGGTGCAAATTCCTACATTTTAGGAAGCAACTTTGAGTTCCACCTTCAGTTAGTAGGTAGGTAATCAGTTATGCTCAATTATGCTTCAGTCACCATCAGTTAGATCACATCCAATTAGCTTAGTGCCAATTTTTATGATTCGTTGGAGTGTGGGTGCCATTATTCACCTACCATCATCAGTTAACTGATTGTAGACTAATTTGGTTATCCAAAGTTAAACTAGTGAGCTCCAGCTATGATTATTTCCACACTGAGTTAGCTAACCAGTTAGATTGAGTTGGTGAATTCGAATCCTATCCACAGTATTCGAATTCTAATTATTGTATTACCATTGTATTATTGATTAATAAATGAATATTAATGTAATGATAATCTGATCAATTCTTCTCTGATTTGTGTGAAATTTCTATCATGAATCCATTGTTCAGTTTACAATTATTTTGTAAATTCCACTGCATTCTTCTTTTTCAGATAGATCTCATTTTGTCCTGTATATCTATGGTTCATGAAATTTAACATGGTATTAGAGCCTATGTTCAGGCCAACAACAAACCTCAAAAACCTCCATGCTTGCACCATAAGCAGGTGAGTTTCCACATAATTCATGGGATCATTACATTGCTCCCTCTGGATTTTGTCTAGAGAAGTCTCTCCAGGTGTGACAGACTCTGAAAAAGTGCACATGTCGAGGTGGAAAGTTTTGAACGGACAAATGATTGTGAATCGAAGTTTTTTGTGCAGTGATTTTTGCAGGTACCTATGTAACTCTTGAATATTTGTTGATAAACATACAATGAAATGGATAATTTAGCTTCTCTATAACCTAGAATCCTTACACCCTTCAATTACATTGATTGGATGGAATATATGGAGATAACCTTGTGAAACAAAGGCCTGTATAGGATGAAAATGGGAAGAGAAGTCGAGCCCCAACAGTATGTTGAGAAATCGAATTTTTTGAATAGGTTCGATGAATCCTTCGGCTCCATGTGCATCCACATATCCAAGGAGTTGTTATTCCACCTTGAGGGACTCATAACTCCGAAGGAAGTATGGGACAAGCTTGAATCTTTGTTTGGAAAAAAATATGAGATTAGGTGCCATATTCTGGAGAATGAGTTGATTGCACTCCAACCCAGCAACTTCCAGACAATTCAACAATTCTTCTCGAAATACAAATCCCTAGCCTTGCAATGTGGGATATAGAGGAAGGATGATCATCTTGTACTAACAATTCTGAGCAATCTTGGCTCAGAATTATTAGTCTTTGTATCTACATTTCACTCCGGAAGAGTTTCCATCCCAAATTGGAAAATTCCTTCTCTAGATGCATTTGTAGAGTCATTGATCCAGGATCAAGACAAATTGATTCACATGGGAGTGCTCAAGGCCTCCAAGAATCGACCCCTCTTAGTTGGAGACTCTGGGAATGCGCAAGAAAAATGAAAGTGAAAAGGGAAGGAGAATAAAATGCCGATTCGAAGTCAAAAGAGCAGCAGAACCATTCTGATGGAGCCTCAAGTTCCAAGAAGGATAGATGCTCCTACTGTATGAGAGGATTTCATCCATAAAGTCATTATATGATAAATACCATTGATCAAATGGAAAAACTCATTGAGCAACACAATATTTCCCTCCCTGAAGGGGCAAGGAAGTCCAACTCTGGAGAAGAGACTGGAGATCATGATGAGATATTACATGCACTGAAGACTAGCTGTTAAAAAACACATTCCTTCCTCATTGATTCAAGAGCCTCCAATCATATGGTTGCATCCATAGAATCATTCTCTTAATTACAAACTACTAATGGTCCTAGTATTCACATGGGTGATGACACCAAAATTTGAGCTACAGGAAAGGGTTCTATCAAGTTAAAGCATGGAGTGTTCATAAATGTACTCTATGTTCCCTCCTTAGCTACAAATTTGTTATTTGTATATCAGATGACACATACTAGCTCACCAAAGCGAGTAGTATTTGATCCTGACTCGCTATAGATCTTGGATATCTCAACTAGGAAGATTATAGTGAAGGGCATTACAAACCATGCCTCCAAGGCATATGAATTCTCATATTTTCTGCCATACTCAGATCCAGTACAATCTCAGCTACCATTCGAAAGGGGAGGTAAAAACATTATATCTACACCTTTTGCAAATGATGTAATGTCTAATGTTTCAGATTCAGAACATGAGGAACAAGATCAACATGATCTTGATATTGATATTGAACCTCAAGAGGATCTAGATCCAGATCCAACTCCTATTCCAAATCAAAGGCCTAAATGGGCACAAAATCTCATTGAAGCAACTAGGAATGTTGCTGGGGATCCAAGTGACAGAAGAAGAATGAGGTCTCAGTATAAGAATGAACATGTTGCACTCTCTCATTCAGTTTCACTTCCTTTAGTGAGGTGCAACAAGCTTACTGAGAGATGCTACTTGATGGTAAGGACTGATCCACAATTCGTCCCACTGAAGAACAAATTGGATCAAGTCACTCTTCCTCTAGAAAGAAGAGACAAAGGAAACATTCATCGGATTCTAAGAAGATTGAAAAGTTTGCATGCACATTCCCAGGATGTTGGTGCACAAAAGAACCAATATTCTGCATTGATGCTCCATAGAGTTGCATATTGCAACAATTTTTTCACAAGTTTTTGCTCAAAGAGAATTTTTTTCTCTTAAGTATGGAAGCTTGTTTATGATTTCTTGCTTATTTTCAGGGAAGGGTTTTCCATGAGGTTTTCCCCATTTTCCTTGTTTATTAAGCAATATTTTATTTCATTTAGATTGTATGGGTGACTTTTGGCCCAATTGCCATGGCCCAAGTTGTCCAAAGTTAGGATTAAGGGGGGGTGTTAGGATTAATTAATCCTCCCTTTTCCCACATAGTCTATTTGTCTATTTTGCCTAGCTTAGGATGTCATTTTCACATTTCTAGAGTTTTGGTGTCACCTTGAATATTGGTGCCATTGGTGTCATTGGTGCAAATTCCTACATTTTAGGAAGCAACTCTGAGTGCCACCTTCAGTCAGTAAGTAGGTAATTAGTTATGCTCAGTTATGCTTCAGTCACCATCAATTAGATTAGTTCCAATTTGCATGATTCGTGGGAGTGTGGGTGCCATTATTCACCTACCATCATTAGTTAACTGATTGTAGACTGATTTGGTTATCTGGAGTTAAACTAGTGAGCTCCAACTATGATTATTTCCACACTGAGTTAGCTAACCAGTCAGATTGAGTTGGTGAATTCGAATCCTATCCATAGTATTCGAATTCTAATTATTATATTACCATTGTATTATTGATTAATAAATGAATATTAATGTAATGATAATGTGATCAATTATTGTCCGATTTGTGTGAAATTTCTATCATGGATCCATTGTTCAGTTTACATTGATTTCGTAAATTCCATTGCATTCTTCTTTTTCAGATAGATCTCATTTTGTCCTGTATATATATGGTTCATGAAATTTAACATGGTATTAGAGCCTATGTTCAGGCCAACAATAAACCTCAAAAACCTCCATGCTTGCACCAGAAGCAGGTGAGTTCCCACACAATTCATGGAATCATTGCATTGCTCCCTCTGGATTCCATCCAGAGAAGTCTCTCCAGGTGCGATAGACTCTGAAAAAGTGCACATGTCGAGGTGGAAATGTTTGAATTGACAAATGCTTGTGAATTGAATTTTTTTTTGCAGTGATTTTTGTAGGTACTGATGTAGCTCTTGAAGATTTGTTGATTAACATACAATGAAATGGAGAATTTAGTTTCTTTATCACCTAGAATCCTTACACCCTTCAATTACATTCATTGGATGGAAGATATGAAGATAACCTTGCGCAACAAAGGCCTGTATAGGATGAAAATGGGAAGAGAAGTCGAGCCCCAATAGTATGTTGATAAATCGAAGTTTCTGAATAGGTTGGATGAAGCCTTCGACTTCATGTCCATCCACATATCCAAGGAGTTGTTATTCCACCTTGAGGGACTCATAATTCTGAAGGAAGTATGGGACAAGCTTGAATCTTTGTTTGGAAAAAATATGAGATTAGGGGCCATATTTTGGAGAATGAGTTGATTGCACTCCAACCCAACAACTTCGAGACAGTTGAATAGTTCTTCTCGAAATACAAACCCATAGCCTTGCAATGCAAGCAATGTGGGATATAGAGGAAGGATGATCATCTTATGCTAACAATTATGAGCAAGCTTGGATCAGAATTATCAGTGTTTGTATCTACATTTCACTCTGGAAGAGTTTCCATCCCAAATTGGAAAATGCCTTCTCTAGATGCATTTGTAGAGTCATTGATCCAGGAGCAAGACAAATTGATTCAGATGGGAGTGCTCAAGGCCTCCAAGAATCGACCCCTCTTATTTGGAGACTCTGGGAATGCGCAAGAAAAATGGAAGCAAAAAGGGAAGAAGAATAAAAATGTTGATTCGAAGTCAAAAGAGCAGCATAACCCTTTTGATGGAGCCTCAAGTTCCAAGAGAAGAACAACAAGAAATTTGATAAGGCTAGATGCTCCTACTGTATGAGAGGATTTCATCCATAAAGTCATTGTATGATGAATACCATTGATCAAATGGAAAAACTCATTGAGCAACACAATATTTCCCTCCCTGGAGGCGCAAGGAAGTCTGACTCTGGAGAAGAGACTAGAGATCATGATGAGATATTACATGCACTGAAGGCTATCTGTTAAAAAACGCATGCCTTCCTCATTGATTCAAGAGCCTCCAATCATATGGTTGCATAGAGAATCATTCTATTAATTACAAACTACTAATGGTCCTAGTATTCTGTTGGTGCTCGGAAATTCGCAGGCAACAACAGTAAAGGATTCTCCCCAGTCAACGTTCCCAACTAGCCCATGACTGTTTGGTGTAGGGAATCCGTCCAGTTTGCGGTCCGGCTACCGTAGGTCAAGTACAAAACAAAGGGGTTAACCGGTTACGGCCCGGTCCACTGAGTTTTTGTATTTTGACTTAAATTATGAAATGCACGTGCCTAATTAACAATGCAGAGTGATAAATATGCAAAGAGCAATCACAATGTGATGCGCAGGTTCTTACCTCTCGTCTTAGAACTCACAAGCATCTAAATCATACAAACAGTAAGAAAATAAAACTGACCAAACTATCTCTAGAGAGCTGGATTAATTCATGAGTAACGCAATACTGTTCAGGTGTTATGGCAAATCACAGATAGCTGTTCTTATAACCAAACATATAAACATAAGTAAATGTATACATGACAAGTTAGCTCATCAACAATTAAAACATCCCATTACTCATAGTGGAAGAACACCATAAAAATACCAAAGAATCTTCAGACAAGAACATAGGTTCAAGAAATTAGAACACTCTTACAGCTAATGAGACACAGCTGAAAACGAAATAGTTCACATTCAACATTGCTCATTTAAACGCATTGATCCATTCCACATAGCACTTTCTCCAACATGTAAAATTTTCACTTTTTGGTTTGTAAAATGAAATAGTTCCTCTTACAAGCAAAAGGTTTACAAGTTTTCCAGGGAAAAAGCCCCCTCTAACTTCTAGCTTTCAAATATTTAAACCAAAATCAGCAGACCGCTTGGGTTCCCCCCAAATGTGTGACTCTTCGATTCTTCGGGCATTTCATATCCCTCCTTTTCATTTTTTCTGCGCAAGCTCATTATCAGCTAAGTAACTGATGGACCTTTCAGATCTATGGCCTTGTTGCTTTCGATTTTGTCTTTTACTTTACCCGCGCCCTTTGAGATCCTATCTCCAATCAGTACCTTCGCACCACGGCAATATGAACCGTCTTTTGGATTTTTTTTCTGCAATTAACCAACGTGCATCATTCATCGGGTTGTATTCCAAAATAAACGTCAAATTATACTAACTGAAATGGCTAATCCACAGGAAATGGCCAGGTGCACCGGTTGATCTGAGAATCTTAACAAACGCTTCCACTACTACTTCATTCACCTACAGGCTCGACAGACATCACCAACGACGGACAACATAAAACTCGACGGCGGCTCAAAATACCTACCCACAGCCGCAACGACGGAAAGAAAAGGTTAAGGACATGCGACCCGCGGGCGAGAAATTTCCCCAATTGGAAGTCGGAAGATATTGACATCGGAAGCCAAAATCCTTGCGTAGCCGCAACGGCGGAAGAGAAAAGGCTAAAGACACGCAAAATGCAGGCAGGAAAAGCTTAAGCCGAAGTCGGAAGACATTACATCGGAAGCCAAATGACCTTCCCATCCGCAACGGTGGAAGAGAAAAAACTACGGGTACGTGATTAAAAGACTAATACACATCCGCAGTCGGAGCGCTTTGCACTTCGGGTGTTAAGTCGCTTTGGGAGCCGCAACGGCGGACGAGAAAAGGACAACAGTCGCCGATCAAACATAGTATGATGCCCAAAAAAAATATTAAGTGTTTAAAAACTGTTAGAAAATCAGCACTGGCTAAAACCCGCTTTACTTCCGAAACAATGGCCTTGAAGAACAAAGATCTGATTTATTATCATTTGCTAGCAAACCAGCTCAAATTTGCAACCAATCATAAAATTCAAATATAGGAAACCTCTGGAACAGGCTGAAAATCAATCTGTAAAATCATTCGAAAATAAAATCCGACCAAAAGGTTCAAGGATCCAATGATTACAATCAATGCTAAATCATGAGGAGGGGCCCAAAATTTAAGAAATTTGAGGAGAACGGTTGCAGCTGCAACAATTGGCTATTACCTGGTGAACCTAGATCTCTGGGCGATTATTCTTTGAGTGACATACTGTTTAACAACAAATGCATATATTAAATTCTTCCAGCTATCTGGATTTCTCAAATGACGGACGTGTGTACCTTTAATCATTGATGATAGTCCAATTTGGGAGAGTGGAAACCAATATTTTCAAGTCCAGATAACTCTGTTGAGGCCAGAGGATGAGTTTCATTATTACTTTTGTCTTCAGGTAGTTGATAGCTTGGACACCACAGGATTGTAGCATATGGTAAACAGAAATATTCGTTTGTTCCTCATTCCCATGCCACTTTAGCATTTTTTGTGCTTTTGGACTTTTGTCCCTTTTCATATATGTCCTCCTGCATGCCTTTCTTTCTGAATTTTAATTTAGGCTCCTCTATCCCATAGTGTCCTTTTGTGTGAGCGGTGTACTTCATGTTTCAACTCACGGATGGAGAGGAACTTTCGGTAATTTAGTACTTATGATTCAACATTTGCTTTGATGTATGATGCTTTCACAGGAGTTTTGACTCTTATTTGCCTTTTGGCATTCGTTTCTTGGCATGGGATCATTTATATTTAATATACTATTCACCTTGCTCCTTTCCATGGGTCTTCTGTTGTCGCTCCTTAGAACATTTTAAGTGTGACGTGGATGGAGCCTCAACATAGTATTCCAGACTCTTCGAATCCGGTTTATTTCACAGGGGTTAAGCAGGACTTCAATGCACACAGAGCTTATTCGAGAAAACTGCTAAACTGGAAGAAGTTCTTTTAGCAACACACAGTCTGAGACCCAAAAATGTTGATCATTCCCAAACATTTTGATGTTCTCCATGCAACCGCGGGTTCGTTCCCTTTATTGGAATCAAGAAAAATCAAACTAAGCAAACTGAAAAAACATGACTCAAAATACAACCAAACAGATTATTTATATACAAGACAGAAGAACTCAACGAAACTCAGGAAAAATAAGGCTTGAGAACCAAACCATTCACTGGTAAGTTCTCTTCCCACCCCTGAAGATCTTGCAACTTATAAGTAGAAGGGCCAAGCTTTGCTGCAATCTGGAAAGGGCCTACCCACAACTGCTGGAATTTAGTGTGCTTTCCTTTCTTGTCATGGGGGTGATCCCATTTGAGGACTAAGTCTCCTACTTCAAAGTCTTTTGTTCTAGCTTTATGTTTGTCGAACCATCTCTTTACTAACTCCTGTTGTTGCTTAAAGCCTTCCCTGGCTTTAGATCTAGCCTCTTCTGCTTTCAGAAGATTGCATATCCTCATCTGCAAAACTTCATTCTCCGACCCTCTGGACTCTTGAGATATTATGGAAGAGGGTAGCATGATGTTGGGGGGAAGAATGGATTCTTTACCATACACAAGGGTATATGGTGACACTCCTATCGCAGACTTGGGGGTGACTCTATCGGCCCAAAGGGCGTTTGGTAGCGCTGAGTGCCAGCTCCTTTGGTTTTCTATCACGGTCTTCTTTAAAATCCTAATCAGATTTTTGTTAGTGGATTCAGCCAGGCCATTTCCTTGTGGATAGTAATTAGCAGAATAATGCAATTTTATCCCTTTATCATGAGCAAAAGCAGTTAATTTAATTGATGAAAAATACGTAGCATTATCAAAAACTAACGAAACTGGAACTCCAAACCTGGTCATGGTGTGATCCTGCAGGAAACTGATGACCTCGTCTTGATTTATCTTGCGCAGCGGAACTGCTTCGACCCAGCGAGTGAAATAATCAGTCGCGGTCAGAATGTACTTGTGTTGTAGGGAGGAATTTGGTTTTATTTCTCCAATAATATCCAACCCCCATTGCTCAAATGGTTCCGTGATTATCACAGGCTTTAGGGGTGCTGTTGCTTTAGGCTGTCTCCCACTACACCTTTGGCAAATATCACACTTCCTGAATGTGCGTGTGCATCTTTGAAGAGCGTAGGCCAATAATAACCGGCTCTGAGGATTTTATGGGCCGTAGTATCTCCTAAATAATGTCCCCCAGCAGGACCGTCGTGCAATTCTGACATTACTTTCTTCGCATATGAGAAGAACCCTGTCATAATTCTTTCTGAATAATACTCCTTCAACAAGTTGATAGGAAGCTGATTTAAGACGCAGCGCCCTTCTTTTCTTATAATTCCAATGTTCTGGCAACAGACCTGCCTGCAGGTAATGCACAAGGTCTCTATACCAAGACTCAGGAGCTGTAAACAAAGGACATACCTCCATTACATGTAATTCGGCTTCATCTTCCCAGGCGTGTTGTTCAATTTTTTCATTTTCAGTCATCTTTTTGCACAACCCTTGTCCTTTAACTATAGACGCTAGCTTGAATTCAAGGTCGTACTCTTGAAGAGATGTTACCCAGTTGCCTCTTCTTTCTCCTAACTCCTTCTGTACAAGAAGAGACCTTACAGCTGGGTAGGGGACGATCACCTTGGTTCTATTTTTTAAAATATAAGGCCTGAATTGCTTTACTACTTTGAATACAGCGTAAGCTTGTTTATCAACAGCTGGGTAATTCAATTCGGCCGCCTGTAGACCAGTACTCATAGAGGATATTGGGAATTCATCCCCCCCATCTTCCTTTTGGGTGAGCACAACTGCTAGTGAATCATCGGATGCAAAGGTATACAAAATAAAATCTTTGTCAAAATCTAGGCTTTTCAGGGATGGTGCATGTGCAACAACAGTTTTGATTTTGCTGAATGCGCTCTTCTCAATTTCAGTCCACTTGAATAGTGCATTTTTCTTTACCATCTGCTGCAACGGCTTGACAATCTGAGCAAAATCAGGCACAAATCTTCGCACGAAGTTTATCGTTCCCATAAATGATTGCATCCCCTTTTTATTATGGGGCAAGGGGATTTGTTCAATAGCCTTAATTCTTTCTGGGTCTATAGAGATTCCTTTCTTTGAAACTATGTGACCTAGCAACTTGCCCTCCGTGATAGTGAACACACACTTCTTAGGATTGAGTGACATGCCATATTTCCGACAGCTTTCGAAAATTTTCCTTAAGTGAAACGCATGCTCTTCTCTTCTCTTCGAGAATATTGTAATATCGTCAAGGTATACTACAACACTTCGGCCAATCAACCCGTGGAAAGCTGTGTCCATAGCCCTCTGAAACGTTGCTCCAACATTTATAATCCCAAAGGGCATCCTTCTATAGGCAAAGGTTACCCATTTGGTCCTGAACGTTGTCTTCAAACTGTCTTCTTTGGCTACTAATACTTGATTGTAGCCAGAGAAACCGTCTAATAATGAAAACATTTCAGAACCTGAGACCATTTGCAACAATTGCTCCATGGGTGGCACATGATAGTTATCTTTGTTGGAAGCGCGGTTTAGATTTCTTAAATCCACGCATAATTTGATTTCTCCAGATTTTTTCTCAGTGATACCAGATTTGATACCCACTCCGAGTGTCTGACCTTAAAAATGATTCTAGCATCCAATAATTTCTTCACTTCACTCTGAATCAGCGGTTCCAATTTTGGATGCATTTTCCTTAAAGGTTGTTGATACTGCTTGACGCTAGCTTTGACGGGAATAACATGCTTGATGATGCTGGTGTCGTATGTTTTCAAATCTTCGTATGTCCATGCGAAAACATCTTTATATTGTTTAAACAGACTGACGAACCTGTCTCTTTCTACTGGTGAACAACATTTTCCAAGGTTCACAAATTTAGGACTCACCTCAGTCCCTAAATTTATCAGCTCGAACTGTAGATATGAGCTGTGAGTCTTCACGTTGACTGGTCTTCTGAACTTTTCATTTAAATCGAACATTCTTTCCAACGTTCTGACTCCTTTAGGGATGGAATTGTCATATTTCATCTCAGCCTGATGTTCTTCATCATCTATAATCGCCCCTTTGAACACCTCGTCATTTGTTAAGCATTCTATTATCTGCTGATCATCGTCGAACACTCGCAGGTTGGTGATCATATCCGGTACTGAGGGCCTGAAAAGCAATTCGACAGAGCATTGATTATTAGTGGGTACGAGCCTAGCGGCTGATGTGGCCAACAAGTCAGCTACTGCATTTTTAAGTCTTGGAATTGAAATAATATTGAATGCATTAAAGCATTTAAGCAGGTCCCATACCTCATTTTGGTAAGCTTTCAAGTGAGGGGATACACAATGTATTTGATTCCGGATTTGTTTTACAATAATTTCAGAATCCCCAAAAACTTTTAGATTACTTACCTTTAATTCAATCGCTTTCCTCAAACCCTGCACCAGAGCTTCGTACTCAGCTGTATTATTAGTACACTCAAACTCTAATCTACATGAAAGAAAATGTTTATTCTTCTGGGGGTCGATCAGGACACAGCTAGCCCCTGACCCCTCTAATGTCTTAGAGCCATCAAAAAACAAAGTCCAAAAATCACTAACTACTGAATGTGAATCTATTCCTACTGCTAAGTCTACTATTTTACAGTCAATCTCATCAGCCTGTGAGAATCGAAGGAGATCAGGCTGAGTGTCTGATGTGTTGCTGGCTCCTTCTGCTTGGTAATTTCCTGGTTCCAACTCAATAAAATAATTTCCCAATACAGAATCCACTGGTTCATTCTTCTCCTCCAGTCGAGTGACATTGTATTTCATGTGAGGCTCTCTTAAGATCTTGATCTGGTTCCAACTTCCTTTGTACGGCAGCCACAGATGCGACCAATCTGAGGCAAAATATCCATTTAGTTTGGCCGACCAATCTCTACTCAGGACAAGACTGTACGCGTCTGGTATATCAGCCACCATGATATTAATGACCTGGCATACTTTATCATTTGATGCCAGACGGACTAGGACATCTTCCATCTCGCCCATTACCTTTACATCTGTCCTGTCCAACTGAACAACTCTCCAAGTAGATGGATTGGGCTGCCCATTTATCCTTTTATAGACTGATATTGGCATGACATTAACCGACGCCCCTGAGTCTACCAAGCAATTATGTACATTATGATTGAAAATTTAAAATGTGAGGAGGGAAGGTGGATGTTTGCTTTTAGACTTACCTCCAACGCTGGTTTTGCCGATTTCTTCTTATTCCTGAGGTTGATTGTCAGTGGGTAGCTTCTCATCCGGTGCTTCAAGTGCTTTCAATAGTCTTTCTTTTTGCTGTGGTACTTTACACATTTCAAACAGTGAAACGTTTGCCTTTATTTTCTTTATGTCCTCCACGATATCATAATCCATCTGTGGCTCAATGAGGTGTGGTTTATCAACAGTCACCTTTTCTTCATTGGGCTTGGCCAGCGTATGTTTTTGCCTAGGATCTTGGCTGGTAACAGTGAATTCTGGAATTTTATCAGCTGAGGATTTATTTTGAAATTTCTTTACATTTCTTTGCAGCCTTTTGATCTTTGGTAGAATGAGACTGTTTTCTTTAATTGGCCCTTGGCTCCTTGTTGCCACGTTGGTTTCCATGACGTCCTTGTAGCCCTGATTCTTTTCTTCTTCAGCATCAAATAACAAAACAGAATCCCACAAAACCATGGTTTCCTCTTCTTGTTCCTTTGTTGACGTAGTATTCTCTTT
>LPNX011004072.1:425330-440603 GCA_001517045.1 Pseudotsuga menziesii
TTCTTCATCTCCATCTTCTGTTAATATAGAATCCAACAGTTGATTCATGACCAACGTCATCGAATTTATCCATTGAGGACAATTCTTTTCAGAGTGTGGCTGTTGGTGGAAAGTGCAAAAATTGTCCATGCCTACCTCTGTTAAATTCATAGATGCAGTATTGTGAGGAGGAGGTTGAGACTGATTGTTATCCTCTCTTTTCTTATAATATGGCTTATAAAACTTTTGTGTCTCCTTCTCTTTCTCCAAATCTATGATTTTGTTGGAAATCTTCTGCATAATTTTTGCCATATTTTCATAATCTGGCGATTTCTCTTCCTTAGGATTAGTAAACAATAAGGATTTCCTTCCTGCACCTTTCTCTCCTGACTGTTCTGGATAATCTTCAATACTTTCTCTTTTAGCCTCCACTACTTCTGCCTCTTCATAGGTTTCCGTCAAAGTAGGCTTGGCCCTACCTTTGGCAAACATGGCCAAATCAAGGCCTAAAGCTGAAGTATAATATTCAATCAGAACTTTGTCTGAAGGTTTATCCATTTCAGAAAATTCCAAAAAAATTCCAAAAAAATTCCCAAAAAATTCAGCTGTAACATTTTCCCAAAATTCCAAAAAAATTTAGGACCTTCCTTTTGCTTGGATTAGTTTGATTTCCTTCTTTGATTTGGTCTAATAATGATTTCTCAGAATGATTGAATTGGTTTACCACCTATTTTGTTTCTCCCTCTAACGCTTAAAATTTCCACTGTATGATCAAGCTTTATTGCTGCCTTTGAATGCATTTGAAGCATGCCTGAATCAGAAGTTATTTGGCTTGGTCTTCCGTAGTTGCGGATGGATCTGTGGTTTGGTCTTCCGCCGTTGCGGATGGATCTGTGGTTTGGTCTTCCGTCGTTGCAGATGGATAATTGGTGTTGTCTTCCGCCGTTGCGGATGGATAATTGGTTTTGTCTTTGATTTTCTTTCCGATCCATTGGTTTTCTCATCGGCCGATCTTTTGGTTTACGTTGGAAGGATTTGTCATTTCTTTCTCCACCGTTGAGGACAACAAACCACTTCCTCTCCCGATCATTGCTTAAATGTTTCGTTTCCCGCTCGGCTGAATTTTGGGTTTTACATCAGAGCTTTTTATATTTTATTTCTCCGTCGTTGCGGAAGGTGTTTGCTTTTCCTCCCGCCATTGCGGATGGATAATCAGTCTTGACTTCGACTTTCTTTCCGATTTGTTTGTTTCAACACCGGCTGCTTTTTGGTTTTGCTGAATGATCTTTGAGGCCGCTGTTTCGGGAGTAAAGCGTGTTTTTAAAGCTGTCTAAGTGCCTTTTTTTTTTTTTGATCGGGAGCCATAGCCTTTTCGCGTCCGCCATGCGGCTCCCAAAGTGATTTAGCCCCGGAGTTCAAATCGTTCTGACTGCCGATGCGTGTTGACCTGTTTAGCCACGTACCCAAAGCCTTTTCTCTTTCGCCATTGCGGCTGGGAAAGTCATTTGTCTTCCGATGTCGATGTCTTCTGACTTCCGATTGGAAGTTTTTCCCGCTCGCGTTTCGCTTGATTTTAGTGTGTTCCCTTCCGCCATTGCGGCTGGGGAAGCCTTTTGGTTTCCGGTGTCCAAACCTTTCGACTTTCGATTTATAAATTTCCCGCTTGAGGCTTAGTCAAAACTCTTCCGTTTATTAAACTTCTCAGATCAAGGGATGCGCCTGGCCGTTTTCTTGTGGATTAGCCATTTCAAGTGGTTTAAGTTAATGTTTTAAAATTCCATTCCAAATAATGACGCACAGTAATTGATTGCAGGTAGAACTCAAGGGACTGTTGGGGAGACCACGGTGTGAAGGCGTAGCTTGACAGTTTTGTAAAAAATCAAATCGAAACCGGCAGGGTCGCAAGGGAGACAAGCGAAGGAAAAGACAAAATCGAAAGCAACAAAATATGCAGATCTGAAAAGTTCGTCAGTTACTCAGCTGATAATGAGCTTGCGCAGAAAAGATGAAAAGGAGGAATATGAAACGCTCGAAGAACCGAAGAGTCACACGTTTGGGGGGAAACCCAAGTGGTCTACTGATTTTGTTTAAATATTTGAAAGTTAGAAGTTACTGGGGATTTTTCCCAGTTAGACTAGAAAGCGATATTGTAAGAAGAACTATTTCTCTTTGCAATAAAGAAATATGGTTTTCCTGTTGGAGGAAGATTGGTGGAATGTCCAAATGTTATGCTGTGGATGGCTGAAAGATGAACTATTTTGTTTTCCAGTTTTTGTCCATTAACCATGAGATCGTTCTAACCCTTTGAACCTATGTTATTGTTTGAATGATTTCTGGTTTATTTTGTGGAATGACCACCATGAGTAATGTATGCGGTTCATAAAACAATTGGCTATCTGGTTGTTAAAAAATCTTTAATCGTTCATGCATTGTGGAAAGAAATATCAGCTAACTGTAGTTTCTCTTTATATTGCATGTACAATACACATTACTCACAAATAATTTACAGTTTGCTCCTCGGGGATAGATAGATAGTTAGTTTTATTTCTGCACATGTGATTTAGATGCTAGTGAGTCTAAGACAAGAGGTAAGAACCTGCGCATCACATTGTGACTGCTCCTTGCATCTTATCGCCCTGCAAGGTTAATTAGGCACTTGCATATCATACATTAAGTCAAAAAATACAAAAATACACGGTGGACCGGGCCGCAATCGGTAAAGCCTCTGTTTTTTTGTTACTTTGACCTACGGTAGCCGGACCGCAAACCGGACGAATTCCCCATACCAAACAGTCAACGGGCTAGTTGGAAATGTTGATTGGGGAGAATCCCTTACTGTTGTTTCCTGCGAATTTCGGGGCATCAACAGTTCTGGCGCTAGAAGGAGGGCCGCCAGTGCATGGCTGGCCGTGGAAACCTATTTTCCCAAGATTACCCCACCAGCAGATATTTGGAAGCTTTTGACTTAAC
The DNA here is from genome assembly GCA_001517045.1 of Pseudotsuga menziesii. Classification (NCBI taxonomy): domain Eukaryota; kingdom Viridiplantae; phylum Streptophyta; class Pinopsida; order Pinales; family Pinaceae; genus Pseudotsuga; species Pseudotsuga menziesii. The sequence goes on from LPNX011004072.1 coordinate 428,280, forward strand.
TTAAGTACATACAAGTTCTGGTTCTACCTGTGAAGCAAGTAAACCCAGTTTCATTTTACAATTTTCCTGACTCAGACTCCTATCTGTTCACCTTGTTTATGGCTGGTGTAAATGTGAATCAACCCAACCCTCTACTGGCTTGGAGAGCTAGATCACCTTTAAACCTCACACCTCCATTGCATAACCTACCTCAAGCTTTTGATGAGATACTGCCCAATTTTGACCCGAGTGAAAAGAATTCAGTAGATGATCACTTGCAAAGCTTTTACTTGGCCATAGAAGGATTAAGGGCCGGAGAACATGAATATGTAGTCTGCAGACTTTTTCTGCACACCTTGAAAGGAGCAGCAGCATCCTGGTATTTCGGTTTGCCTGCAAACTCTATTCCTGATTGGGATACCTTCGAAAGGGTTTTCAGAAATAAATACACAGCCCAAAAGACACATGCCTCGCTAATGAAAGGTCTTGGATTGTTAAAAAAGGAGAGAGATGAGAAGGTTCGTCATTTTACTCAAAGATTTTCAACATACTTAAAGAACTTTTCTGAAGCCGATAGACCCTCAGCCAAGGTTTTAATTGAATATTATACCTCTACCCTCGAACCTGAGTTAGCTATGTTTGCCAAGATGAAATCCAACCCTACATTAGCAGAGACCTATGAAGAGGCAGAACGAGTAGAAGCTGAAAGGGAGAGTATAGAAGATCATCCTGATCTACCAGAAGAAAAGACTACCCGGAGAAGAACCCTATTGCTGTCTAAACCTAAAGAGGAGCAAGCACATGATTATCAGGGAATGATGAAAATGATGCAGAAATTATCTAACCGAATAATAGATCTGGAGAAAGAACGAGAAGCTCAGAAAAATTATAAACCCCATTACCAAAAAAGGGAGGAGAACAACCAATGGCAAGTCCCTCCACCAAAGTCGGCATCAATGAACATAACAAAAGTAGGGGGGGGATAATTTCTGTACTTTTCACCAACAACCTGATTCTGAAAAGAAGTGTCCTCAATGGGTGAATTCATTAACATTGGTGATGAATAAGTTGTTGGACCCTAAATTGACTAAAGACAGTGGTAAGGAGGAAAAGACAAACCAGACCATAGAGAAACAAGATACTGATACCATATTTTCATGGAATGGTGTTTCGCTGTTTGACACTGAAGAGAGCGCTCCTAAATCTGAATGCACATATACAACAACAAAGGACATGGCTTTAACAGTTGGAGACAATGCAATAATTTTGAAGATTAAAAATTTGCAGGAGAATGTCAAGAGACAGGTAGAGGTGAAGGTTGAGGATGAAACGCCTAGAGCCACTACCCTCCACCAAGAGGCAGAGCCAATTACGGAGGCTGTCGAACCTGTAGAAGAACGGGTAGGTGTTAATGAGGGAGACAATAAAGAAACTGAAGAGCTTAAAAAGGATATACCCACTCAAAACCAACCGGGAGAAGAAGACATAGAACCAGGTTGGGAAGAAAAAGCTGACACCCCGCCTTTTCTTTTGACCCTAGAAATGCTGAATTAGAATGTGCATAATTGCTTAGTAGACTCTGGATCAGCGGTGAATGTTATGCCCCTTGAGATTTGCAAAAATATTAATGGACAGCCAGAGTCCACTGCTTGGGAAGTAACACAGTTGGATAGCACAGGTGTCAAGGTAGTGGGAGAAATGGAAAATGTCCTCATTCGTTTTTCTGCAAACAACAAGACATGTCAATTTATTGACATTACGGTGGCTGACATACCAAGTTGATATGGGCTTATTCTCAACCAAGATTGGTCTGCCAGGTTAAAAGGTTATTTTGCTTCAGATTGGTCTCATTTATTGTTGCCTCTCAAGGGTACCCCAAAATAGATTAAGATTTTGAGAGGGCCTTACATGAAGCATAATGTCACTAAGCTAGGAGAGGGTAATGAGTCCGTTGGTTCTATCTTGGGAAATTATCTGACTAAGTTTAAGCTAAGACAACATACCTCAAGAAAGGCCAATTCTATGATTGAGCTCCTTCAACTTCCTCAGGTTGAAAGGGATGACTATAGGATAGTAGACATGTGTTCAATTTCAAAAATAGCAGAGCTAGACCATGGATAGATTTTTAGCCTGCACTGCAGCCTAGCCCTTTAACTTGCTGGATTGAAGAATTTTTAAGGGCGGGCACACTTTTTTTTTCTTTTGCTTTGTACATAAATAAATTGATATTGTTTTTCTTTAATACTTTGATACTATTTTCTTTTGGTTATTGCTTTGATGCTGCTTTCTTTATTTTATTTTATTTTTGTTAGTAGTTCTTTTGGTTTTTGAATAAAGAGGCAAACTTTTGGTTGCAATGGAAACATCAGGGTTCTTAATTAACTGAAATCTTGAGCAAAAGACTGTGCTTTGAAACATTGAATGTCTTCTAGTAGTAGTGTTCCTAATTGGCCATGCATTCATTGAAGTTATACTTAACCCCTGTAAATAACTCAGAAGTAACAGGTCTGGAATACTATTTTGAGGCTCCATCCATTTCACATCTTAAATGTCCAAGGCGGTGACAGCAAAAGACCCACGGAAAGGAAGAAGGGTAAACAGTATATCATATATAAATGATCCCATGCCATAATTTCAGAAAAGCTAAAAGCTATCAAGAGTCAAAACTCCTTAAAGAAACAATACGTATCAAAGCAAAGTATCAAAAGCATTGAATTTCAAATTGCCAAAAGTTCCTCTCCGTCCATGAGATGAAAAGCCAATTCTTCTCTCACACAAAAGGGCACTATGGGATGGAGGAGCCTGAATAAAATTCAGAAAGAAAGGCAAATGGAGGACTCACAAGAACTAAAGTTCAAATGGCACAAAAGTGCAATTGGCATGGGAATGAGGAACAAAAGGATAATGTTGTTTACTATCTGTTACAATCCTGTGGTGTCCAAGCCCGAAACTACCTACGGACAGGTAAAATAAACCTCATTTATTAGGCCTCAAAAGAGTTATTCAAACTTGCAATATTTTTTATGTTACCATTTCCTAAAGAATGGACTGCTTCTCAATGATTTAAATGTATAGGTTGGCCATCCTAGGGATACAAGCATCTAGAAGATTTCAACTTTATTCAAACACTCTTGCACTGGGAAGGTGTTAATTCAGAAATCTAGGGTTCACCAGGTAGTCGCCAATTGTTGCAGCTGCAACATTTTCCCAAAATTCCAAAAAAATTTAGGACCCTCCTTTTGCTTGGATTAGTTTGATTTCCTTATTTGATTTGGTCTAATAATGATTTCTCAGAATGATTGAATTGTTTTACCACCTGTTTTGTTTCTCCCTCTAACGCTTAAAATTTCCACTGTATGATCAAGCTTTATTGCTGCCTTTGAATGCATTTGAAGCATGCCTGAATCGAAAGTTATTTGGTTTGGTCTTCCATCGTTGTGGATGGATCTGTGGTTTGGTCTTCCACCATTGCGGATGGATCTGTGGTTTGGTCTTCCGCCGTTGCGGATGGATCTGTGGTTTGGTCTTCCGCCGTTGCGGATGGATAATTGGTTTTGTCTTCCGCCGTTGTGGATGGATAATTGGTTTTGTCTTTGATTTTCTTTCCGATCTGTTGGTTTTCTCATCGGCTGATCTTTTGGTTTACGTTGGAAGGATTTGTCATTTCTTTCTCCGCCGTTGCGGACAACAAACCACTTCCTCTCCCGATCATTGCTTAAATGTTTCGTTTCCCGCTCGGCTGACTTTTGGGTTTTACATCGGAGCTTTTTATATTTTCTTTCTCCGTCGTTGCGGAAGGTGTTTGATTTTCCTCCCGCTGTTGCAGATGGATAATCAGTCTTGACTTCGACTTTCTTTCTGATTTGTTTGTTTCCACACCAGCTGCTTTTTGGTTTTGCTGAATGATCTTTGAGGCCGTTGTTTCGGGAGTAAAGCGTGTTTTTAAAGCTGTCTAAGCGCTTATTTTTTTTTTCTGTTTGATCGGGAGCCATAGCCTTTTCACGTCTGCCGTGCGGCTCCCAAAGCGATTTAGCCCCGGAGTTCAAATCGTTCCGACTGTCGATGCGTGTTGACCTGTTTAGCCACGTACCCGAATCCTTTTCTCTTCCGCCGTTGCGGCTGGGAAAGTCATTTGTCTTCCGATGTCGATGTTTTCCGACTTTCGATTGGAAGTTTTTCTCGCCCGCCTTTCGCTTGATTTTAGTGTGTTCCCTTCCGCCATTGTGGCTGGGGAAGCCTTTTGGTTTTCAATGTCCAAACCTTTCCGGTTTCTGATTTAAATTTTTCCCGCCCACGGGTCGCGTATCCTTAACCTTTCCTTTTCCGCCGTTGCGGCTAGGAAAGCCTTTTCGCGTTCGATGTCGATATCCTTCTGACTTCCGATTTAGAACTTTCTCGCTCAAGGCTTAGTCAAAACTCTTTCGTTTATTAAACTTCTTAGATCAAGGGATGCGCCTGGCTGTTTACTTGTGGATTAGCCATTTCAGGTGGTTGAAGTTAATGTTTTAAAATGCCATTCCAACTAATGATGCACAGTAATTGATTGCAGGTAGAACTCAAGGGACTGTTGCGGTGACCACGGTGTGAAGGCGTAGCTTGACAGTTTTGTAAAAAATCAAATCGAAACTGGCAGGGTCGTAAGGGAGACAAGCGAAGGAAAAGACAAAATCGAAAGCAACAAAATATGCAAATTTGAAAAGTCCGTTAGTTACTCAGCTGATAATGAGCTTGCGCAGAAAAGATGAAAAGGAGGAATATGAAACGCTCGAAGAACCGAAGAGTTGCACGTTTGGGGGGAAACCCAAGTGGTCTACTGATTTTGTTTAAATATTTGAAAGTTAGAAGTTACTGGGGATTTTTCCTAGTTAGACTAGAAAGCGATATTGTAAGAAGAACTATTTATCTTTGCAATAAAGAAATATGGTTTGCATGTTGGAGGAAGATTGGTGGAATGTCCAAATGTTATGCTGTGGATGGTTGAAAGATGAACTATTTTGTTTTCCAGTTTTTGTCCATTAACCGTGAGATCGTTCTAACCCTTTGAACCTATGTTCTTGTCTGAATGATTTCTGGTTTATTTTGTGGAATGACCACCATGAGTAATGTATGCGGTTCATAAAATAATTGGCTATCTGGTTGTTAAAAAATCTTTAATCGTTCATGCATTGTTGAAAGAAATATCAGTTAACTGTAGTTTCTCTTTATATTGCATGTACAATACACATTACTCACAAATAATTTACAGTTTGCTCCTCGGGGATAGATAGATAGTTAGTTTTATTTCTGCACATGTGATTTAGATGCTAGTGAGTCTAAGACGAGAGGTAAGAACCTGCGCATCACATTGTGACTGCTCCTTGCATCTTATCGCCCTACATGGTTAATTAGGCACTTGCATATCATACATTAAGTCAAAAAATACAAAAATACACGGTGGACCGGGTCGCAACCGGTAAAGCCTCTGTTTTTTTGTTACTTTGACCTACGGTAGCTGGACCGCAAACCGGACGGATTCCCCATACCAAACAGTCAACGGGCTAGTTTGGAACGTTGATTGGGGAGAATCCCTTACTATTGTTGCCTGCAAATTTCGGGGCATCAACACCTTTGTGTGAAACTGTGCACCTTTTCCTTTCTTTCTTTCTTCAAGGCGCATAGCCCTTTCATGAGGGCTGCATGAGTTTTCTGAGTTGCATACTTACTTCTGAAAATTCTTTCAAAGGTATCCCAATCAGGGATAGAGTTAGCAGGCAACCCAAAGTACCATGATGCTGCAGCTCCTTTAAGGGTATGTGGGAACAGTCTGCAGACTACATCTTCATACTCCCCGGCCCTTAATCCTTCAATTTCCAAGTAAAAACTTTGTAGGTGATCATCTACTAGTATTTTCTCATTTGGGTCGAACTTGGGCAACATCTTGTCAAAGGCTTGAGGTAGGTCGTGTAATGGAGGTGTCAAGTTTAACGGTGATCTGGCTCTCCAAGCAGGTGGTAGATTTGGTGGGTTAGGTGGTGGATTAGCATTCACTCCTTCCATGAGTCTAGGTGGAGAGTGAGGAGGTGAGCCAATAGGAGTGCGAGCAGGAGAACTGTGAGGGGTATTTGGGCCTTCTTGGTTCAAAGGTAGTACAACTTCCTGTAAAGCTGTTTCTACAAGTTCTTCCCAGTATCCAACCAACAATGAGTCTTCTACTATAGGACGATCTTTCCTTTTATATTCTCTTCTGGGCAATTCAGGGACGATTGGCAATCCTCCAATCTTCTTTACATATGCCATAGTGTGTCTTCTTAGATCATTAACAACTTCGTTGCCAACGGAATATAGATGTTCTCTTGCTTCCGAAATTGGATTATGAATTCCACTGCTTTCAGAACTGTTATCGGTGGAATAATCTCGGGAAAATGGGTTTCCTTGGCCAGCCATGCACTGGCGGCCCTCCTTCTAGCGCCAAAACTGTCGGTGCTCGGAAATTCACAGGCAACAACAGTAAGGGATTCTCCCCAGTCAACGTTCCCAACTATGTCGTGACTGTTTGGTGTAGGGAATCCGTCCGGTTTGCGGTCCGGCTACTGTAGGTCAAGTACAAAACTTGGTGGACCGGGCCGTAATCGGTTAACCCCTTTGTTTTGTACTTGACCTACGGTAGCCGGACCGCAAACCGGACGGATTCCCTACACCAAACAATAACAGGCTAGTTGGGAACGTTGACTGGGGAGAATCCCTTACTGTTGTTTCCTGTGAATTTCTAGGCACCAACATATTCACATGGGCGATGACACCAAAATTCGAGCTGCAGGAAAGGGTTCTACCAAGTTAAAGTATGGAGTGTTCATAGATGTACTCTATGTTCCCTCCTTAGCTGCAAATTTGTTATTTGTATATCAGATGACACATACTGGCTCACCAAAGTGAGTAGTATTTGATCCTGACTCGGTATAGATCTTGGATATCTAAACTAGCAAAATTATAGTGAAGGGCATTGCAAACCATGCCTCCAAGGCATATGAATTCTCACACTTTCTATCATACTTAGATCCAGTACAATCTCAGCTGCCATTCGAAAGGGGAGGTGAAAACATTATATCTACACCTTTTGCAAATGATGTAATGTCTAATGTTTCATATTCAGAACATGAGGAACAAGATCAACATGATCTTGATACTGATATTGAACCTCAAGAGGATCTAGATCTAAATCCAACTCCTATTCCAAATCAAAGGCCTAAATGGGCACAAAATCTCATTAAAGCAACTGGGAATGTTGCTTGGGATCCAAGTGATAGAAGAATAACTAGGTCTTAGTATAAGAATGAACATGTTGCACTCTCTCATTCAGTTTCACTTCCTTCAGTGAGGTGCAGCAGGCTTACTGAGAGATGCTACTTGATGGTAAGGACTGATCCACAATTTGTCCCACTGAAGAACAAATTGGATCAAGTCACTCTTCCTCCAGAAAGAAGAGACAAAGGAAACATTCATCAGATTATAAGAATATTGAAAATTTTACATGCACATTCCCAGGATGTTGGTGCACAAAAGAACCAAGATTCTGCATTGATGCTCCATAGGGTTGCAGATTGCAACAATTTTTTTGCAAGTTTTTGCTCAAAGATAATTTTTTTCTCTTAAGTATGGAAGCTTGTTTATGATTTCTTGCTTATTTTCAGGGGGGGGTTTCCCGTGAGGTTTTCCCCATTTTCCTTGTTTATTAAGCAATATTTTATTTCATTTAGATTGTATGGGTGACTTTTGGCCCAATTGCCATGGCCCAAGTTGTCCAAAGTTAGGATTAAGGGGGGGGGGGGTTGTTAGGATTAATTAATCCTCCCTTTTCCCACATAGTATATTTGTCTATTTTTCCTATCTTAGGAGGTCATTTTCACATTTCTAGAGTTTTGGTGTCACCTTGAATATTGGTGCCATTGGTGTCATTGGTGTCATTGGTGCTAATTCCTACATTTTAGGAACCAAATCTGAGTGCCACCTTCAATAAGTAGGTAGGCAATCAATTATGCTCAGTTATGCTTCAGTCACTATCAGTTAGATCACAATCAGTTAGATTAGCACTAGTTTGCATGATTCATGAGAGTGTGGGTGACATTATTCACCTACCCTCACCTACCATCATCAGTTAACTGATTTTAGATTAATTTGGTTATCCAGAGTTAAATTAGTGAGCTCCAACTGTGATTATTTCCACATTGAATTAGCTAACCAGTAAAATTGAGTTGGTGAATTTGAATCCTATCCACAGTATTCAAATTATACTTATTGTATTACCATTGTATTATTGATTAATAAATGAAGATTAATGTAATGGTAATATAATCAATTCTTGTTCGATTTGTGTGAAATTTATGTCATGAATCCATTGTTCAATTTACATTGATTTCGTAGATTCCATTGCATTCTTCTTTTCAGACAACTCTCATTTTGGCTCGTAGAACTATGGTTCATGAAATTTAACAGGAAGAGCCAGTACATGTCATATGGTACACATACAACATGTTTGTTTTCAGGAAGGGAACATAGAGCACATTCTGTAACTCTCCATGCTCAATTTTAATGGAACCTTTCCCAAAAACTGGGATCTATGAATCATCTCCCACATGTATTCTTGGCCCTCCAAAGAGATCTAGAGAAGTGGAGGATTCTTTGGAGGAAACCATGCTGTTGGAAGCTCCTGAATCAATCAGATAGGCCTTTGATTGAGTGAAGCCCACTTTCAAATCATGGCACCTCTCATGTTCATCAATTTGGTTTCCAGCTTCAGACTTCTTTACACCTTGAGGAAGGGAAATGTTGTTCTATTCAAGGAGCTTAGACATTTGGTCAATGGTATTCTTCATACACCGACTTTCTGGATGAAATCCTCTCATGCAATAAGAGCATTTAGCTTTTTCAAACTTTTTTTTTTGTTTTTCTTGGAACCAAAGGCTCCATTTGAAGGATTCTGCTGATCCTTGGGCTTCAAATCAGTATTCTTCTTCTATTTATTTATTTGCTTCCCTTTTGCTTTCACATTATTAGATTCTCCAACTAAAAGATCTTGATTCTTGGAGGATTTGAGCACTACCATATGAATCGTCTTATCTTGTTCCTAGATTAGTGATTCCATGTAGGCATCTATGGATGGAATTTGCCAATTTGGAGTGGTTATCCTCCCAGAGTGGAAAGTATATACAAAAACTGAAAACTCTAAGCCAAGTTTGCTCATAATTGAGAGCACCAATTGCTCATCCTTCTTCTCAATCCCACATTGCTTGCATTGCATGATTAGGGATTTGAATTTCGAGAAGAATTGTTGTATTGTCTCGAAGTTACAGGGCTGTAGTGCTATCAGCTCATTCTCCAGGATATGGCCCCTCAGCTCATCTTGTTTGCAAAACAAGGATTCGATTATCCCATACTTATTTTGGAGTCCTGAGTCCCTCAAGATGGAACAATAGCTCCCTGGAGATGTGGATTCACATTAATCCAAAAGCTTCATCAAGCTTATTCAGATACCTTGATTTTTCAAGATACTTCCAGGCTTCGACTTCTCTGCCCATGGTGTGCCTATACAAACCCTTTTTTCCCAAGACCATTTGCATATCTGCCCTGTAATCAAGGTAATTGAAGGGTGTAAGGGTATTGGGAGTAAGAGAATCTGAATTCTCCATTTCACAATTATATTGATCAACAATTCTTCAATAAATATTTCAATGTACCTGTAAAAACACTGCAAAAGACTTCAATTCACTAATATGTGAGATCAAACACTCTCTTCTTGGACATGTGCACTTTTTCTGTGTACATCACACCTGGATAGACTTCTCTGGACATAACCCAGAGGGAGTAATGCAATTATTCCATAAATTGTGTGGAAACTCAATGGATTATGGTGAAATCATGGAATTTTGTGAGGTTTGTTGTTGGCCTAAACACAAGCTCTGATACCATGTTAAATTCAGTGAACCATGGATACTCAGGCTTGAATGAAAGAAATATGAAAAGAAGGTTGCAGAAGAATTAAAAATCAATTTAAATTGATGAATGAATTCATGGCAGAAATTTCACACACACAAGACACAAATTGAGCAGAAAAACATTACATTAATTATCGTTAGTGTCTCTATAATACAATAGTCATACAATATGAAGAATTCGAATACATTGGATAGGATTCGAATTCACCAACTCAAACTGAATCAAGTGATAAATCAGTGTAGGAAAAATCAAGACTGGATCTCACTAATGCAACTCTAGATAACTAATTCAATTCATAATGAGTTAACTGATGAGGGTAGGTGAGTAAGTGCTCCCACACTCCCATAAATCATGCAAATTGACGCTTGGACGACTAATAGTGAACTAACTGCTGGTAAGCAGAGCATCACTGAACATAACTGAATACCTACCTAGTTCAACTGAAGGAGATTGTTGGTGGCACTCCGAACTGAATACCTACCTAGTTCAATTGAAGGAGATTGTTGGTGGCACTCAGAGTGGGTTCCTAAATTATAGGGATTGGTAATTGGGGCACCTAAACTCATGCACATAGGAACAATAAGTGTTAGGTGGATCCTAGGCGTGTCCCCCATACACTAGTGAAGTGATGATGACCTCCTAAGCTAGTAAAATAGACCAAATGGACCATGTGGGAAAATGGAGGATTAATTAATACTAACAAAGTAAAGGGAGATATAGGAGAAATGGAGTAATGGGAAGGCCAACATGTCTAACATTTCATTTTCCATTCCTTGTCCTTTCTCTCTTATTTCATTTTTCTTTTTACATGTAATTCTTTATTAATTTTTTCTCTCTTGTGTTGTTTATATTGCATTTCCCTTTCTTTTATGACTTGCTAATCTTTATTAAATGATGAATTACATTTAAGTATCGAGGATTACAACTATTGCAACGTGTTTGGATCCATTTCAAACAAGTTATAAACTAGATGTGTTGGTGGGCATGAATTAGAGTATTAGGGGGTACTTGTTGTCATGTTAGAATGGCAGCGTTAGGGTGTATGGCTTAGTGGTTGTGTGTGTTAGGGGGTGTGAGTTAGTGTATAAATGGTATATAAATTAGTGTTTTAAGGGCTTGGTGTATTAGAGGTGTTTTAGTGTGTTTGGGATCATATCATGTTAGAAGGTGCAATTCAGTGTGTTAGGGGGGTAGTGTATTAAGCGACACAAGTTAGTTTGTTAATGTGTTATAGGGTGCAAGTTAGTTTGTTAATGTGTCAAAGGGTACAAGTTAGGATGTATATGCATTTGATGTGTTTCAAAGTACAAGTTAGATTGTTAAAGGGTATACACTATTATGCTAAAGGGTATGCTAGGAGTCATAATGTGATTAGGGTAATAATTTTTTAGGCTACACATTACAGTAAGGGTAATAATGTGTTAATTCATCATCTTAAGTGAGATTTAGAACATAAGTGTCCATGTGTTAGAGGGTTATTAGCTATTGGTTTAGTGGATTAAAATGCTAGTGCTTAGGTTTTGGGGGGGTTAAGAATTCAAGCATTTTGGATCAATGGCTAGAGATTTATTATGTTAAAACATGGACATTGTTGGTGAAATTGTCATTGATGCCAACATGGACTTGATGTCACTGATGTCACCATTTTGCTGAAGATGTTGAAGACCCAGCTAATGATGCTGAAGGCCTAGGAGATGGACATTGAAGCTAAAGGTTGTTTATAATATATGGTTCTATTTGAAGAAAACCTTAAGATGTGAAAAGTCCCTTAAGTTGATTGAAGTTTAAAATAGTCAAAGAAGTCAGCCCAGTCAACAGAATAAAAAATTCCTTAAGGTGACTCTAATGGGTGACTTTATAGAAAGTTTTTTTTAATATAAAAAAATATATATATTAAATGGGGTAAGGTGAATTACAAAGGGTGATTTAAAATACAATAATAATTAAAAATTAAAATACAAAAATATACATTCCTTATTTTATGGATATTGATAACCTTAAAGGTGTATATATTTACTCCACGTGTATCAAAGGAGATGCAAGGAAAATAAGCCGCAGCCTGACTGATATTCTGAGTTATTTTACTGAGGCAGCAGCAAGTGAATTCATGGAGCTCTGAGGAAGGCAGCAGCGGTGGGAAATTTTGGCAAATTTATCCAGCAACAGCAGCCGCAGTGAAGGGAAATTTTCAGTCTTTTTATGAATTTCGTGAATAAAACATCAGAGGACAGAGATCACGGTGGTGAGAATAAACCCTTGAATGCAAGATCGCTGAGACAGTTACCCAAGCAGAATTCACGGTGGAAATAAACAGTTGCATCAATTTTTTTTGAGGTTTTGGGGGGGTTAAGAATTCAAGCATTTTGGATCAATGGC
>LPNX011004072.1:440918-574022 GCA_001517045.1 Pseudotsuga menziesii
TATATATATTAAATGGGGTAAGGTGAATTACAAAGGGTGATTTAAAATACAATAATAATTAAAAATTAAAATACAAAAATATACATTCCTTATTTTATGGATATTGATAACCTTAAAGGTGTATATATTTACTCCACGTGTATCAAAGGAGATGCAAGGAAAATAAGTCGCAGCCTGACTGATATTCTGAGTTATTTTACTGAGGCAGCAGCAAGTGAATTCATGGAGCTCTGAGGAAGGCAGCAGCAGTGGGAAATTTTGGCAAATTTATCCAGCAACAGCAGCCGCAGTGAAGGGAAATTTTCAGTCTTTTTATGAATTTCGTGAATAAAACATCAAAGGACAGAGATCACGGTGGTGAGAATAAACCCTTGAATGCAAGATTGCTGAGACAGTTACCCAAGCAGAATTCACGGTGGAAATAAACAGTTGCATCAATTTTTTTTGAGGTTTTGGGGGGGTTAAGAATTCAAGCATTTTGGATCAATGGCTAGAGATTTATTATGTTAAAACATGGACATTGTTGGTGAAATTGTCATTGATGCCAACATGGACTTGATGTCACTGATGTCACCATTTTGCTGAAGATGTTGAAGACCCAGCTAATGATGCTGAAGGCCTAGGAGATGGACATTGAAGCTAAAGGTTGTTTATAATATATGGTTCTATTTGAAGAAAACCTTAAGATGTGAAAAGTCCCTTAAGTTGATTGAAGTTTAAAATAGTCAAAGAAGTCAGCCCAGTCAACAAAATAAAAAATTCCTTAAGGTGACTCTAATGGGTGACTTTATAGAAAGTTTTTTTTAATATAAAAAAAAATATATATTAAATGGGGTAAGGTGAATTACAAAGGGTGATTTAAAATACAATAATAATTAAAAATTAAAATACAAAAATATACATTCCTTATTTTATGGATATTGATAACCTTAAAGGTGTATATATTTACTCCACGTGTATCAAAGGAGATGCAAGGAAAATAAGCCGCAGCCTGACTGATATTCTGAGTTATTTTACTGAGGCAGCAGCAAGTGAATTCATGGAGCTCTGAGGAAGGCAGCAGCGGTGGGAATTTTTGGCAAATTTATCCAGCAACAGCAGCCGCAGTGAAGGGAAATTTTCAGTCTTTTTATGAATTTCGTGAATAAAACATCAGAGGACAGAGATCACGGTGGTGAGAATAAACCCTTGAATGCAAGATCGCTGAGACAATTACCCAAGCAGAATTCACGGTGGAAATAAACAGTTGCATCAATTTTTTTTGTGTTGGCCGTGGTGACTTCATGCATCAAATTTTTTTTGTTGTTGGCCGTGGAGACAGCTCTAAGTTTTTTTTTTGGTAAACATTCGTTGAGTTATAGTTTTGTTGACTGAGGCAAGCTCGCTCGGGGTTGAACTTTGGAAATTCGTGGGCATGTGCACATTGAACCATAATCTATGCCGTGTGAAAAAAAAAACCTTGCAGCACCTATGGCACCAAAGTTTGAATTCTATCAGTGCATATAATTGCTGTTGAAAATCTGAAGTGCATAGGATCTCTGCGTGAAGGCTGTCAGTGTGAATTCTATCAGTACATATAATTGCTATTGAAAATCAGAAGTGCACATGGGTTTTTGATACTATGGATTGGAATTGTAAATGTGCAATGCTCATTACAAAGGAAGGAGCTGAGCCTTAGAAATAAAGATGAAGGGTAGAGTGCGATCTGTCTTTTGCATTTAAGCCTCATTCTCAGACATAAGAAAGAATGGAGTGCACAAGACGTCAAAGAATCTGGGGCTGTGTGTATCTTTGAAATTGTAGGTAAAAGTCAAGACAATAAAGGAATGAAGCTCGGGCCTTTAAAGGTCTGCGATTTGATGTAGTGTGGGTTGATATGCACCTGAGAGTGCAGTGCATGAAAGGCACAAAGAAGGATGCATTCAAATGATCAATGATTGAGCCAGAGCATTGGTTAAAGCCACCACAGAAGCAGTTTATTGGGTGTTGACTATAGATCTACTCCACATGCAGAGATTAAGAAAACCCAGGTGTTCTTCAAGACTGGAAACTTGATTCTCTCCTGTTCTAGGTACTAGACACTCTTATTCTATTTTCGAAGGTACTAGAAAGAGAATTGTAAATTCTGGAAAATTGATTGCTTAAGAATATTAAACTGAAGTCTCAGATGCAAGTGTTGTGGATTCAAGGAGTAAGAATTTATAAATCAATGTTGTTTGAATGGATTTATTAAAACAATACTCATGATACATGGATGAGGAGTGTAAAATAGCTTGCATAAGTGGCAGCTACAGGTGTGACAAAGAAATTGTCAGTCAATCAAGTGCAACAATCTATAGATGGTTTTGATTATTGTAATAAACAGAGCATAGTATTTGGCTTGACACAGTGCATACCTTTTTGGCACAGCAGAGGTGGACTTGAATCCTTGGTTGAGCATCGGAATCAGATTTGCAGAGACATTAATATGTGGTTATGAATTCACATTATGTGATTGTGATGGAACAGTTGTGATTATGACAGTGACACAACTGCAATGGAAGACTTAACATGGCAGTGATTAAGCAAACCTTTGATCTTGACATGATATCTCACCATGACAAGACTTCCTTGATGAATTAGCATGAAAGCTTATGAGAGTATTGAGCACAGTAAAATCAAGGACTACATTTGGCATGAACAGTTTGTAGTACACAGATCTGATAGCTCTATAAAAATGGGTGAAGCTTGTTAAGGTCTTGGAGAAAAGATTAAACTCTACAGGCTGCCATTTATTTCTGGTTGTTTATCAATCATTTCCAGCTCTGAAAACATATCCATATTTGCTTGGGAATGAAATGCATCAGCTGTTATGACATCTTTATGTGACAGCCAGATAATGACATACATTGTCTTGCCAAGATTAGTGACAGACATCTGATATGATATAGTAACAGGCAAATGACCAGCAACAAGGAAAGAAGACAATGATGATAATGACCAAGTTGATTGTTGTTAGACAGTCTGGTTTGTCAAGTCCTTTATGTTAATTGAGTTGACTGTGTTATGGGCAGCTGGCAGTAATTTGGACAGTTGACAGAGGATTGCTCATAAGGCAGAATGATGAGTAGTGCTTATATGATGAGCAGCATTGATGAGCAGGAAAAATGAGCAGAGATTAATGAGCAGCAGTGAGCAGTGGTACAGCAGAGTTGATGTGATGGGAAGAGAAGATGAGCAGTTTTGATGTGTCAGAGATTTCTTGTGTGACACAAGTATATTGTATTGTAAAAGCAAGCTTGTCTTGCTTTTGAGGTTAGGATACCTCAAACCCTTCTTAGCAGGGTCTAAGAAAACCAGGCAGGGTCCTGGATTAAGAGTAGGTGCTCTATGTATCAGTAGGTGCTGATTTCGCATAACGGTTGTAACCGAACCATACTAATATAAAAAGATCACAAAATTACATGGTGTTGTGTTCTTGTGTATTATGGTTCTTTATGAATGAAATGCTTATGCTATGTGAATGATGTTTATGAAATGATTATGGTAGAGTAATGGATTGATGAATTGGTAGCTAACCGCGTCAAGCTAAGAAAAGGTTTAAAATTGGCTCTACACTGATTCACCCCCCCTCTCAGTGTCAACAAATTCATCATCTTAAGTGAGATTTAGAACAAGAGTGTCCATGTGTTAGAGGGTTATTAGCTATTGGTTTAGTGGATTAAAATGGTAGTGCTTAGGTTTTGGGGGGGTTAAGAATTCAAGCATTTTGGATCAATGGCTAGAGATTTATTATGTTAAAACATGGACATTGAGCTAGACATGGATGTGGACTAGAATTTGGATATTTTCATCGATATGGATAGAAAAGAATATACTTATCCTAAGAGACACATCTAGCCTACACACTCACCCACATAAGAAACACCACTAACATAAGTAGTGGATTTTCCATCTGCACCTACACATGAATATAGCCCATGCACTCAATAAACTACACATGTAACCTTCATAGTTAACCCATGTTCCTAAGAGACACACTCACACACCTACCCACACACCCATGCACTTGGAGAAATGCTTAGAATTAATATTAGCAATGCACACAACTTGTGTACCTACCTAAGCATATAACCCATGCACATGACCCAAATAGTTAACAAGTGCATTCCTAACCCATATACCTAAAAGACATAGTACATAAGTGACACATGAAACCTATACACTTAACCATGTACCTAAAATACGTAGTACATAAGTGACACACCGAACCTATACACTTACCCATGAACCTAATGCCCCACACACCCACACATATAACTTAACACTCCTAATTATAACATGAGAGATGAATTTAACCTATATTGAACCCATTAATACATCTAACCCATGCAACTAAGCCTAACATGCAACTCACATAAATAACCCATGCAACAAACCCTAACATGCAACCCGCATAAATAACCCATGCACCTTGCCCATACATGTAAGTGATGGGTCAATTAGGCGTTATAGGTTAATGTTTTAAGGGGTATAGGTCAATGTGCTAGGATTTATGAATTAATGTGTTAGGGGATACATGTTACAAGGCTAGTGTGTTGGTGGGTATGGGTCAACATGTCATATGTAACCCATGTATATAAGTAGCACACATATGAAACACACTTATGTTCATACAAACACATTATTTGAAAAGACACAATAAAGACACCAAGATTACACTAGGTAGATGCAAATTAATCTAAATTGGCACAAAAGTGGATGCTAACTGAAACAAAAAAGGGACATGAATGAGACTCAAAATACATGAACACTAGATGCAAAACCTACTGGACAAGGAATAATTTTTTTTACATGAAATACATATCCTAGGGAAACCTACAAAGTACTTCCCCTCATTTGGAGGATAGTACCTAGGGTAAACCCGACTCCTTAAGGCTCGACACCGATACAACAATATACTCATCAGGAGTTCAATATGCCACTTGTATGATTTTATCCTAGGGTAGGGAGGGTGACATTTATCCCTCCCCCCCCACCCAATCTAGACACAATTGATAAGATAAAAAACTAATAACTAACAATTGATTAATTAGTTAATAATTATTAAATAATTAATCTTTATTCTCTCTCTATAACCTTGTCAAATACAATAATGAGTGCATTTTTTGTCAAATTAAATGTAAACTTGGTGCAACAGCATGGGCCAACAATATACGGGCACCACTTAGCTTCCAAATTAGTTTTAATAAAATTCCAACTATAGGTACCACTTCTGACACTAATCTAGGTGCAACACCAAGTGCTTAACTTGAAGCTAATTGTGTTGAATTTAGCATTGACCTCAAACAATTAGCACTAAAACTGATGTAATCTCTAGCATTATACTAGTCATTTGAAAATTTGTTGTTAGTGTTTCCTCATGAAATAGTGTCAATTTTTCATTAAAGATTATCAAACATACATAAAAAAGGTAAATGGAAGCAAAAAGAGAAGCTAAAAAGTATGATAATCACAGGGTTTTGTTGTAGTGTAACAAAAAAACACAACCTAGCAAGTCATCATATCAAGCTACTCCTAGGAACTTCAAAGGCTCAATAAGAAGCTAGTATCAACACTAAGAAGTGTACCTTTGATCTCCCACTTAAATCTAGTAACAATATAATCGATCTAGCAATATGTTATTTTAATGACGACAATGATGATAACGATGAAGACAAAGATGATTATAATACACTTTAGCCGTATGGTAACAAGATTAGTATTAAGTGGTTGAAATAAAATATAATTATTAAAAATAACGCCTTAGATGACATGCATACATATAATAATGTAAATGAAAACTTATAAATTTACAAATATGTAATTTGTATTTAAATAATGAGGATTTTTTAAATGAAAAATTTGAAACAATTCATTATTATTTATCATGTAACATTCATTTATTCATTTAATTGCTATGTTTAGAAGTTGTAAATTCATTAATTATAGTTTAAAATTGGTTGTTTACTTGCATACTCATATGCTACATTTGTATTGTATTATGTTCAATCTCTATGACTTGGTGGTTGAGAACAACAAGGATTAGTTGGATAAGAGTTAGAGTAGTTAGTTGGGGATTATTGGTTTATTGGGGGTTTGGGGTGTTAGCAATTCATTGGATAAGGGTTAGGTTGTTGGAAACACTCATAGCATATAATGTACTTATCTTAAGAGACACACCTATCCCATAGAGCGACCCACAAAAAAAAACACAACTAACATAAGCTATTGACATATCATATGTACCTACACAAACATTCAACCCACACACTTAACAACTCCTACATCCACACACTTGGGGAAATGCACCTAATTAGCATGATCAATGGATGCAACCTATGCATCTAGGCAAACATCTCATCCATGCACATGATTCAAATAGTCAACCTATGCATTCTTAACCTGTGTATTGGGGGGTATGCGTTAGCATATTAGAAGGACAATGTGTTAGGGGTGTTATCACTCATAATTTACCCTTTGATTATGGAAGGATAGTTCAAAGGTAACCTTTCAATACAAGATTTAGGAGGAAAGTTGGCTTCTTTCCTACCAGAGAGGGCTCTCTCAACAAGTAAATACAATGGCTAGAGATATTTTTATATAAACTGAATCAATAATGGAAATGGATGAAACAAGAGGACACCATTGGGCATGGAGTCAAAATCATGAATTATTAAAGATAAATAGGGCTTTGGCAATATGTTTTTTCGCAAAGGCGGGATAACTGGTGATAATAGAAGAAAGATGAACAATCCATTCATATGGGCACCAAATAAAGATGAATCCAATATTAACTTTAGAGGAAATAAGTTTGTGAATACTTGAATCCTATGAATCAGATCATATAAGTATCAATTCTGATTCAACACATTCTCTCCCATGCATGAAAATATAACATTATGGAAGTAGATAATAGAAATAACATGCACAGGAGAAAAGGAAATACAGACTGTAAAATAACAACACGATAATCTCTACTTTGAAAAGTTCTTGCTTGGCTCTACAACTTTTTTATTATTAAAATTTAACCGCTCAGTACAAAATGAGTCTCACTCTTATGGGCTCCAACCTCAATTACATTGAAAAACATGCATTTATACATAAAAATACTCCTTGAGCTAATACCTAATGTCCTATCTTCTAAAAACAAGAATCTTGTAACTACCTTATTACATCTGTCACACAACCAAAACAAAATCCTCATAAATATTAGAAAATATTTTAATTCCACGTTGAAGTGAATCTTGGCATATCCTTCGCTCGAGTATCTTGAATAAGTGTCTTTATCGATGCAATATATACTTCATCCTCCCAAAGTTTCAACTATCTTCCATTGATCCAAAGAAGGTACTTCTTTATTAGTAACTTATTTAGCCAAAACACTCATCATTTTGAATTGATTCAAAATTTCAAAATCAACTGTAAGCTTATCAATTATAACCTTCCCCGTTAGGAATTGGTTCATATATTCAAATATTTTATGATCCATTCGAACTTATAATAATAAAGCTTGATAATTAGGTTGAGGGATCAGTTTACCTTCTTCATCACAAAAAGAAGGGAGTCCTTTCTGAAATAATTCTAAAAATAAGCCTTTAAAAGAATTAACCTATTGTAACATTTAATTTGCCTTTGCTTGGACACTTTCAACATGATGATGTTTTCCAAAGATTTTTCTTGCCCAAGTTATCACTATGATTCTATCTCTAATTCCTACTATGTTCAATTCCTATTCTGACAGAGTATTGATGAAATTTATGGTATCCTGAGCTATCTCTACTGACCTTTTGTCTAAATTTTCCTTCATAACTGCACAACTATGCATTGTTATACTAATCACAACCTCTTTATCCGTTATAAAATTTAAATAAGGTCTCAATTTAGTAGCCTCGGTGATAATCAGGTCCCAAATTAAGTGTCTGGCTACCTAAACTAGCAACTGTTATCCTCTTGCTACTAATTTTTCATTTTTTTCAAGCAATTCTTTATTTTGATCTTTAAAATTCTTCCTTTCTTCTTTTTTTTCCTTGACTGCTTCAGCTAGCTTCTGATTTTCTATCTTTAATCCTTTGATTTATTCTTCTTTCAAGCTGACTTGGGACATACCTTGAACTATACCTTCTGTAATTGTTTCCATAGTTTATTGGCCTGTCTCAAATTGTTTTTTCTCTTTCTCTTTCTCCAAATCTATTTGATTTTCATTTAAAACATCAATTTGAGCTATAAGATAAGCTCTTTCCTTCTCCCATTTACCTTGATCTTCAACAAATTTCAACAATTTTTCCTTACTATCATTTAACTCCAGGGATAAGGAATCCTTTTCCTTTTCTAAAGCCGTAAATTTAGATGCCTGAAATAAGTTGAGTCGCTAGAGATTTTAGTTTCTTTTTGAGTAATTGGATTGTGTTTTCTTTCTTACCCTAAATATTCTTTGTGGCCTGTCCTTTATCTGGTTCACTATCCACTGCCATAAGGTCATTCTGAAGCTTCTTAATTTGTTGCTGATAAGCTTTGTTTTCAATCTTCTCTTGCTTCAATTGGTTTTCCAATCTTCCCACTGTAGCCTGCAACTTTGAAACCTTCAAAGTAACCTACAATAAATCAATCTAAATCACTTATCCAGTTTGTTTATGCAAATGAATTTTATCTGGGATTGGGATCTTTTGCAAGTTAATTCTCATCTTTGAAACTCTATCATGAGAGGCCACTGCCAAATTCAGAGTATTATTCACATGATCTTTAACAACTATAAATGCAACCTCTTTATTTGATATATCTATGACTTTAGGAAAAAGTTTCAGAGCTTTTTCAGAAGATTTTTTTTGTCTTGACCATATTTTATATACAAATCATTTATGTATTGGTACTTGTCAATGGAACGAACCTCCTGTGCCTCGACAAAACTATATTCTTATATCTGAATGATTGGATCTTGAGATTTTCCCTTTTCTTTTTATCTCCTTATCTTCTTATTCAATCATTTATTTCCCTTGATCAAACCTAGGTCTCTTTACTGCATCCTGTTCTTCAACTCCCATATCTGTTGTTTCTGGAAAACTTATTTTACCAGTAATTTCAGCTTTACCGGGGGTTGGTCATAACATAGAAACATACTTCATCAAGGAAGAAGGATTTGATTGTAGGCTTTATGAACTCTCTGGACTTGATTGGGACTCCATCAGATTGGCTCTCTCAGGCAATCCTTCTACTTCCTTTAGACCAAAATCCTTGCTCTTATATTTTATTCTCTGCGATATAATGTGATGTGGGTCATAATTGATCTTTGAATCTTTCATGAAATTCATATCTTGCAACAATCTTTCTATCACTGAGAGAGCAACTTTATTCTTTATAATGAAAGGACTAACTTCCAAAGGAAATCTAATCTCATAAGCTTTCCTAAAATTCAGGAAATGTTCATTCTCTATAATAAGCTTATGTATAAGGAATTCTAAAGAAAAAACTATTGGTGTTAAAAATGTAGGCAAAATATAGGCTTCATGAACAAAACCATAGATCCTAATGATAGTTTGTTCCTTTAAAGGAAGCAATCACATATTCTTTTTGTCAGGACTGAACTGTAACACATCTTCCATTTCTGGTAGAAATCTGGGAAGCTTTGCTTGAAAGATAACTCAATATACTTTTGACATGATGAGCTTCATATAGTTGAAGGGATTATTTATGATCTCAGAAGTGAAAATTATTTCAGGGAACTGTAGATTTTCTTTATTGAAGTATCATGAACATTATGACCAAATATAATTGAAACCTGAAGTGTCTGGTCAAGTGGAAATTCACTAGCTGTAAATGAATATTTTCATTTAGGAATTCCTCAAAATTAAGACAAAAATACTGACTAGGCTGAGACTCCAAATGATGTAGACTCAACCTAAATAATAAGCTTAACAAAGTTTCTGGAACAAATTTGTCACTATCCAACCCTAAAAAGTGAGACAGTAAAGAGAGAACACACTGGAATTCTTCAATGAATAGGGCGGTATCTTAAGGGAAGGGTACATTTTCTATTGACACATTTGGTTTGAGGCTTTTCAATAGAAAGGCTTGTTTCATCTCTGTTGTATTTCTTCTAGGAAATCTTCAGAGTTGTGGGAAAAAGAATGAGGAACCTCTAACGAATCTCTAATAACTAGGGAATTTATGGGGAAAAGTATTTTTGACTGGCTGGAGTCCATGATGACCCTCTCCGATTGGGAATAGTTATCCACACACCATGAGGAAAATCCGGGAAAACTTAGGGTTTAGTCTAGACAAAAATGGTGAAAATAAGACATATGGACGCCATTTACATATACTCCTTGTGCTTCTAAGGTCTTTAACTTATTTTTAATCTCATGAACATGGCCGAGGGATAATACTATATCAAACACATCGTCACCTATGTCCATGGAAATTTCCTCCAATCTATTAAATTTCCTAATTTGAACTTCCACTTCACCTTATCCTTACATTTTTTAAAAAGATAATTGGTTGTTTGGGATACATGGCCTACTTGGAAACTGATGGTTGGAAGAAGCAACTCTGACTTGGCTTCCAAGTGTGCAGGCACGTCTTTATCCTTGGGCGCAAAATGACAAATACGTTTTCCACGTAACCCCTTTTCCTTTTATAATATTCCACAAGGTGGTTTCAGGATCATGGGAGGTGATTTTCCATTACAACTTTTCAATCAACGGAATGATTCTCAGCTCACCACATGGCCAACGGTAAAATTTCCGCTTCCGCTTTCTCTTTTCATTTCCCTTCCTAATTGAAAACACAAAAAGAATACCGACCATTGATATTCCTTCCTCCGACCATGCACCGTATATAATTTCCTATCTTTAACACACTCCAACAGTCATTTCGCCAAAGCTCGTAAATGTTATAGGATGTGTACCTTCATTTAGCGGATTCCATGTCTCTTGTCAATCTCATAAATTCTGAAATCTAGACCGTTGATCCTTTTACAAGATGTTGCAAGGTGCTTTATCAACCATTTTTACTCGTTTTTAACATGACCCGCGGTCATATGGAAGTTCGCCTTTGTACTTTAGCGCCTTGCTTGTTAACCCTTGGTCATGCCAAAAATAAAATTTGAACTAGACTATCCCGAAAATAACTGTGTCAACAAGGGGTATGGCTTAGAGGTTATATGTGTTAGGGGGTATGGTTAGTTCGTAAAGGGGTATCATTTAGCACATTTAGGGTACATGGGCTAGTGTTTTAATGGGTTAGTCTATTAAGGAGTAGTTTTTAGTTTGTATAGGGTCATATAATTTTATAGGTGCAATTAAATATGTTAAGGGTTTAATGTGTTAAGGGGTATGTTGGTACCATAATCTACCCCAATAAAATTGTTTACATTGAGGCAACGTGAATGTGAAAAAGGACCTTGATTTTCACTAGAGAACGCCCACTAGTATTTTTAGCCAAAATGATTTTAGCAAAATTTTCATTCTTTTCACTATCCTGCATCAAATTTGCCTTATTAGATTGGTCAATTTCGATTTTGTGATATGTACCTTTTCGTCAAATCCTCACTCTATATATATTAGAATTTTAATAATTATTATTATTTAAAAAAAACGTTTTTCTTTATCTTTTAGTTAAAATAATAGTTTTTATTAAAAAAGGAAAAACCTCAAAAAATTATCATTTTTCGTATATGAATTTTACATAGCCATAAGCCTACGTTATGAATCTTACCTACCCATACCCATAAGCCTACGTTATGAATTTTACCTACCCATAAACCTACGTTATTATGAATTTTACCTACCCATAAACCTACGTTACCATAAGAGGGATAGTTTTGTGATTTGTTTGGGGGTCTAAATCCATTTTCACGACTCAAGGTGAGTCCACCGACTAAGGTATAGGTACAATTTTATAAATGGACCGTTGTGTTGATAAATAAGAAATTTTAGTATTCTTTGATAAATGTGGGATATTCTTTAAAGCATATCTGACCATCAAGCGTTCTTCAATGTCCAGTATTGACGGGAGTATTGAAATGTAAATGTTTAATATTTCAGGGTAATGAAGCAATAAGCATTCACAGAACATTAAAAGTGAATCCCACGGGTTGCATAGTGTAACCAAGCAAAATGTTGATGAATACCACCAACTCCATAGTCGCGTGTAAGGAGCTGATACATGCATTCTGGATGGATAAACTTTCACAATGGCACTCGCCTGGAAATAAAAGAATTATGATACATAAACACCAAGTGTGCCCAAATGGGAGAATCTAGGAACACAATCAACAGGCATAGGATTACAGGTGGCAGAGTATCACAAAAATCGAGCCATCTTTTATCTTCATTTGTTAATATTTTCCAGATTTTCTAGCCATAAAATTAGGAGTGGTCAAAAGATCAGTTCTATCATTTCAAGGCTTGAAGATAACTAATGCATAGGTGAAAAAGTATTCAACATATTTTGGTCAATCCAGATTTGAGGGCATTTAACAGATATCCAGCAAGAAGTTCCAGATTTGAGGGCACTTAACAGATATCCAGCAAGCAGTTCCAGATTTGAATGGATTAGCTTAACTTTTCTTAACAACAATCGAACTCAGCCTTTGATGATTAGATTGGCAATCAACGAAAAATCCATTTTTCAGTTTTAAGGGAGAAAGATCAGCCAGGCATCGAATTCAGCAAGGAGAGGATCAATCCAATTAATTTCAGATTTGATCTTCTTTCTTAGCGACCAAGTGGCTCAAGATTAAATCCAAAATTCAAGGAACAATTTCAACATCTTAATTGCATGTGGCAGTCTTTTATTATTTTTCAGATTTACAAGGCAGCACATAAAGGCAGTTTCCAGATCTCCAGGCATCGTCATATTTTCTATGATAGATTAAATATTTTTGAGTCAAAGATTGCATTGAGTTGCCAGCTAAGAGGCAACGTTCGATCTCTGTTATATCTTACTGTCTATGTAATGAACAGAAAACCAATTGTTAAAAAGGGGAGGTTCCAGCCAATGGCTCGTGAAGCACTGCGAATGATTTGTGAAATTCCTGTGTATGAAAATTTTTAAATCCTTTTGACCAGTTAATGTAAATGAGAGAACACTCGTGAAGCCTCATGACAGTGTGTTGTAAGCTTATGCGATTTCTTCTATTATTCTTTATATATTTTCTCCTGTGTTTTTATGCATAATGATATTATGTATCGAGGAGATGTTGTTTACTTTGTTTCATCTTTTATAAAGAGTTTTCGTTTAATTGCTTCCATCTTCCCTAGTTGCTTCATCCTCAGTTATAATTGATAATATTCATATTCATTTAGTGTGTACAACTCAGACATAGTATCTTATAATTGTGTTTAGTGGTTTCAAAGTTTTTCCCTATTTTTTCATCCATTCATCCACAGACTACATACTCAAACCTAACTTGTATGTACTAGATTGCCTTTAACATGTGTTAATCGTTCCTTAACTGATCATAATCCCTATTGAGTCATTTCATGGCTTTCCTTAAGGCCCAACCAAACTCATTCAAATTTTATTCAGCCCTAGACCTTAAGATGTGCTAGCCATGCTCCTTCTGCAGTCAAGGTGCATTAATATGGTGCATCTTTTAGCACTAATAGGGTACACGTTAGATTGTTAGCTAGTTAGCATGTCATAATGTACATATTAGTATTTTTATGGTATCTTAAATGGCTCACTCATGCACCTACCCACACATCCATGCACTTGGGGAAATGTACATAATTAACATGAGCAATGCACATGATCCAAATAGTTAACCTGTACATTTTTCATCCATGTACATGAAAAACACATTAGATAAGCTTTGAGTTCTCAACAACTCCCCAAGTCATGTAACTTGGCCCCCACTTGAAATTTATGAATCAAAGATCAATGGCCCATAGACACTCTTCCTCACTCATGTTTCTACAATTGCAACCTAACTACAACATTTTTTGACTATTATGTTTTGTTGAATTATTCCTCATATAGCCCCTTTTCAACTTGTTTTCTCATGATGCTGCATGCTTGGGAGTGATCAAGGGTTCCCTCAGTCATATGTTCCTCTTGATATCTAAACATTCCAGTTTCCACCCCTAAAGAGTTAACGATACTTGTTTGAGTAGACTAGTTCAAGCTTCCCAAACTTGAATTGATCTCAAGTGAATTAAGACCCTAAGATTCATCCCCTCATTAATAATTTAGAATGGGCTTGAATAATAAATGATCAAAACACTTAGAGTTTTTGAGATAAATTCCTCGCAAAAATCCATTCCAAAAGATTCTCACTTTGTCAAAACATCGAAGCTTTAAGCACTTAACACAACGACACATGAGTAGATTAAGTAACTATTTGGCTAAAGCTTCGACAGTCTAACCACTTATTTTGCCAAAATGTCAGTCAACTAAAAGACTAACTTGTTGAAACATCGACATGTTTCAGTCCTCATCGTAACTTCAGTCATCTAAACCTACAACTCATTGAAATATCGATAGTTCAACCTCATATTTCACCAAAATATCGATAGTTCAACCACATATTTCACCAAAACGTCAACATTCCAAGCTCCTATTCCACCGAATCTTCGATCCCTTAGCCACCTTTCCACCAAAATAACGGTGAGTAAACCAAATACTTGTTGAAACAACGAAAAAGTAAAGACTTATTTCTATTGATGTTTTAGTGGAGAAGCTCTCTAACCACCGATTCACTTAGTGCCGACATCATATAAAATCATTGAAACTACCATGAGGGAGGATCCCATTGTGAAAAATACTTACATCACCAACATGTCAAAGGAGGAAGCTTCTAATCCTCTAACACGTTGGTAGTTTAGGGACTTCTCTCACCGATCTCACATCCACCAAGTTGTACTTGTCTACCTCATATTGGATCTGTATTGGCAGAATAGAGGGTCTTCCTACCGATGTGTCAAAGTGATAGGCCTTTAACTCACCAATATAGCACAAGATTTATCCCTTTCGATATAAAAGAATAAAATAAAACTAAATAAAGAACAGGAGACAAATTTGACCTTCACACATGCCATTGATTTTTTTAGAAGGGTATCGAATGTGCTCAATAGGTCATTGTTTTCCATTTGTCCCCCCTCAAGAATCTATCCAAAGTGGTTGGTCATGCATAGGATGATCCGACTAAGGGAACAACACCACCTCATCATCAACAACCTACTCACTTAGCAGGTAAGTCCTCCCTAGACCACCTGCTAATTTACATGGTAGGAATTGGAAGAATGCTTTGTAACTTTCCAGATAAAATGGTTCCCTTACGCCGTCCCACCAATATGATAAAACTAGTTTCCTCGCCTTTCCCTTAGAAAATGACCACCTGTCTCAACCATGCTTATAAATTCACTTGGGCATATACATATGAATTTTGGGCAGATAAAGAAGTGTACAAGAGAGCTAAGTCCCTTTATGAGATCTTAAGGTGACTAGGCAATAAGAAGCATAAATCTATAGCACAAACATGAGCCCAATAAGGCATAAGTAAACATTAGCAAGAATAGGCCTCAAGAATAGCTACAAAGGAGAAAAGCAAAAAATAAGTAAAACTTAAGGCGACTGAAGCGCAAGTAGTAAAAGAAGCAGAGGAGAAAAGAAGAAAAGAAGTTGAAGAACAAAGAAGAAAGGAACAAGAAGAAGAATCTAGAAGGAAAGTGGAAATGGAATAAAGAAGAAAGAACAAGTTAGATAAATAAGTTCTTCCAGAGGTAGGTCCTTCTTCCATGCATCCCATGGAAATTTTATTGACATTGGGACACTTCCCTCTCATGTATCTTGGTTTGGGTCTTTTCACTCCTTCAAAAGAAGAGGTTGTTGCTTCTCTATATTCCTTTGTCTATGAAAAGAAGAAGAAGCAAATTGTCAAGAAAACATAGAAAATGCTCAAGCTTGCAAGGAGGATTCCATTATACATTACCACCAATACCTCTGTGTTCACTAATATCAATAAGGATCTCATGGTTGCATCTTTGCAAATGTATCCCTCTCACTTGGAAATCAAGCAAATATATAGAAAATGGTTGATAAAATAGAATCTTACAAATAAAGGATAAAAATTATCAAGGAGGAGATGGTTTAGATAAGGCAGGAAAACAAGATCCTAACCGGATTTAAAGTTTGCACATTCTCAATGTAGGAAAAGCTTACAGAAGATCACGATAATATGTACATCTATTTACATGAATTGCAAGGACAACATGCTCAATTAGGTCTGGTTTGAATGAACTAGCACAATGGTAGCAGGGTTTAGTAGAAACACCAGGTGATTTACCAAGGATGACACCTCAATACCTTCACCACAACCTCACCTCCATTAGTTAGAGTAAGCTACCAGAAACGACACTACAATAGAGCATATCCAATACCATTAATAAATTCGAGAAGTTGTACAAAGTAACTACTAGCGTTATGGGGAGATGTTACTTACCTCCTCTTTAAAAACATAGACCAACCTTAACTCATTAAGGACATAAAGAATGAGATTAGCTGTCAAGTCCCTATGGATCAATCTGACCAATGGAGGGGACATGAACTATTTAGCGGGTTCTAAATTTATCCCCAATGGCCAAATTACAAAATTCAAACATCTAAATTCGTGTATAGATGCATGAAAAAATACATAGTGAAAAATAAATTCATTCCACACACAACATGCATATACTAACATATTCACCACATGCATCATAATAATAATAATGTACATTCAAACACAACAGTAAATCAACAAGTAAACACTTATCTTTTTAATGAAGTTGCCCAAGCAATTGGCTATGGAATAACAATTTTCCATATAATAATAGGCACTTTATCCAACACTTTATCTCTCTACTGAGAGGCCACCCTCGATCTGGGATATGTATCCATTAAGGAGGAACTACATAGGTTCACTCATATCCATAGACACACACACTCATGCTAATCTAGCACACAATTGGGTTTATCAAACATGCAAAGAGACAAGAAATGGGAATGCTAAGCTAGTGATCTCAACCACAGAGCTATAGGAATCTCAATTGGATTTATCCAGCTTTGACACCCACATGATTATCTACCACACCCAACACAAGGAAGGCCCCCTTTTCTACTACACAGTCCCTCAGGCACTCCTTCCCTCCAGTGCTATTCAAGGTGAGCATAAAAATTTCCAATCTTCTAAGCCTTTAGAGATTTCTTGCTTTCACTAAGTTTATCAATGAATCCCAACCTCTGGTATCTCTCTTTGACTTCAATTTCCTCTTAAATTCATCTAATTTTTGGCCACATGATCTTCATGCACCGCATATTTACAATATTTACATATCAAGCCAATACATTTCAGGAGTCAAAATGGGGTATTACATTCCCCCCCCCTTAGAACAATACCGTCCTTAGTGTTCTCAAAGCTAAACAAAAATGGGTATGCCTCTCTCATGGAATCCTCCAACACCCATGTAGCCTCATCAGGATCAAGGTGCTTCCATTGCACCTTTACCTATCCAATGGCTTGGTTTCAGAGCAGTGTTTCCTTCTTATCGAGGATGCGCATAGGTTCCACTTGGAACTATCCTTCGGTTTCTGCCTGAACCACAATCTAATAAATTGAGTGATTAGGATCATGTACATACTTCTTAAGAAAAGAAACATGAAGAAAATTATGAGCTCTCATGTTAACAGGTAATGCAATTCTATATGCAACTGGCCCTATCCTATCAAGGACTTTGAATGGCCCACAATATCTCAACTCCAACTCGACATAACTTCCCAACTCTAGGGAACTTTTTCTTGGATTTACTCTTAAATAAACATGATCCCCAATTTTTAATTCCTTGTGCGTTATTTTTAAATATGTGTTACATGTATGCCTATCTTGTGCTGCCTTTAAATTCTTCCCGGTCTTAACAATTTCTTGTTCCAATTCCTTGAGCATTTCTTGCCCAAAAACTGTCTTACTGGACTATACCAACTCACTGGAGTTCTACATCCTTTACCATATAATGCCTCAAATAGCCCCATTCCCAATGATTCTTGATGTCCATTATTATATGCAAATTCTACCAAGTGTAGGTAATCCTCCCACTTGGATGGTTTATCCATCACATACATCCTCCAGATATCCTTAAGAACTTGATTCAATGTCTTAGTTTCGACATTTGTTTGAGGATGATACTCCGTACTAAAATTCAGACGAGTCTCTAATTCTTGAAATAACCCTTTCCAAAAGCTGGATGTGAACTTTGCATCTCAATCTGAGACTATTGATTTGGGTAACCCATGCAATTTGAATATCCCCTTCATGAAGATGTTCACTATGCCACTTGTTGTATGAGTGGACTTGATTGGAATAAAATGAGCTACATTTGATAGCTTTTCCACCATAAGCATGATTGAATCATGCTTCCTTATTGTCATAGGGAAACCTGTTATAAAATCCATAGAAATAACTTTCGACTTCCATTCCAAAATGGGAAAAGGTTGCAATAGTCTTGCTAGATGTTAATGCTTTGTCTTGACTTGTTGGTACTTTTGACACCATAAAATGTAATCTGCTACAACCTTTTTCATCCCATGTCAAAAATATTGTTTTTGTTATCATTCAGAAATTTCCTTTGGGTGTGGAAGGAAAGTTTCAAAGGTAACCTCAAACCAAAATTAAGACTAAAATCTATCCCTTCTAGTCAAAGGGGGCTCTCTCTATAGAGATACTACTCAAGGTCACTGCAACGACAATCTATCTTTTTCAGCACGATGTCTAGAGTCTTTGGATATAAATTACAATAGGTTTCTAGTTTGTAGTTGGTAAGATCAAGAGAAAGAAACCATTGGGCATGGAGTCATTGAGCAAAAATATTCTGTTTACGGACAAAGGGAATGGACAATTTCTAACACAAAAGCAAGGTAGACAACATTTTTTAGTCATAAAATTCATTGTAGGATGGTAGCATAGTTTAGAAACAACAATCTATTACATCAATGCATCAAACTTTGGAAGAATTTTAATGTAATGTTAGACAAAAAAATATGAGCATTCAGATGCATGCATTTGGAGCACCAGAGATGAATTCCAAACCATTTATTCTCAACTGAATACTAGGAAGAAACACATATAATGGAATACTGAGAAAAAGGTAACACATACACATAAAAGAAGATCACAAACTTCAAAATGTTATCACGGGAATTTTTGCTTCAGAAAAAGTTGTCTTTCTGTTCTTCGCAATGGAAATGTACAATCAATTTCTCGATCCCTTCACTTAGAATAATGTTTTAAGAACCTCCCATTCATTGGGCCTCCAACCAACACCTATTCATTCAAATCATCCAAAATCAATGCGTTGTTTCCTCGAAAATAAGCTATTGTATGGTCCTTTCCATAAATGATCAAACGTTTTAGCATCATCTATGTTTCTGGCATCCCACTTTAATACAAAATCACCAATTTTAAAATCTTCAAGTTTTGTTTTCTTCATTTTGAAGATGAGGAAGCCTGTGTTTTTGGTGTTGTCAATCTCGATGCACATTTCATACTCTGTAGCTGATCCCATCTTCAGGAGATCTTAATGGAATGTGAAGCTATGTTGTTTTGTATAAATAGTAAACTAAGACAAAAAAAAAATATTCATCATGTCAGCTTAGATTTTTGCTTAGTTTGCTTTAGTTTTCTTTTTAATAGTAGTTTGGTTTTGTTTTCTTGTCAAATACCTTTTTCATAATTTCTTGAAAAAATTGAGCTTTATTGTCACACCCCCGGTTTTGACCTCGTTTGCATGATGTATAAAGTGTAATTAATCATGGTGAGGAGCTCAAGGAAAAAGCCCCACCATCGATTTGGTCGTGTATGTTTCGGCAATAGGGGTAGTTGCCGATGGTATGTCGTGCTATCCGGCACATTATAATGTGGCATCATGTAAATACGCACATCAATTAAAACTAAAACCACAACCAGCTACGGCAGTGCAACGTTGAATGAAAAGGGCATGGTTCCAAAGGATAAGGGGTGAGGGATGTCAAACCTTAGTCTATGGGGGAAAAACCCATGTGTTACCACCTTGTTTATTTGTCACCCTTCTTGTCTCATCCAACCTCTTCCAACCTCTTTATTGTCTTGTTTTGGGTAGCTGGGGCAGTTATTGTTTTGGGAGTGGGGTGGCAGGACTGTTAGTCCTTTGCCCACATGCCCACTCCACCCACGACTGTCCGTTCTTCCCCTCACGCACTCTTCCCCTGTCGGATCATCTTCCTCATGCGCCTGGCCTTCACCACCACTGCCATCTTCTTCGTGTTCTGTTTCCTGCTCGCGTGCAGGGTCGTGGTCTGTTCATGCTCGCGTGCAGGGTCATGGTCTGTTCATCTTCACGCACGGGAGTTCTGTGTTGGTTATCCTCACGCAGGGAACGGGTGAAATCGTGGCTGTCACTCAGGATTTTCGGGGGCAAGAGCCATTTCTACACTCAGGAACTGTGTGTAAGTTTCCTTACTGATTTGTGGCCCGTGCATATGTTTTCCTCTATGTTTTGGGGTCTGGTGCAAGTTGCTCTCACGCACAGACCATTGGAGCCATTTTCCATGTTGTGAGCCGTGCTCACTGATTACTTTCTGGGACTGTTATCTTCCCTGTGTTTTGTTGGTTGTGGTGTCCAAATTCGTTTTGGGCCACTGTGGATTGCCAATCCGTGGGCTATGTTCTCCTCTGTCCACGCTGGGAGTTGGCTTCTCCTTTGTTTTGGGACTGTGTAAGTTACCAGTCGTTACCTGGAGGAATTGTGTGTGTTGAGGGCTGTTGATTTCCAATCTGTTGGCTGAGTTTCCCTGTTTTGGGACTGTGGATTGCTACTACCATCCATTGTGTGTTTGGGGCTGCTGGGGTACCCTAGTTTTGGGTTGCAGCTGAGTTGTTTTGGCCACGTTAGGTCCAAGAACAACTTTGAGTTTCCTTGTAGGCTTGAGTTGTGTCTCACCTTTCATTTGGGACTGTCACCGGTTGTTTTGCTTTCTTCACAGGACTGTGAAGGGATTGTTTTGCTGCGGGTATGCAGTGGTTGGTCTTCGGACTGTGCTGGCTTGGACGATTGTGGAAGGCCTGGTAAACCCAGCGGTGTTGGTTTGGCTGAGTGTGTCCCTTGGCTATGTGTAATCCTACAACTGACCCTTATTCTGAAGGAAGCATGCCCAGCTCGGGGGTGGCAGCGTTGCTGAGAGATCGATGAGCACGCTGGCCTATGGTTGGGTGGAACGTTGCAGCGACGTAGCTGGTTGCGGCAAGTTCTTCATCAAAAGATAAGTGCTGCTGGTTACTTCATCTCTGCAATTTCTATAGTAATTTCAAATGAATTAGGATGACCATGATTAATGCTGGAATGTATGTTTGCTTCCGTTGTATGATTGAAGATTTATGCATCTGTGTGTGCTTGTATGTTTAGCATTCCTGTTATGTTTAAGCTTTTAATTTCAGCATTGATCTCCTTTGTTTATGTTCATGGGGCTGTTTGCCCGGTTGCTTGTGGTGTTCGTCGCGTCCTTTTCGCCGGTCCGAGGGATGGGGACGTGACATTTATCATATACCACTTGCCTCATTTGTTGAATTTCTATCAATTGATTAATCCTTCTCTGAACATCATTAGGCTCTTCTTCCTGATCTTGTAAAATTTTTATTACAGGTAACCCCAGAGAAGGACGAAAAACTACTTCCACTCCATAAACCAATTGAAAAGGTGAAGTACCAATTGAATTTTTAGTGCTAACTCTATCAGCCCATAAAGCAAATATAAGTTTTGAATGCCAAGATTTTTTGTTGTCTTGCAATGTTTTTTTAATAATCCTAACCAAGCTTTTATTTGATAATTCACCCAAACCATTTCCTTGAGGATATTAAGTGGTTGAATGACTCAAATTGATATGATAGTTCTGACAAAAGCTCACCATCTTTTTGGATTTGAAGGCTTGACTATTATCTGTAATAATCCTTCTTGGGAAACCAAATCTAGAAAGGATATTTTCTTCCATGAATTTAATAATTACACCATCTCTATCTCTGAGTTGGTACAACTTGATCCATTTGGTGAAATAGTCAGTTGCAGTCAAAATCCATTTATGTTTCCCTGAAGAAGTAAGGTTTATTTCATCAAGAAAATCTAAACCCCATTGCAGGAAAGGTGCTTCAACAAAAATGGGATTCGAAGGTAAACGTAACAATTTTCTTCTTCCTTCAAAAATTTGACATTGGTGATAGGATGTTATTTATTTATATACATCAGAAAACATTGTTGGCCAATAAAAACCTACCCTCAAAATTTTGTTTACAGTTTCTCTCCAGTAATGGTGACCCCCACAAATGCCTTCATGAAACTCTTTCATAGTCATTTTAGCTTCTTCTTCCAGTAAACAATTCAGAAAAAATCCACGTGGATTTCTCCAATACAGATAACCATTCATGATACAAAACCTAGCTCCTTTCAATTTTACCGACCTTGCTTTAGTTCTACTCAATTCTACTGGAGCTTGTAAATTTCGTAGAACATAGACAATATCTTTATACCAAGGAGATGAACTAAATTCTTTAGATAACTGCAATTCTGATTCTTGCTCCACATCTGCTGACATATTAGAAATATGATTAATATGCAATGAATCACAATTCGATTCAACCATTAATTTTGCTAATCCTTGTCCTTTGGTCAACTTTGTGGGTTTGATTTCCAAATCATAATCAAGAAGTACATAAATCCACTTCCCTCTACGACCTTCAGGATCTAGTTGTGTCAGGATATCTCTCATTGTATTATTAGGAACAAAAAAAATAACATGAGAATGTAATATGCATACTCTAAAATATTTCAAAGCTTTGATTAGAGCATACGCTTGTTTTTCCATGATATTGTACTTTAGTTCAACATCTCTTAGGGCTTTGCTAAAATAAGCTATTGGCTGTTCAAAACCTTCATCATCTTTCTGTAGTAATACCCCAACAATTGTATGTTCTGAAGCAAAAGAAAATAGCATGAAATATTTTGAAAAACTTGGACCAATTGGAACAGGTGCTTCAGCTATCGCCCTTTTTATGTTATCGAAGGATTTTTTGGCTTCAATAATCCATTTAATTTCATTTCCTTTTCTTAGCATATTAATGATTGACTTTAGGATTTCTGCAAAATTAGGAACAAATCTTCTCAAGAAATTTACCCTTCCATTAAATGATTGAATTTCTTTCTTATTCCTTGGAATACTGATTTTCTGGATTGCAGCCACTCTATCAGGATCTATTTTTATTCCATATTTGTAAATTATGTGTCCCAATAGTTTCCCTTCTTTCATAGCAAAATTGGATTTCTTTGGATAAAGAGAGATTCCAAACTTTCCACACTTCAAGAAGAATTTTTCTAGATGTTTCTAATGATCTGCATCAAACTTAGAGAACAATGTTATATCATCCATACATAAAACCACATACTTGTCCTTTTATTCTGCAAATGCTATATCCATTTCCCTCTGAAAAGTAGCTCCTACATTCATTAATCCAAAAGGCATTTGCAAGGTGTAGTAAAAGATGTTTTTCCTGATCTTCTGGGTGAACTTTGGTCTGGTTATAACTTGAAAACCCATCCAACATTGACATTCTTTCAGCTCCAACCACCTACCGCAAAATATGGTCCATTTTCGGGAGAGGGTAATTATCCTTCAAAGAAACTTTGTTTAGATTTCTGAAATCTACACATAACCGTATTTCTCCACTTTTCTTCCTTACAGGTACCAAGTTTGCAATCCATTTTGAAAATATAAGAGAGACAATTATCTTAGCATCAAAAATCCTTTTTAACTTCTTTTTCTATGAGAGGCATCAATTTGGGATTTATTCTCCTCAATTTTTGCTTAAATGGCTTCTGATTAGGCTTTATGGGAATGGTATGCTGAATTATAGAAGTGTCGTATTCTTTCAAGTCTTCATAATTCCAGGAAAAAACATTTGAGAATTTTCTCATTAGCTCAACATATTTATATTTTTCTTTTTGGGATAAAAACTTGGAGAATTTCACCATATTGGGTTGTTGTTATGTTCCAATATTGCATTTCTGCACTTCATTTCCATCTAGAACAACTCTAGGATTTTTTGCCACATCATTATTATTAAAGAGTTTTTTTAAAGGAACTAATACTTTAGGAATGAAATTATTTTTGAGTTGAATTATTTCCTTTCCTCCAATGGTATTAATAAATTCTTCTGGATATTGGGGGTTAAAACATATTGACCTAAAGAATTTTCGCTCCAAGAAGATTTTTAAATATTTTCTTCGGCGTTTCGGCCCTGGTTTGCGCTTGGGAGGATTTTCTTTGCAGGATCGTGGTTATGTCCCTAGATCTAGGATCCTTGTTGTTGATGTGAGAAGAGCTTCGAATCTGGCTTGATCCTTGGAGGCGGTTTTGATTTTCTGGGGTGCGAGTTGCTGCTGAAGGTTTCTCCAAGGTTGTTACCTCCTCAAGTTTCCTTAGAATTCAACCTGTCTTTGATTTTCTCTAGTTCTGCTGGAGCGTTTTTGGCTATTTCCTGAAGGTTTGTGAAGCTCTGTCTTAGCTCCTGGATCTACTAAGTTTCAAACCAGGATTCGGCTCTAGCTTGTTATTTGGAGGAGCGCTTGCACAACAGGTTTGTTACTATTGGAAGGTTCCATGTTTTCAGGAATTCTTCAGACTTTAGCCTGTCTTTGATTAGATCTCAGCTCTAGAAGTGGTGAACTGCTGGAGTGTTTTATCCCCTGGCAAGTTGATCTGAGGTTTTGTTGGAAGATATTTCTCTTCTATTGATTTTCTTCTCTTCATTGAGTAGTAGATTGGTGCACATAAATTTCCCTTATGGATGTCGGAGGAGACCCACCTCCTCCTCTTCCACCTGAACTGGATGCCTTCAAATGATTGGTTTCCTCCTATGGCAATAGGAAAGGGGGTCCAAATTTGCAGAGATTTGTGAACAAAAAAGACATTCCCTCGGTTGAATTGCCCGTTGAACGGACTTTCCAAACAACATTAAATCTTGTTGAGCACGGGATTATTGGGAAATTTACAGGTCTATGGCCTTCTCCTAAGGCTATTGATGGATTGGTTCAACGAAATTGGAGGCCCTTAGTATCAGAAGGTATTCAAAATCACCTTGTAGGCAGAGGATATTATGTTTTTTTTGTTTTTGATTCAATTGAGGATCGTGATCTTATTTTTTGAAACAGTCCAAACTTCATGGGCCCTCGGGGGATTTATTTGAATAATTGAACTCCAGATTTTGATCCTACCCAATATGTTCTATCTGTTGTTCCTTTTTGGGTAAGGCTTCCTCACTTACCTTTACACTGCTGGAACTCAGAATCCCTGGAAACCATTGGGAACAAGCTAGGAAAATACATCGATAGGGCAGAAAGGAAAGATCAATATTCGTGTGCAAGAATATACGTCAAAGTTGATTTTGAGATAGGGCTGCCAGAGGTGATCAATTTAACAGCAGTTGAATGGTCTCGCATCCAAGAGCTAGATTATGAACAACTTCCATTCAAGTGTCGTGACTGCCATGGTTATGGTCATTTTTCCCGAAATTGCAAGAAAAAATTAGAAGAAGATCTTGAAAAAGAGAAGGTTGGCCAGTGGACTCACATTCAGAAATCGGGTATTTCCAACTAGGACAATAGTAAGTAAGGAAAATAAGGAAAGACTAGGAATGGAGCCATTGTTGATGGGAAGAACCTTCCTAAAAATAAGGCTGTAGAAAATCCCAATGTAGGGCAGCCAGTCCACAATTGAAATGTCACTTGGCAGAATGAAGAGGGCTAGACCCCCAAAGGGAGTAATAACTCCCTCTCTCTCGGGTAAATAATGTAGATCTTTTCTTGGAATTGCAGGGGATTGGGGAATCCAAACAAAGCAGAAGCAGTCAAATATTTAATGAGAATGGATTCTACTGATATTCTCTTGCTTCAAGAGACAAAGATAGAAGAGGAAGATATTCTACTCTTAAGTAAAACAAAGTGGAAAATGAATGTTGGCAAGGCTATCAACGTGAGAGGTACTTCTTGGAGCCTTGCAACACTATGGTGTGAGGATAATTTTCATCTGAAAAGCCCGTTTGTTACCCAACACTGGATTTTTACAGAACTCCATCATATTTCAAGTAAGATCTTCATGGCTCTTTTCAATATTTATGTCCCAGTTAATTTTAATGAAAAAAAGAATGCTAGAAATCACTGTCATATTTATTAGAAATATTTTCTCCTATAAATACTATAGTAACAAGGGATCTCAATATAACTTTAGTCCCAAAGGAGAAAAAAGGTGGAGCTCGTGGTAAGGATCCATTTCAAGATTCAATAGAGGCTTTGATGCAAGATAGCGATCTTATTGACTTTAAACCTAAGAAAGGTTGTTTCACTTGGTCCAATAACAGAGTAGGGGCTTCCAAGATCGCTTCTCATCTTGACAAGTTTTTGGTCCAAAGTTCCTTGATGGATGGGAAATTCATAATCTCAACAAATTTTTTTCCCAAACTAACTTCAGATCATCATCATATTTCTCCGATGTTTGAAAAAGAGGAAGGCCTTGGCCGAATTCTGTTCCGCTTCAGTCCACTCTGGATTGAGAGAGACGATTTCTGGGAAACAATGACAAAAGAATGGACTCAGTATGTAGAACGATCCCCTAGCTTTGTTTGGGAGCAGAAACTTAAGAACACTAAATATGCATTGAGAAATTGGGCAAAAAAATTCTCAATACTTCGACAAGTAGTAGGAAAGAGAAAGTGCTAGAGTTATCATAGATCCAGTTAGGAATGGAGGAAAGTGAAATTACCAAAGCTCAGTTAGATCTTGAACAATCCACACAAATTAAAACCTCTCACTCTTTCTGACAGGAAGAGGAATACCTTCGGCTGAAGTCTCGTAGTCTTTGTTTGCAGACGAGAGATAAAAATACAACTTTCTTCCATCGTCAATGTAGAGCTAGAGTTTCACGAAATCTTCGGAAATCTCCACAAGTGAGGGGGGAATTATTAAAGGTCATGACCAATTAAAAGAGGCTACAATAAGGCACTTTCAACCCTTGCTTAAGGAGGATGGAATCTCTGATGGTGAAGTGACTGCTAATTGCTTGGATACTGTTCCTTCTATTATCAGTTCAGAGGGTAACGTTGGTCTAATGAAGGCCTTCTCTGAAAAATAAATTTTGGATGTCATCTGGGCAATGGAACTGGATAAATCTCCTGGGCCAGATGGGTTTTCTTTCCATTTTTATAGAGTCTGCTGGAAAATTATAAAAATAGACCTAATTCACATGGTGACAACCTTTCAAAAGAAAGCTAAAGTGGGAGGGTGTACTAATTCTACATTTCTTTCTTTAATCCCAAAGGAAGCTAATCCTACAACTTTTGATAGTTTTTGACCTATCTCGCTTTGTAATGCCTCCTACAAGATCTTTGCTAAAATTCTAGCTAATCAACTCAAGATTTTGTCAGGAAAGTTGATCTCTCCTCTTCAGGGGGGTTTTGTAAAAGGCATGAATCTAGTTGACAATGTAATTCAATTCCAAGAATCCCTCCATTCTAGTTTCCAAAGGAAGGAGAAAGGAATATTAATCAAGCTGGATATGAAAAATGCCTTTCATCGAGTAAAGCTCACCTTTCTATATCAAGTCCTTCTCTCTTTTGTTTTTAGGATTGAGTTTGTTAAGTTGATAAAAGATTGTACATATAGGACATGGATTGCGCCTCTAGTCAATGGTAGACCTTTAGAGTTTTTTCAAGCTTCAAGAGGACTCCGCCAAGGATGTTCGCTGTCACCTTTGCTCTATATCTTGATGGCAGAAACTCTTAGCAGAAAACTTACAGTCGAAAAGGAAGAAGGTTATGTTCTAAGCATTAAGATTGTAAGGGGAGTGGATCCTATAAACCATTCCCTCTTCCTGGATGATTCTCTCCTTCTAGGAGGGGCCTCTTTAAATATTGCTTGTGCCTTTAATGAAATTCTTCAAAATTTTTGCTTAATTTCAGGACCTTTGATCAACAATAATAAAAGTGATGTTTATGGTTGGAATGTAGATCATTCGATAATACTTCGAATACCACATACCTTGGGTTTCCTTGGTTTTGATAAGTGGGAGAAGATTAAATACCTGGGATTGCCTCTAACCCTTGGATCAATACCTCCTTCAATTTGGTTCGAAGTTACGGCTAAGATAAAAGCCAAAATTGCTTCTTGGGGTGGACAGTGGTTAACCAAGGCTGGAAAATTGATTTTGATAAATATCATCCTTCTGGATCTTCCCATATTTCAATCCTCTTTGTTGCTTTCCCCTAAGTCTATCACGTCTCAGATTTCCAAACTTTTGTGAGTCTTTATTTGGAATGATGGTAAAGGAAACTAGAATAAGA
The DNA here is from genome assembly GCA_001517045.1 of Pseudotsuga menziesii. Classification (NCBI taxonomy): domain Eukaryota; kingdom Viridiplantae; phylum Streptophyta; class Pinopsida; order Pinales; family Pinaceae; genus Pseudotsuga; species Pseudotsuga menziesii. The sequence goes on from LPNX011004072.1 coordinate 469,321, forward strand.
TGCATCTGGTAAGTTGGGATATTCTCAAAAGACCAATTACGGAAGGTGGATTGCAAATTCGTGATCCTAGATTGGAAAATATGTCGTTGGGAGGTAAACTCATTTGGCAGCTATATGCAGATAAAAACCACCCAGTTAGTAAGATCTTTAGGATGAAATACCTAAAGGATGGTACTTTGAGAAATTTAAAAACTTCAAATACCCCAACAGGAACAACAATATAGAATTTATGCAAAAGAGGAATTGATAATTTTAATCAACAACTTTATAGAATCCCTGGCAATTGAAAGATGATCCTTATATGGGGTGATAATATTTTAGGAAATTCTCCTCTTTCCTCTATCATCTCATTACAAGAGATCAATGATTGGTTAACCAATAAAGGACTTCTTCGGTTGGCTGATATCTGTTCTTGGGACAGCGTTGGGAATTGGGCAGACTAGTCCTTCCCTGAGATTCTAGACCATATTACCTCCCAAAAAAAATTGTTTATTTTATCTCTTTCAGGTCTTGCTCGAGTTCATTGCTCTTATAAAGATAAATGGGGTTGGGGCCAAACTGGAACTTATTCAACTGCTCAAGGTTTCTCTGAATTACTAACTCATCATGATTCTAGTATATCCCTTGAACATTGGAAAACAGTCTGGTCTTCTTACATTCTTACGAAGGTGAACTTTTTCACATGGCTGCTCATGCATAAAAAGGTACTTATAGGTGAAAATTTGATCAAATACGAATTCCTTGGACCGTTTAGGTGTTGTTTTTGTAACTATGCCTATAAAACATCAGAACACATTTTCATAGACTGTCTTATATGTCCCCATCCAAATTACAGTCACCCCTCTCTACATCTCATGGAAATAATGGATTCCAAAAACAAGAGACAATAACGTTGATTGGAAAAAAATCTAGCAATCGTTTCCGAAATACATTTGGTGGAAACTGTGGTTGGCTAGAAACAAATGGATTTTAATAGCTTTCCTACGACTCCCTTGATCGTGGCAAATAAAATGAAATTTCTCATTTCTGATTCAGCTCATAATTTGGCATCCCCTTCATCCCTGTCTTCAGAGCTTACAGCGTGGATGACATCTTGTCCGTTGGGATTGAGAAGGTCAGTTTGCATTAAACCATCCTGTTCCCCCTCCTGGCATGTGTGTTGCATTGTTGTAGCATTTAATGTATGGTGGATGAGCTCCTCTTTAGCTACTATCTTCTTTGATGGTGCATCCAAGGGGAATTATGGTATCTCAGGAGCTGGGGGTTTGATTATATCTTGAGACAGGTTGATCAAATCCATTTTTAGTTGGGGACTTGGAATCAGGTCGAATAATCAGGCTGAAAGTTATAGTCTCCTTAAGTCGTGCGATATTGCAAAGGAGAACGGATATAAGTCAATTCAATTTTTTGGAGATTCAGAGTTGTTGATCAAAGTATTAAATTATAAAGATCATTTTAATAATTCTACTTTGAATAAATCTTTGCAGAGAATCTGAAATATATTGAAAGAGTTTGAAAAGGTTGCATCTTTCCTTATTCTACGTGAGCTAAATAAAACGACAAATGATTTGGAAAATAAATCTTGTCTGCTGTCACAAGGAAACCTCAACATCAATGGACAACCCAACAAATTTCATCCATTTCCTTAACTAAGATTCAATAATTTGTGATATGTCTATCTGGGAGATACATTCTCATATTGCAAGAATTTGTACAATCCTTGATGTTCTCGAATTTTTTCTATTGCTCTTTGTGTAATTGGTTGATTTGATTTGCTAAATCAGACTTGTAATCCTTCATAAAAACTAAAAATTATTCGTTTGAGTTAAAAAAAAATTATCCATTTGAGTTAAAAAAAAATATTATTGATCAGGATCTGAGTCTTCAATACTATTTTCTTATTCATATTTTAAATCACCTTGGTTTTCTCCATCAACTCTGGTACCAATAAACTTATCTTGTAGCTCCAAAAATATTTTAATTTGTTTATCATCTTCATATACTTTCCAATGTTTTACATTATCAATTATAGAAGGTCTATGTTTAACCACAATTTCATATTTTCTATTTGGATGAACTAGAATCTTGAAAGTACTAGCAGTAGTATCTAAAGTATCAACAATACTGTTTTGTTCTCTAGGGATCAGGAAAATTTTATGCACGATAAAAAAATTCCCAAATAAGTCCCACACTTCGTTTTTGTAGGTTCTCATTTTTTGGTGTTTAGTTTGACAGGTACCATTCATTTGATTGAATATCAACTCAGAATCTACATATACATCTATCCTCCTAGGTCCCAAATATTTCAAAATATTCAAACCTAAAATCAAAGCTTCATACTCAGCTTCATTACTTGTGCATTCAAAAGCCAATTTGAAAGAATGAAGCTTTGAATGATTACTAGGAGACTTTATCCACACCCCAGCTCTAACACCTCCTTTACTGGTAACTCCATCAAATTGCATGTTCCACAATCCCCTAATATCTAGCTCTTTCTTCAGTTCCTATTCTTTTTTGGTCATCTGATAACTACTTTGTCTAAAAATAGGAGGACCTTTTTCTTCAACTATTGAAAGATTATCCATGTCTGTTTTTTTTCTGGACCAACGTCATAATAAAAGATAGAAGAGCTAATGTCTGTATGAAGGGCGCATACGGGATAATTCTATGACTTATTCTTGTTGCTAACCACATATGCTAACTATTTTTCTTTGTAAAACCTTATTTGGTCACCAAACACCGGAATGGTAGCATAATACATGTCCATTTGTAGTGTTCCTTTTAATTTTGAAGCCCAAGATCTAGATAGCAACATGCTAAATTTAGGTGGAATATCTGCCACTACCACATCCATAACAATACTTTTGGCAAGGATATGGGTCAATGACATGACTACATTTTTAATCAAACCCAAACATCTCACTTTTATTGAGTCAAAAGAGAAAAGGTATTTATAGGGTCTTGTGATATCTAAACCCAAACTTTCAACCACAGCTTTTGGCATAAGATTGTGGGAAGCTCCCAAATCTAACATGACATTATGAAGGATCATGTCATGAGGAATGTATGAGGTATGTTAATATGTTTAAATCCCATAGGTTCCTTCCATAAGAAATTTGGAAAGGTTTGGTGGTGTTTGGAACCACACCATGAAATACTAGTTTACTACTTTTTCCTAGATTCGAAATTAGACAAAGTATTGAAGGAGGAGGTATGTGAAGTATTTATGAAAATTACTCAAACACACTATATTGAGAAGTCACATATATCAGCTTTTCAATCATATCAAATCCTAATATCACTTCCCTTGAGCTTCCCTAGTTGTCTCATATCCATGGAGTCAGTGTGAAATCCACTGTGAATGAGAGTCTTGAGAAAGAATGTTTTCAATGTCAAAGTTTTGCAGCCTCTTTGAAACATTTTGGATAGTGTGCGTAGTTTCCAAAAAAAGGTACAATACAGTGGTATCAGAGCATGGTCATTGCACTAGTGCATTAAGACCATCTATTGAAGAAAAAATTGCAGCCATGTATTACTATTATGATGACTCATATGAAGATGATTAGGAGCAATATGAAGAAGAACGTGAATGGTATGAGGAAGAACTGCCATCTTGCAACACTTCTTACAATTTCATAAGAGATGAGGGTTATTCTTATGACCCTATGTAATGTGAATATGTATGTTCCAAACCACCATGAGATACTCCTATTAATGAATTATAAATCTTGAGAGCAATATGTAAAACTTTGCCCCAACAATATCAAGCATATCTTACTGTAATGGGAGAGTCACATAAACCCACTCCTTTTGAAGACTTTGTTGAGTGGGTGTTTGGATATAGGCCTAATAGTGAAGATCTGAACTCATTAAGGGACAATCAGCAATCCACAAGTTTGGAGAAGCATGAAAGAATTAAAAATCATCCTACTTGTGAAAAGAGCAGAGATATATCCTTCCTTGTAAATGACGAATTTATAAACAAGTTTGCGGACCTCATGTGGAGGGGGTGGAAGAAATTTCAGTCTAAGGAATATGAAAAGGACCAAGATACACCATTAAAGAAAGAAGCAGAGTCTCAAAGAGTGGGGCATCAATCACCTCAAGGTGATTGCAGAGAAGAACATGAAGAAGGAAGTGAAGACAAGGACACAATCCTTACTGATGGGGGTTGTGCAGATCAAAGAGCATCTACTGATGGATCCTCGAACTGTGAAGAAGTACTTACTAATGGGTGCTCATAAATCTATGTTGGTGACACAGATATCATATTTTATAATAGTTCTAAAGCCAAATTTCTCATGAGCATAAATACGAATACCTTGTGGCAGATAATGAAGAACCAAGATCAACTTCCCCATCGCCACTTGAGCTTCAAGAAGTTTATCAAATCAAGAAAAAATAAGAAGAGGAGGTTCTCTCTCATGAACGAACTTCATTGAAGGGTATTTGAAGATGAGTAAAAAGAATATCCATGAGTCCCTTAGGATACTCCATGACACTAAATCATTGGTGTCAAATTATTGTTGGAAAGTTTCTCCAATGGAGGAGCCATCCTTCCTTGAAGACATGGAGAAGATTCAAAGAGAAATGTCAAACATCGAAGGTAATTTCATGTCTTTGATTTTTGATAGAGACAATTTGGTTGAGCTTAATGAATGGTTACATGAATCATACTTGAATAATAATGAGGATATTCATAAGCTCAAAATTCAAAATGAGCAACTTCTTGTGAGGTTGGAAGATACTTGTTCTTCCTCCCATGTTTCAGATTGTCATATGGTAGATTGCTTGGAGAATTATCATGACATGATGGATCATGAGAAGCATTGAAACTTTCATTTTCTTGATATGTTTGAAGATGAGCTTAATGATATCGAATCACTTGTTGTGGTGGAATAAGAACTTGAGTTTCTTCTTGATAATGGTTACACACTTTTTGAAGAAGTGCATGATTCCACTACCTTGGAACCAACCTATGAGAACAGTTTTTCAATTTTGAGGGAGGTGCATGATACTACCTTTATGGATCCTTCACATGATGAAAATATTTCACTTTTTTATCATTTGGATGAGTTGGTTCTTTCTCCTACATCCTATAGTTCCATACTTTGCAGCATTCATCCTAATGAATTATGGGTGAAATGTTTCTTTTTTGTGGTGCCACATGAGGAGTATGAAACTTATATCTATCCTTTTGAAGAAGATAAGACTAGAGCACCTTCTTCTTTACATTTGTAGCAACATAATTTGTTACATTACGATGATACATATCTACATGGATGCACCTATGATGTTCACTTGGGTCACTTGGAGACTCATGATTTTCCTTGATCCTTGCTTAGTCCTTTTGATGTTGGAGGAACTTCATCCAACACTTGGGTGAAGAGATATATGATTGAAACACCCTATAATTAGTAGCAACATCCTTTGTTGTTTCTTGATGATATACATATTCATGGGTGTATTGATGATACTTCTTTGAGCCACTTGAAGTCTTCCTTTTTTCCTTGCTCCTTATTTGGTTTAGATTTTAGTGGAGGTTCTTCATTCACTCCCTAGATGAAAGAACACATGGTTGATTATTTTGATGCATATTAAATTATTTTTTAGCAACATTATAGGACATGGGATCCTCACCTATGTCATTGGAGCATATTTGATATAATCCCTGATGCTTGTGTGTATGGGCCACATGATGATCTACTTACTTAGATGTACAAGAACTTTCATGATTCTTTGATGAGGTACCTTCTTAATGTACCTCATGAAGTAATTTTCTAACTAAAGTTTACATAGGTATACATAACCTACCCTCATCTAGATTTGAGCGTATGATCTCTTAAGAGGAAATGAATGTTCTTAATTTTTAAGCCCATTCAATATATACATTACAACTCTTTAACAAATTCATACTACAAATATTTTTAATGTTATGGTGTATTTCATTAGGGTTTTCTAAGTCATTGGAATCAAGAGGTTTGCCGCTATCATAGTGAATATTTCTAAGAAGTGATATATTTTTCATTACAAGTTGGCATATCCTTACAATCCTTACAAAGAGATTGTTGTTGAGTGGAAGTTGTAATACTTGTTAAGCTGAGACAAAATATAATTTTGACTTGGTGGATACGTAATAATCAAAATATTAATAAAAGTATCTAAAAATTTGTTGATATTTTTTTTAACGAAAATGGATATTTGATATTTATAAACAGTCGAATAAAATAAACAACAAAAATTTACAGTGCACTAGTCCAAAAGAGAATCTTATAGAGTTCCTGAAGATAACATTCAGGTCATATATAGTCTTTAATAATTTTGTATCTAAATCCTTATAAGTAAAGACTATTATACTACTATAGATTTTAATAAATTGCACTAGAGTTGTAGATAAAAAAAAGTGCATAAAAAAAGACTAACTAGAACCATGGACACTATGCATGACTTGGTCTTCAACATTTTCTTTAGCGTTTTCTTCGCCATTTTCCTCTAAGGTCAAGATAGACAATACAAAATGAGAAGGTTGAGGAATGTTCTTCATCTGGAGGTTGTTTCACATGAAAAAACGTCACTGGAAAGCTGCAGACGAGCTCTTTCATCCTGTAAACTTTTATTTTTTTTGAAGACTTTAACTTATATCGACTTTGAAATTATCCACCTGGATCAAACCTTCCCATTGGGAAGATTTTTTACCTCAAAAAGCATGAAATCATTCAGAAAATAAGTGAGGACATGTTCATCTCACTTGTCCTGTATCACCTATCCATTCTTCCCGGAACTTGTACATTTCACTCATCATAACAACAATCAACACTACACTGACATTGTTAAGTACATTAATCCCTTTTCCATAAAATATTTATTCAGTATTGTAGGGACAAACCATATACTGTTGATTAGTAATAAGATGAATATCAACATTGAACATGTGAAAGAGATTGTACCTATATCATGTTGACTTTTTACCATAGAAAAACTATCAACCATCACAGGTGCATTGTAGTGAAATGACACTTCCTTTTAATGCTTAGGATTATTTTTCTCCTGACATTGCATAGACATAAGTGCCAAATTCCGACTTGCATTCACAACCATTTTTAATTATTGTGTGGTGCCAAATGATTTGTCATTTTTGAATGAATGTGAATGCACTATGTACTCAATTCCCTCTTTAAACAAGTGATACTGATTATGTTCTCGATAGAAGATTGCTTTTCGATCATATAAGTATGGACTACCCAACACAATTCCATGGATATATAGTGGGACCACATCAAATTCAACCTCATCTATAAACTTATATATTATTGCAAACTTTAGATCACACAATTGTGTTACTTGTAATATTTTATCTTTGCATACCCAGCCTAATTGATAAGGTCTCTTGTGTAGTTTTGTTGTTAATACCAATTGCTTAACTTCTTCTTCTGAAAGGAGATCAGGTTGGGATGCACTATCTATGAGTGTGTCTATTTTAGTTTGTTTTGTAATAACCCTTATATGAAACAATGCATTCCTATTTTTATCTTTAGAACTAGCATGATAATTGGAATTAGAAGCACATGAAGAGCCAATGTTAGAATCATTACCAACAATAGATTTACCTTTCACACCTACGACTATTATCTTTGTTTCATCCTTAGAATTTGATCCAAGGTCTTCAACGATAACGATGGCCTTTTATTTCCTTTTCTAATCCTTAAACCACTTCAGTTTCAATTATGGATGTAGCTTCCAACACCTTGCCTTTTCGTGCCCTTTCTTTTGACAATGTGAACATGTATGCCTCTCTTCACCTTTCTTCATTGTAGATGCATGCTTACCTTTCCCTTTTTCCTTGCCTTCTTTTGCCTCGCTAGATTCAGCTGAAGAAACATCATGAACACTTTTCCCTTTGGATTCAATGTATGTAGCTTCCACACATACCTTGTGAATGTTAGTAGGATTAAACATAAGTATTGTATGATGCAAATAACTATGTAATACTCCAATAAACTTGAGAAGAGTTTCCTGAGTATAAAGAGGTATTCCCAGAACCAAAGATCTTTTTCTAAATTCCTGAGTGTACTCTTGTACATTCTGACCTTTACTTTGCCTTAAGTTTTTCCAATGCATCATGGCTTGCTATATGTATCCTAATGGATAAAATTTCTTTTTCAACGCAACAATAAATTCATACTAGAAAGAAATAATTTTACCTTTTCTAAGGAGGTCTTCTTGTGTCTTACTTTCCCACCATATGAATGCGGTACCTACAAGACGGAAAGTAGACAACTAGATCTTTGCCTTATCATATGCAAGCTTATGAATCCTACAATACACCTCAATATGCCTGATCTAGTCATCTAGTTTTTCTGTGTTAAGTTCACCATTATTTGTGGGCAATTCAAACTTAATATCAAGTTTTATATAAGGTAATTTAGACTTAGCATTCTCAGGTTGTTTCTTTGAATTTGAAAAAGCAAAATTGGAGCTTTCAGAAGAAGAAGAATAAGAAGATGGAGAAGAAGGTTCAGAAGGGTATTTTCCTTTTCCCCAAGCATTATCCTTTACTTACTCCTTCTTCTTTTTCTTCTTTTTCAACCTCTCTTGATAATCTATAAAAAAAATTTCTACTTTGTCTGCCATCTGAAAGAGAGCCTTACGGAAGGCCTTCTCATATTCTCCTCAGTATTATTCACCTACCATTTTCTCTCTTCGATGTGCATATCCAATATCTGGATTGAAAGCTTCAAGTACACCTTCACCTCGCTTTAGCGTGGATCTTGTTAACATAAAATCACAATGCAATGGTTAATATTATCTGATACCAACTTGATATGAAAATATTCAAGATATTTTAACCATTAAATTGCATTTGAATTTGAATGTTAAATACTCATTAAACATGCTTATCAACATAAATTGTAAATGTTTTGAAACATTCACAAAGCACACAAACACACAAATGCAAACAAGAAACATAAGACACAGCTGATAACGGAGTTTACCCCTCCCGGGCTACGCCTCCGGGCCACTTCCAATGGGAAGGCCGATCTATTAAGTCTTCAAAAGCTTACATTTGAGTTTTATGGAAACACTTCTAAATTATGTCTCCCAGAAACAAAAATAACAACACCATTGATTTCCTTGCAAAATTCTGAGAAAAATGAGTATAAAGTTTTCTATATGTTCCTGAGACCTCCTTTGGCATGCAAAGCAAGATAAACAGCCTGCAAATAAGACAAAAGTGTACAAACTATATGGATTCCACCTCGATATCCATGCCCATTAATGGCCTGCACACCTCAATATATGTTCTTGTACCCTGTCTTGTATTATGTGCAATCACTGCATGATGTAACTCCCGAACTTCACCTTTTCGTGGCTGGAAATCATGGTCATTTATAAGTTTAAGTGTAACAAACTTAAAACATATCCATGTCATTGATAAATTAATGATAAGGCTATGCCCTAACGGTGGAATCATTGGCATATGGGGCAGAGGTCTCGGGGTCAAACACGCGGGCTTCTCCCCAACCTTCATGAGTGTTGGCGTGTTTACAACATGTTATATGGTTTTAACATGGTGGCACATTGATATAATAATTACATACCATGGTGTATATGGATAATATTTGTTTGCTCGATTACATTGGATAAGCTTCCATGTTATTAAGGTTTGGCTCCACCGTTTAAAATATGTTTAACATAATGATTTGGTCGATTTTGGATATCGTTTTTTGTTCACACAGAAAAGGACAACTTTATATTTATAAAATTGTGTCTTAAATAAACAAAATTGCTTACACATAGAGACTAGAGTATCATATTAGCTTAAATCAACCCAATCCATCAGATGGATTACAAAAAAGGTGTCTCAAATGACATCTTTAAACTCCGACCAGATATATACTATCAATCATAATTTCATCTACATACATATTCTATAAACTTAGTACTTCAAGTAGTGGAAGCAAAAATTACTGCAATATCAACAAAGGAGAGAGGTCCAGTAGAGACTTAGAGTACCAGATTCCACTAGGCATCCCTCTAGGATTTACTCCCAGGCAATCTTTCCACCCCCTAGGCCAATAGCCCGCTTAGAAATATCATTAGCCACATAATTATATTCCCTATAAATATGATGAAAATGGAGATTGTTGAAGTGACAAAAGAGACCCTTAACACTACTCAACCAATGAGAAAGTTCCATCGAGTGTATATTGTGGATCCCTAAATCCCAATCCACAATTTCCCTGGAATCACCCATCACCTGCAGATCACAAATATGTCTTTTTTTGACAAAATATAAAAGTCCCCACAGAGAGCGAATCTCGGATCTAGTATTAGTACCACAACCATCATCCATACGAAGCCAAAAGGCACATTTCAGATCCAACCAAACTACCATGCCTTCCCCACAAAATCCTTTCTTTTCAGCTCCATAAAAAAATTCTACCATAGCATCATTTGTGCTGGAGGGAGACAAATATTCCTTTGAATGGTATTTTTCACAAAAACATCAGGAATCATAGAATACGAACATGCCTTAGAGAGAATTCGAGTATGCATCACAGGGATGTTCTGAAAAATGTAATCATTCTTGGCCCGCCATTCTTCCCACATCATGATCAAAGGGACTTCTAGTGGAAATTGTAGCTTCGTAACCCAGATCATCAGGTTTTCTGCAATACTAGAACTNGTAATCTTTCTTGGCCCGCCATTCTTCCCACATCATGATCAAAGGGACTTCTAGTGGAAATTGTAGCTTCGTAACCCAGATCATCAGGTTTTCTGCAATACTAGAACTATCCCACTGCCACAAATAATTTAGATCACTGAAAAGAGACTGCCTAATCTGCTAAAATAACACATAGTTCCCAAAAATATGCTTCGCTGTCTCCAGTTCCAAATAACAGAGAACACATCTTCCAGGACCAATGATACCACGACGCTGCAAGGAGTCCCAGGTACGTATTTTGTGATTTAGGCTTAACAAGATAAATTATTTGATATTGCAAGAGATATTCACTTTCCATAAATTCGTATGCCACCACATATGTTCAGGATCCCAATGTTTTTTTAACACAACATGATAAGATAAATTAGTTGTCACAACACCAAAATGTTTGTTAGCCACCCAAACTAACTGATCACTATCCAAAGATAAAAAAATACCTGCACCATAAAGACTATTTGTATAAGTCCCCCATTCAATAGCTAGATCACCTAAAAGACCAAGATTCTCCAACGACAACCACCGAGGATCCAAATTATCCCTTTCAACATAGATCTGTTTAAGCAAAACCAAACTCCTTCAATGTAACAGAGTCATGAGGGCCTGGGATAATTGGAACTGTTTTATACCCAGTATCAGATCCAATTTGATGCAGATAAGACTATGTCTTCCTACCTTCCAACTTAAATCGTGGATAATATGTGCTAGGGTAACCATTAGACTATGACATATAGCCGAAGATGAGGATGTCTTGAAATTTGCTTTTTGGAACCATAAGTTCAATGGAAGTCTGCATAGATACTTTGTTTTAATGATTCTTCCCCATAGACCGGTATTCATAAGGGCTCTCCATAAGCTCTTGGCACAAAATGAGATATTGAAACAAAAAAGTTGTTTAATCCCCCAGCCACCCCAGGCCTTAGGCTTCGAGAGTGACTCCCATCCTGCTAAATGGAACTTTTTACAGTCAATTGTACATGTCCATAAGAAGTGAAACATCATGCGTCGAAGGGACGATATGATCCTTTTTGGGAGATAGAACAATGAGAACCAATAAACAAGAATGGATTGGAATACCGACGTAACCAGAGTAACTATGCCCATGAGGGATAGCCATTTAGGTATCCACCGATTCAACCTACCTTGAAATTTCTTAAGAATAAACAACCAGTCATCATTCAAATAGTTGTTAGGATTAAGATTAAAACCAAGATAAGAGAATCCCTCATCCAGAATCTGCCACTTAAATGAAAAAAGCAATTCAATCACATCAATTAACTCTTGATTGATTCTGAAAAAGCTAACAACTGACTTACGTGCACTAGTAGACATCCTCGATGCCCCACAAAATTTATCAACCAAAGTCTTAATATGAGACCATTCCAAAGCATTCCCATCACCAAAAACCAAAATGCCATACACAAATAGAGTATGTGTTAGATAAATGGAACAATACACCTTAATATCTTTAATCTTATTTTTCACCTTTGCTTGAGCCAGCATCCTAATGAGACCTTCAATGATCAGAATAAAAAGATAAGGTGATAATGGACAACCTTGTTAGATACCTCGGGAGCGATTAAAAAAAGAATTTGGTGAATCATTAATTAAGACTGCATAGGTAGCAGTTGAAACACAGGACATAATCCATTGGACAAGATCATAGGTCAGACATACTTGTAGAAGAATCATCCTGAGGAAGGACCATTTCACCTTTTCATAAACTTTTTCTAGGTCCAGCTTAAGAATAATGGTGGATTATTTCTTTGATTTAACCGAATGGAGAACTTCCTGGACAATTCCCACTGCATCTAGTATCTGTCTATTTGGTAGAAACTTGAATTGTTCCGCCGAAATAAACTTACCAAGAATAGGATTCATTGTTTCAACAATAATATTTGTAATCAACTTGTACAAAAGGTTACATAAGGCAATCAAACTATAGTCATTAAAATATCCTGGTCTATCTAGCTTCAGAATAAGGGTGAGATAAGTAGTATTTAAGTGTCAGGTATAACCCCAGAACATCTGGTATCATGAATAGCCTTCACCAGTTCCATGCCCAAAAGGTCAAATAATTAAAGGTAGAATTCAATCGTCCACCCATCGGGCCCTGAAATTTTGTCCTTGGCAAATCCTTTTAGTGTCGCTTCTACCTCAGCCAAAGTGACTAATCTACTAAAATCCCGACAGACGGCTGTAGAAAAAAAGGTAGACAAAAGTTTATTAATATCCAACTGGTCACAAATGTTGGAAGAATTAGGGTCTTTATACATATTAGCGAAATGCATTTTTACCACCATTTTAATGGAACCCTGATCATAAACCAAATTATTCTGATCATCCAAATATTCCTAGACAGAGTTAGTGTTGCTAGCAGCAACATATCCCATTTTAAAAGATTAAAATGGAAGCCCCACTTATCAATTTAATTGGATTTTGAATCCATGACCTTGTTATGGGAGTCTTTATCTTGTTTGTTGTAAGTATTGTGTTTTGGTTTTAATAAAATTTCCTTAAAAACCATTTCTTTTTTGGTTTTACGGATTGCAAAAGTGCCCTTTGTCTTTTATATATGTTTTGTGTTTCCGTAACCCACATTCCACACCCGCAAAGAGAATTGCGGAAATCCTTTTTTTGTTTTTTTTAAAAATCGATTTCTCACATTCCGCAACCCCCAAATGCGGATTACGGATATTAGAAATTTTTTTTTTAATAATATTTGTCTTTCTACAACCCGCAACACGTAATGCAGATTGTGTAAATCCTTTTCAAAATAAAACGTTGTCTTTTCGGTTTTGCCTCCCACAACTCGCAAAGTGGATTGCGGAAAGCGGAAGAGTCGTTTTCACATGATGTTCCTTTTTTGGTTCCGCAAACACAACCCGCAATGCAAATTGCAGAAAGAGGAAACTCAATAAAATATAATTTTCAACATTTCTTACCCGCAACCCACAATCTATTGCAGATTGTGGAACTTTAAGAGTTTTTTCTTAGTTACTAATCTCATCCCGCATTTCGCAACCCGCAATGCGGATTGCGAAAATCACAAAGATCTACAGTTTTTGGTTGATTTCATCACCACATTTTAGTTTCCCACTCTTATATTCACCGACCATTTTTGCGAGATCTATGGTCCAGGTCTATTCTGTCATTGAGTCCATGCTTATTTAATTCATTTGAATTTACGAATTCTTTACCATTTTCACTTGCAATTTCTACTGCATTTGAGATTTTTACTGCGAATTTTTCTCATTCAGCTCACCAAACCCATGATCTCCAAGCTATCCACTGGTAAGTTTCTTACTCTTTGTGGTCGTTTTATTATTGTTTTCACCATGGTAAATTTTAATTATGGTTTCCAAATTATGTCATAATTTACCTCCAAGTCCACCAGTATGTCCAGAAATACCAGGTCTCAGACTACTCTGAATGAGAAAAAGAGAAAGGGCCCAAATGTCAGTATTTTCAGTGACACCAGTGGACAGGTGTCTGAAACCCTCCATCTGGACTAGTCTAGGATTTACTCAATATTCGACAATGATTACTTCTCTGTCATTACCCATGACGAACCTACATACACTAAATTTAGTAGTTCGTAGCTTCACTGCATTGCATCTAGACCCCCTTTCATGCCATAAACGGACCCGCTCAAGTGGGAACTTGACCATTCCAGCCCTAAAGAGCAGTCTTTTGACGACCACACTAGAACCCCGGTTACCTCTTTCGACCCAGGTGTATTTGCGAGAGCATATGCTCTCAAATCTCCTAAGTAGCTCCTCATGGCCCAATTTCTCGATGCGGCCATGACCCAGTTCGACTATGAGGAAGTAATAAAATCCTGTATGGATAACCCTATTGAGTTTGTACCCAAAGAAAAAAAGGACTACACCATTTCATGATTTAGAGATTCATTCTCACTACTAGCAGCCATGTTTTTCTAGCTACATGGATTAACTAAATGTACAGAGTTCAAAATTGAATGGGATCCTATAGCCCATCACATATTACTTACAGGTGAATCCTTCAACTGGGAATAGATCTCGTCGGTATTGCTCAAGGAAGCAATTGAAAAATATCAGAAGAATTCGGCGTCCAAGAAGACAACTTTCTAGATGTCAGGGTATGTCATGGATGTTTTATGTGCAACTACTTCATTCCCGACCATGGGGTGGAATTGGATCATGACTTCTCCACTGATCCACATTTATTTCTCAGATATGTGGGAGGATCACTTTGCTCCTCGGATATATGAAATTTGTGACCACTTTATAGGGTCAATGTACCAGATGTTCTTAAGGGGATATGCCCCAACTTTTTCAGAGAGGGATAGAGCTTTGATTTCTCTAATGGGTGATTGGTATGTAGGTGAATAATTTTCCTACATTTTCATTTGGGGTAGCAATACAGTTCATCTGCTACCAAGGATAGTCCCGGATAGGATGGTCTTACAAGAGATTGCATATCAGACTGTCATTGACAGAGCCTTCCCAAATCTTGCAGCAACTTAAAGGAAGTGTTGAAACGTTTCCTATGAACTTGGGATTCTTAACATTGAAAACTTTTAGTCATGCTGTTATCCTGGGAAAATCCATAACATAAATGAATCTAGGATATGCGCCCAAAAGGATGCATGATCCTAAGTTTTTACTGGTAAATCATTTTGTGTAGGAACACACTAAAATCACATATGCCCATCAAGATGTTTCTGATGATTCTATATACAGAGGGGCTATTTATTTTTCAGAGGTGGCGAGTAGGATTTTCACTCCTCTAGAGAAGACCCACATGTTCCAATATTAGAAGGAGCTGAAGGCATGTGCCCTACATTTTAGACATCTCCGATTGAAAGTGGAAGAGCATGTGAACAAGAAAAATGCAGAAACTTAATGTGTGATGGAAATAATTAACAACTCTTCTGCATTCCACCTTCTGCCTTCTGTACTTATGCTTTTTGAAGTACGACAGAAATAATTTATCCAATTTTCGACTTTTGACTTCCGCACTTTTGCCTTTTACCGCAGAACTCAGAAATCGGGAAAACAACTTTTGACCTTAGCCTTTTCATGCACTTATGACTTCCACTTTCTAAACTCGGACTTGAGAAATCGGAAAACACACTTTATGCCTTCTTTTCAACAGCCCTTTCTGCCTTACACCTTCCGCAGGTGGATCCTAGGGTGTGGAAACACAACAATTCTTCCCTGTTCAACTTTCCCTTTTCCAGTTTCCTCCTTCCGCCTCCCTCAAGCGGATTCCAAGGGGTAGAAACACTAATTCATAAGCATTTTGACCCTGTAACAGGCTTCTATCCTCCATCAACTTAGGCAAAATGCATTAAAACATACAAGGAAAATACATAAGTAAAATGCAAGAAAGCATAACAGAAGTAAACACCTACTTAACCATAAATAAGCATTCAACATGATCATAGTAACTCATAAGCAAATACATGGCATAAAAAAGCATAACATAGATACTTATATTGATGATTAAGTTGTCCCGCAACTAGCTATGTCGCTGCAACGTTCCACCCAACCATAGGCCAGTTTGTTCATTAATCTCTCAACTTCTCTCAACACCACTACCACCCCCAATCTGGGCATGATTTCCACAAGGAACTAGGAAACAACATGCTTACACATAGCTAGAACTCATAACACATAGTCAATCCAACATATGGGCTTCATAGGCTACACAACCAAGCCATCTCATAGTTGGGTTTATTAGACTGTACAGGAAACAAGCCAAAACACTGTTGGGTTTCAAAGCCTACACAACCAAGACAACAAACAGTTGGGTTTCATAGAATGTACACAGTCAAGTCAACATCCACATTAAGGACCATCCAAGCCAACAAATGGGTTTCACAGGCTACTCAGCCAAGCCATCTTTCACAGTTGGGTTTCACAGGTTGTCCAACCACAGATTACACACATGACCCAAAGAACAACAAGACACAGCCAAGCCAACTACCAATTGGGTTTCACATGCTGCTCAACCAAGCCAAGATCCAATTGGGTTTCACAGGCTGCCCAACCAAGCCAATATACAATTGGGTTTCACAGGATGTCAACCAAGCCAAACTCCTTTGGGATTCACAGGCTGCTAAGGAAGTGGACATGAAGAACTGTTAAGCTAGTGAGCTCATCCACAGAGCTAAGGGCACCTTCACAAGATCTATCTGGCCTAACATCCATGTTTCCTACACACGCAACATAAGCAAGTGTCCCCATCTCCACTCCACAGTCCCTCGGGTTACACCTTCCCTTCCAGTTCTCTTCAGGATGTGCAAAGCATATTCACTAGCCACTCTTATCTTATTCTTAGGTTCCACACTAGGTTTATCAAGCACATTCTACGTCTCTTCCACTCCTAAGTCTTACATACAGTTTAGACCCAAACTAGGGTGCACAACACAACAAACCATAGGGATACACAACAACACAGGCTTCACTCACTACGGAAACACCTTCCGAGACTCAGGAGAGTGAAGCAAACCATTTTGAACAATGGAATACTGCAAAACAACACTGGGGAAACTATAGAGAACTACACTCTCATAAAATAAAGTGATCTCAACTTCCCATTTAGTCAACAATACCACGAGTTTCTCAACCATGATTGAATAACCAACATGAACAACGCGGAACAGAACACGACTCTACAAGCAGGCTCAACAAACAGTGCCCATGAATCGAATGGTTGAATGAACATAAGAATATTGACAATCCCCGACCCTCAGGAACAACAAAACCTTCTTGCGTTTGGGAGAAAGGGCAGAGCATGCATCACATGTTTCCTTGCTGCAAAAGCAAGAATGGGGTTTCTGCATACTGCAGACTTCCATGCCTTGCTCTGCCCAAGGCATTAACTGGCTCATCCAACTTCTAGAAGAAATTAATGATTGAGGACAGAGGACAAAAGGTAGTTGAGGGTTCATGGGTTTCCCCATTGACATCTGTTCACAACCTATTGGCTCAAGAGTTTGACTAACTCCCCTCCCTATCCCTTTTGGAATCATTCCCCCATATATTTCACGTTGCAGTCTCATATCTAGCTATGGTATTTTATTAAATTGTGCATTTACATGATATTCAAAATGCTCTGTGCTTGACTTAACACCAAAACCATAGGTATCAACCTTGATCACCTATGCACAAAACATCAATCAATGGCAGGGACTTGGCCTTGAGCTCCTTGCCATGATTCAAATACAATACATACATCATGTACAATCTTAATACCATGGGATCAAAACCGAGGTGTTACAAACCCTCTCAACCAACTCCTACGCCTAATGGTGATAAATGAACTAAATCAAAAGGTAAGAAAACCAAGAGACGTTATAATTTATGTAGGTGATGGATTCTAAATGTTATAAGAACTTGGAAGCCTTAGAAGAAACAATGAAGAAGAAGAATATCAATCTTGATTCTTCTTCTACCAACTCTTATTTTCATGGACATGCAATTTTTGCTTCTGGTTTTCCTTCAATGCTTTCCTACAACCTTTTATCAACATATAAAATCACCCATTTATAATTTTCACCTCATCAAGTTGTAATGAAGGATTTAAAAGATCCTAAGCATGTCCTAAAAATTGAAAGTGTTGATGATGTTACCGCGCTATACATATTTGACAACTTTGAGTTATCATCCCTTCCATCCGTTTTAGTTTCTCATAGCGATGACTTGAGCAAACTTTTGCATGAGCAATTTGGTCATTTAAACTATTTCTCATTGTGACAATGATGCAATCAAAATATGACGAGTAATCTTCCTCTTATTACATGCATATAATGTGTATGTTCTAGTTGTCTACTCTAGAAATATCATTGGGGCAGTTTTAATAAATGTGCCTCTTGGCAGACCTTGACCCCCTTATATATTTTTCACTATGATTTGTTTCGTCCACTTCCTTATGATTCTTTGTTTGGATTCAAATAATTCTTAAATTTCATTGATGACCTCTCCAAACACTCTTGGGTTTATTTTTTAAAACTTAAGAGTGAAGTTTTTGATATGTTTCTTCCCTACAAGACCCTTACAGGACAAAAAAAATGGACATCAACTATAGAAGTTAGGAGTTTTGGAAGTTATCATTAAGGGGGGATAGGCCCTAATGTCTCTTTAATTATCCTATTGTGTCACCCTTGTAAATCCTCCAATACTATCCCATGTTGTTCTTAAGGGTGTATGTTAGGGTATTTAGAACTTGGGAGTTAATTAAGATCAATTTGGTCGAATGTGTCTTTAGTTAAAGTGTGTTTATGTGGTGTGCATTGTAATTATCTGATTTGATGGTCACAATTATGTTTTAGACATAAAGTGATACGACATTTTATTTTCTTCTCGATGCTAACTCTATATTGATTTGTGACTTAACACCTAATTTGTCCATGTATCTATTTAAAGAACATGGAGGGTCATTTGCTTATGATTGATTGTGACAGAATCATATGTAAATTATTTTTCCTTTGCAACAATATATTGCCTTAAGTGGTCATGTTGGTTGGGCAATGGACTAAATCCCTCTTTGAGGGTTTTAACCACATAATACACTGGTGTACTAATCTTTGATCTATTTGTGTGAATGGTTGCCTTAAGGTGTTTGACCTGTGAGGAATGCCCTATTTGTGGAAAAATATCCATGTATCCTAAAAAATAGCATAACATGTAAATTCCTCCTCAAAGCACCATCAAATTCCCATTACTGTGTTGAAAGATAGCATGACGTAAATTGGATTAACAAAATGTAAGCTACGTAAATGATGTTGAAATTGTTAGCTGCATTTTCAAATGCTCATTCTCATCTTGATATTTGAATTTATCTTGGGTGTTGTTTAGATCAAGTTTTAATATTATGTTATATTGTAAATCAAATTGTTGTAATGTGGAAAAGAAAACAAAATAAAAACTAGAAGATAACTTGTTGGCATGGATTTAAAGTGTGGAGCATACATATGTTGGTAAGAATTTGAAGTTGGTTCTATTTGTGGATGGAGCATTTAAAGCTTTAGCTTTACCAAGAATTTGTGACTACTTCAAAAATTGTGGTAGCCAACATGAGCCACTAAAT
Organism: Pseudotsuga menziesii; assembly: GCA_001517045.1. Taxonomy (NCBI): domain Eukaryota; kingdom Viridiplantae; phylum Streptophyta; class Pinopsida; order Pinales; family Pinaceae; genus Pseudotsuga; species Pseudotsuga menziesii. Next base: position 489,125 of record LPNX011004072.1, read on the forward strand.
CTTCTTGACAATAAGCTTCTCTCAATGGTGTTTTTAGTATATTTGGTGATAATTCTATATTTTTATTTACAAAGACATTGGTGATACATTTGAGAAGTAACCATATGTGCAGTTGTGTTTTCGATTAAAGACATTTTCTTGAGTCTCGAAGATAGTATTTTAAACAAATATTCTTTTTGTAGAACATTACACCAAAAGTATACTCTCAATAAGTGCCTTCATGACATGTAATGTGTATGTTGTTTGTAACAAGACAATGATATTTAAGGAAGAAGTCCAAAAATTCAATGATTTAGCTCGCCCGACGAGTTTTTTACAAGAATCCGATGGTTTATTTTTTTAAAATTAAAATTCATTGTTGTTAAAATCATGTTTTTGAGTGGATAATGGATTCAACATTCTCAAATACTCATATGAAACCCAGCTTAAGCAATCCGATGTTTTTTTACAAGATTCATGCCAGAAAAAGCTGTCGAGAACGAGCGAAATCGTCGAGCGTTTAGGCTACGATGATAATGAATATATGAAGTACAAATTATTAGAGAAAACATGTATATGTTTTGGTTGAATTATAAATATTTATGCATACCTATACATTACCAATAGCATGTTTGAAGGGAAAATAACCAAAGAGCTTGTAAGTGACTACAACAATCTAACAAAAATTGATTTTGTCAGATAATTGTTTCAAATGGGGACACACCGAATGAATTGGGCAATTGTAGGATCATTGCAATGAATTCCTATGATTTTTTTGAATAAGAAGTCATTGTCCAATAGCATCCCTCCAAAGCTTGAGAGATGGAAGAAACTAACAAATTCGAGGTTACACATAAATAATATTAATGAATTAATTCCTCTAGAGTTGAGTGGTTTGTAGCATTTATAGACTATTGTATGACAATTTCCTTAAAGATCCCATACTTGAAAATTTGCTTATATCAAAGAATCTCATGGAGAATATTTATCTTTACAACACCAATCTCATGGGACCTTGATATATTTTCTATGGAGCTTGAGGCAATTGAGACTCAACCATAATTGTTTGTCTAGTGTTATCCTTGTCCAATTCCCAGGTTCAAATTTGCAAATCGACTTAGGAAAATGAAACAACCATTTTTTTTTCCATGTATACCTTGGAGGATAGTGCCACCAAGAATTAGGTGGTGCATTTAATTCACGTAAGCACACAGTCAATTGAAGGAGACAACCATGTGTCTATCACTTGAGTTAAATGTGAATGCTTTGTGATGTATATCTCAAATTGTGAGGCAAATTCCCCAATGTTAAATGTTCATCATCATGTTTGTCTTATTGTCAGACTTGAATTTAAAAACCTACATAAATTTATATTCTTTTTCATTTTGTTTAAGTTAGGATTATTTAGTCCTCCCTTTACCCAACATATTCTATTTATTCATATTTCCTAGTTTAGGAGGCCATTATCACTTTACTGGAGTTTTGGTGCCACTATGAATCTTGGTTCCACTGCTTCCATTGGTGCCACTAGTGTCATTCGTGCCAATTCCTACATTTTAGGAACCATATTTGAGTGCCACCTTCAGTTGACTAGGTAGGTATTCAGTCATGATCAGTTATGCACCAATCACCACTAGTCAGTTCATTGCCAGTCATTATAGCACCAGTTTCCACAATTCAAGGGAGTGTGGGCTCCTTTACTCACCTATCCTCATCAATTAACTATTTGTGAACTAAATTAGTTATCCGGAGTTAAACTAGTGAGCTCCAGCTGTGATTTTTCCCACACTGAGTTAGTAGATCAATCAGATTTAGTTGGTGAATTCAAATCCTATCCACAGTATTCGAATTCTCCTTATTGTATGACTATAATATTATTGACATGTTAAAGAAGATTAATATTATGATACTCTGTCCAATTCTTATATGATTTCTATGAAACTTCTGTCACGAATCCCTTGTTCAGTTTACATTGATTTGTCAATTTATATTGTATCCTTCTATTCATATAGCTTTAATTATGGCTTGTAGATCTATGGTTCATGAAATTTAACATGGTATCAGATCTGATGTTCAGGCCTACAACAAACCTCACAAACATCTATCCTTGCACCATAAGCATTTGAGTTTCCACATAATTCCTGGAATCAACGTATTAATCCCTCTAGATTCTATCCAGGTGTGATGGAATCAGAAAAAGTGCTCATGTCGAGGTGGAGAGGTTTGAACTGACAATGTTTGTGACTTGAAGTGTTTTTTGCAGTGTTTTTTGTTTGTACATTCATAGTTTCTTGAATATATGTTGATAGGTGTACCGGTGTGTTGCAACTGCAACTATTTTCCCCAAAAAAAATTCTTTTTAGGGTCCCCCCTTATTCTTTCAGTGTTTAGACGGCTTAAGGATTTCCATGATTTTACCAATGTTTTCCTGTGGCTCGTTGTTTTTGAAAGATTTGATTTTTTGTCTGCTTGTATCAGAATCGTAGTCGACTAGCTTTATGATTCATCGGATGCACAGTTGACTACTGTTCCGGTATGCCCATCGGGAGCTTTCTGAAGTTTTTCTCTGACATATCAGATGTCATGTCATCTATGGTCTCGGAGGCAGTCTGTCAATTTTCTGGAAGTCTAGTCTGAAGCATCTTCGATGAGTCATGTCTCTGTTTGCCTATCTTTCTCCGATATCTGATAAGGTGGGTGAAGTGGTCTCGTCGTCGGTTGTGTATATGGGAATGAGTCGAAAGTTTTAGTGGATTCGATGGTCGACGTTGTGGAGGTCTAGTGTCGAATCTATCTACAATCTCATGATTTCCTCGCCGATACCGAGATAAGTTAGCGTTGTCGTCTTCTAATGTGTTTCTCCCATCCAATGTACTAGGAAGAAAGAGCTGAGTCAATCTGATATTGGGAATTTTCACTGGATTTTGATTTCGACTGTGGGTTAGCCTTTATTTCCCGCCAAGTTTAATTAACTACTCCCACGGTCGAGCTTATAAAACCACGACGTTTGTATGCGGTGTCATTATCACTGTGAAGGTTATCCAGTCGAGTCCGCGCAGCTGTCAATTCGCATGTATGAATCCTTTGCTAGCAGAGGTTGTTGCCTATCCAAGTCATCCAACACATTGTTTCCAGGTAGGATTCACTCGTTTTTTTATATGCCTAGTATTATTGTTTGTTTTCAACTGCATTTAGTGATGAGGTTAGGTATTTTTCTGTAGGGGTTTTCTGTTTTAAATAGCGGTGAGTTTTTCTTTGGTTAAGGTTCCAACCTGTCTAGTTGGGGACACCTTTTCATTTCGGTCGGTTATTTTCTCACCCAGTCTCTGTGCGGTCATGAGTGCACCATTGACATTTGTTTTGGAAGCAAGGGCAGGGTGCAAACGGGCAATTCACACTTTTGCACCACCCCTTCCATTCTTACATCGTTTTAAAACCTATGCTGCGCAGCCATGTCTTAGGTGACGGCGTGTTTCTGTGGGATGTAGGAGGGATGCGTAGATGATAAGGGGTTTTGGCGGTTTTTAGCGGTCTACAGTTTAAGCATTTGTTATTTTTCCACAATCAAGTTTTCTACCCAAAGAAGCAAGGTGGTTGTGAATATCTAGAGTTTTCCCTAACAAAGGTTTTCGTAGGCTAGGGCAGATAGGTTTTGTCGATTTGTTGTTATTGCTTCTCGTATTAAAAGCCTATTTATTTGAGAAAAGAAGTTATTCAGCACGCATATTGATGGGATGGTAATATTCTGGTTGCTTTTGTTGTTTTTTTTCAATACATAGCTTGCTAGGAGTAAGTAGATTAAAATCGTGTTGCATGATTGTTACAGGCTAATTATCAGCATAGCAATATGCCACAAAAGCAGAAGAAGAAGGCCCAAGTAGCTGAGGAGGAACCAGAAGTAGAGATAGTAACCAAAGTTGAGGTTATTTATGAAGATACTAAAGCCACTACTGGAGTTGAGCCAGAGTATAAATGGAGAGAGGTATACAGAATGATTTCAAACCAGAGTGTTCCAAAAGCTGGGTTTGAAGATATGCCTATATATGCCAATTTTGAGAGATCAGCCATTATTAAAGTGGCTACTAGAACTGAACTTTTCCCATGTTCAGAGGTGATAGGGTGGATTCTGCCTAGGGCATATGTAATAAGGACGATACTGGCCAATACCGAGAGGCAGGGTTATGCTACATATATCCCAGCCTATGTATCCATGACTTATAATTTACCAACACCACAAACCTATTTGACTGAAAGTTGGTTAAATGACCTTAATCTAGATATGGTGGAAACAGCTAAGAAGATGATGATCCCAGGTAAAAAATTCCATACGAGGCCTTCCAGAGAGTATGAAACATTGACCCTTCGCACTCCATAGAGGTTCATTGCTTTGATGCTAAACAGAATTTTCGGGAGGGCTCATGGAAAAAGCTTTAAAATAGGTTGGGTATCGGTGATATTATTTGTTGCTACCCAAGGTACAATCTTTAATTGGGAAAATATAGTGTCCAACAACCTGTCAACTTGTATAAGTGAAACATTGGGAGGAGTGTCCCAGAAGAAGACATAATTTTATATGAGTTCGATATCGATTGATTACATTTTATGTACTCAGCCATTCCCAGCATTGAAGTGCCAATGGGATAAAGACCGGGCCCCTGTGTATGTTGCCTATAAATTATTCTGGGCTCACAAATATTATAGCCATTACGAGGAGATTTGTGAGAACTTCATTATGCCATTGTATACATTAATTTTCTTGGTCGAATGTAATTGTATGTCAGAGGAAGCTTTGGAAGTTGTACAAAACAACGAAAACTATTATTTGACAGAAGAAGGTTTATATTTAAGAATGTACGGTGGTTCAAGGGCCCCTTCCCTTTTACCGAAGTATGTTATAGACTATGTGATCCATAAAGAGGCTGTGAGACACTTGTACATTGACGAAGTGGGAAATTTCCTTTTTGAGCAAAAGAAGGCAGTATATCCCGCAGTCCCCTTTTTTGTAGAAAGTTACAAATTTTCCAGGGTAAAAACTGCAGCAGAGTTTGTTAAGGAGTTAGAGTATTTTCACTTCGGTGAAATGAATTTCCATAGGAATGAATTTGTGGATAAAGTTGTTGATTGTTGCACAGCAGTTGGAGTGCATTTTGAGTATACAAATTTCTGGGATAAAGATGAAGAGATCTTCCGGAATGTTAAAAACATGACAAGTTTGAGGAAAAGATTCAAACACAAGATAGCTACTATGGGCGGAAAGGGAAAAGTTTCTGATAAACTCAAAAGGAAGGAAGAAGATGCAACAAAGAGAAGGCAATAAGAAGCTCACAGGTTAGTACAAGAAGCAGAAAACTAGTTGTGAGCTGAAGAAGTAGAAAAGAAAAAGACAACTGAAGAGGCAACAAAGAAGATAGAAGAAGAAAAGAAAAGAAACGAGGAAGAAGAAATACAAAGAAGGAAAAAAGAAATTGAAGGATTAAGATTAGAAGATGCTAATAAGGAGAAAGAGCAAGTAGAGAAGGCAGTTGAAGAATTGAGAGAAGAGACACGAGAAGAATAAGACCTTGCTGATCAAGGACAGACTCAGTTTGACACTTGTTGGGCAAAATATTGTCTTGAATAGTTTACCTAATATTTAATTATCGACCGGGGTTTGTAAGCTTGGAGTTGCTACAAAATATATGTGAAGGTAGAAGGATTCCTAAGATGTCATGGAGTTTCTACAAAATATATGTGAAGGCAGAAGGATTCCTAAGATGTCGTGGCAATATAAAACACAGATCAAAAGATATTTTGAAAATAAGAAACAGAGACTCCTAATAATTCAACGATTAAGAAGATTAAGCTAGGGAAGAATACTAGAATAGTGTTGTATCCAGTTATACTACTCTACTTTATACATAATTATTGGAGGAATGCAAAATAAAAACAATATAACCTTATAATAATAAACTATCCCTTAAGAGCTATTCTACTACTTTAAACAATTTTGAAAGCTAACTATACAAAGGAGGATTTACAAAATTACATCAACTACGATATATAACTAAGGATATACATGGAAACTCAAACTAATTCCACTCTCCTGGATTGTTTTGGGGATAAGCATTTACAGTGACTAGGACAGGGGTAGGAGGAGAGTCAAAGTGGCTTTCGAATGAGGTATAGAAACTAAAGGGAATCAAGTCTAACTTTACCTCTACGAAAATATGCAAATTAAGGAATGTCCAGTTGCAAGTAATGGTAAACATGGTTCTTTATGTCATGGACACTTAACAAAAGACAAAAAAAAAATGCAAAGGAGAGGAACTAACTTATAAACAAACAAAAAACCTAATGAAGATGATCTTAATTCTTATTTTAGTAACCATCTAACTAAAAAGAACAACTTCTATTTATAACCTATCAACCTATCTATCAAATTATTAATATAACTAACCCTGGGTCATATATGAAGAAATGAAATCAATTCAAGCTAATATTACAAAACATAATCATATGGTAAAAAGAATTAAAGACTTAATAAGTACTCTAAATAATTTAATCATAGAATTTTAAAAGGAAATATAATTACTGTCTAACTATTCTAATCAAATCATACTCAAGAAATTGAAGAAAACAGACTTAAACTATGTAAAATATGCTAAAGACTAAACAACAGGTTGAAATGGTAGTCTGTATAACGAACCAAACAGTCTGTCTGTATGACAATCTGTATACAAAAATACTTAAAACTTTGAAGAAATGAATAATCTAGATGAACTTGGGCCAGCTGACTCATGCATGTAATGACTAGAATGTAAATACAGGAATTTAAACCTATTTAACAACTACATTTACCCTACAAGATCATTCAAATACAATTCATAACTTGAAAACATCATTACCTATTGCAATTTAAAAAGAAATTGGAAACTAACTAAATTCAGAACATAATAAGAATTAGCAGAATTGAAACTAACTATGATTAAATTCTATAGTATTGAAGCAATTTATCCTATTAACATTGAATCAAATAATGAACTGGAAATGCATCAAAATAAATTACAATGTAGTCTATATGAAACATCAAAATAAATCACAATCTAGTCTATATGCAACATAAAAAAAAACACAATATAGTCTGTATGCAACATCAAAGGAAATTACAATCTAGTCTATATGCAACCGGTTGCTAACTTAAAATGAAAGACTATGTAAACATCATAATACTGAAATGAAATCTAAGCTACAAGAATCATAATATTGAAATGAAATCTAAGCTACAGGAAACAATATAAACGATTGCAAGAATGAAATTACATAAACAATCTATGAACAAAGCTATACTAATTACAAAAAAAGGAAATGAAAGAGACTATACAAAAATATAAAACTCTGATTGGTGGGGGGCCCTCCCAGTAAACAGATTCATAGCCTTCTAAATGATAATGAAACACAATCGTAGACAGTGTAATAGACCTTCCATTAAAATACTAACGAGTACAGAGTCTGAATTACATAGAAACTTGCTGAGCTAAAACTATTGCTTCTTAACTTTTTGTTTGCATACAAGCGTTCTTATATATAGTTTTGAGAAGGTAAGCAAGTCAACCATTTAGTGGTCGACTGCTCTTTGAGATGAGTCAACCATTATTACAGTCTGTTGCTCTGTTGCCAACACACAGTTCTTTTTCCTCCCTTATCGCGAGTTGGTTTCCATCGGGCATGAGGTGGCGTACAAGCTTCCCTTCTTTGGCATGAACTAATGGTGTGATGTCAATGCTGGAAACCTTCCAGAACAAGTTGTGCTAACACTTCAGCATGTGGATAATGAGCGGTTTGCAGGTCGCTCCATGCTTAAATGATGGAGAATCAATTAGTTCCAACGCGTGGTTGTCTCGCCGAGCTGAATGACAAGCTGGATATGTTATGTGTATATCCAGTGGAATGTGTGTCTGTATGTTAAGTTCACCCAAAAAGAAAGCTCTGCAATTAACCAATGGTTAGCAGTTACATCAATTAACATCAAATTTACTCATTAAAACAGTAAAATAATCAAGAATGAATCAATCTTAAATAAATCCAAAATAAGGTCATACTTGAAGCTGAATGGTAATCTGTATGATGCAAAAGACACCCAAAAGATAACAAAATATGTGTTAATACATAAGGTTTTTAGCTTAAAAACGGTAACAAAATGGGGCTCAACATACCCTGAAACCAAAAGGATGCCAGGTCCCACTGGTGCAAAGTAAGAGATATCATTGGGAAGAAGGCAGAACTACGCTAGCAGCTGCCTTCAACCTTGTTGATGAAGCAGGTGGCTTATACTTCAGCTTCTTAGCTTGTACCTTCAAGAGGGCATGCCTAGCTTGTTGATCCCTTTGTGATGTACTGACGGTCTCATGAATATCCTCCATAGTCTTAATCTATAGCCGTAACATTTTTTTTTCTTCTCAAAGCTCTGAGATTAATGTGACATAAGCTTCATTCTTTTTTGTTGACTGTGTCAACTCAGAGGTTAGCTGATCCCTTGTTGGCTACAATGGTTGACATGGTTCTGGGGACTGGTTGCAATCCTAGAGAGGGTTCTCTTCTTTGGTTAGCACTTCAACGTCAGCATCTGGAACTTGACCATCATGGTTTAAATCTTGAACGGGTGTAGAAACACCTTCATGAGCAATGTCATTCAACAAATCGACTGAAAGGTTAGCCAACGTGTATAAGGACGAATCTGGGTCAGGCATATGTGTTTCAACTGGACTATCCAGATGGTCTTTCTGTATGTCGGGTTGGACGCTTGAATATACCAAGTGCTGGACACGGGGTTGAAAACTGGTCTGTGCAAATTCCACCTTCCGTTTCTTAGTACGGGGTCGTGACAGAGGTACGAATTTAGCAAGAACAATAGGGGAAGATTGTGTAGATGGGCTTGCCTTTGATACATCATCATCTAGATGAACTATGTTAGGGTTTTTCTTCCATGTTGATGGAGATGGACTAGACTCTTGGCCATGAGAATATTGAGGGCGCTTGCAAATATTCAAATGAGGGTTAAGGACCTTGAAAACGAAAGTATCCCATGTCTAGTTTCGTTCTTTAAGATGATCGACGATGATAAGTTTTATTATGCTATGGTGGTATAGGATTTTTTTGGGATGGAGGGTGTTCTTCCAGACCAAATTAGACATTTTTTTGAGACTCCACATAAATAAAAATGGGAAATTTAGGTATTTCTAATCCACAAAGTGAGCCAATAGAAGCAAATCACAAGATTTAAAAACACTGAACTTACCTTCGCAGGTGACTAGGTGGATAATGACTGTCAATGGATTAAGATATTCTGGTTTGATCCAACTGTGATGGCAGCCTTTGCTACATGATACATTATGACATTCAGGTTTCAATGTGAAATTGTGCTACACTCTAGGGACAAACCAATGCTTGTGCCAATGATCCCCCTCTCGGGGAAGCTTGGTGGCCTGGGCTATTAACTCCTCAGTGACCTAAAAAACTAAATGGTCGACCCTTACTTATCTCCCATCAAATCCCATTGCGAATAGTAATGAGACTTCTTCATCAAAACCATGCAGCTGATGGAGAAAAGGGTTCCATCCTGCACGAAAAATATTTCATGACAGTCTCTAAATTCGGGTATCGGGAATAGATCCTGGTAACTCTCTGGTTTGAATTGGTTTAGAATGGTGAAGCCAAGGTGATGAAAATAGGGCTCTACGAGAAATGTTGGGAAAATATGGCAATAGGATTCTACAGTAGTAACAGTCATACGAAAAAAATGGAACAAATTTGCATCATATTTAAAGCATGCCACATTCAGTCAATCAAATGATCGTGCAACCAGCTTGGCGTATTTTGGATGATCATGCCACTATGACAACTCTTAAAACGCGTGCCGTCAAATCGCATCTTCTAGCAAGTTCATAAGGTTTTAGTTGGTTCAACCTTTTCCAAAGTAAACTTTGGACAAGGTGAACTTTAAACTTAATGCAAACATATGACCATACTCATTACCATAATCCTAATTTTAACGAGAAGATCAATCATCTAACAACTTATGCATACGAATGAAAGATGTTTAGCAGTTTATACGTGTGAATGAAAAATGAGATGAGGTGATGACAGCATAGTAATGATTAGAAAGTACCCTAAGTTCTTTTCAAGCCTATATGAGGATAAAACAAAATCATATTAGATCGAGATCGTACCAAGTCACGGGTCGAAATTTAGTAAAAGTACCTTATGGATATGATTTTTTTTAATAATGATGATATGACTTAGCCAAGTCGAAAATTAAGCTTACTTTAATCATAGGAAAAATATCATCGTGCATATTCAGAACATCATTTGGCTTTTCATTTGGGCCATTAGTCAACCCTTCATATGATCCTTTGTATGATCCTTTGTATGATCCTTCATATAAATTTCATGTAAGAAAATGAGTTTTGCTTGATCAAATCATACTACTGTTAATCATAGATTTTTCTAAGCTTCGAACCTATAAGGAGATCACATAAAACAATTGCTTTGATCCTTTTAATTGTACTTCCATATTTTTAGAGAAATAAATCGTCATTTTTTATAAAAGGACAGACAGTCTGATACTCCCCCCAAATCAAAGATATGGCATGTCCGCAAGCCATACAAGAAAATTCAGTAGTTTCCAAAATAAGATAAGAAAGTCCATTCATGATGTTATAAGTAGGTAAAAGAAAGAAAAATTAACACATGCATGGAAGGATTCAAATATAGACATATAAAAATAGTGCTCAAATATGCAAATTCATTATTTATCATGGAATGAAGAAATAAGGGAAGGATCATAGGGAAAAATAGTCATCCTTGCCTTGTTGTAAAGATACCTTCCCCCCTAAAAAAAAAATGAGCTTACCATCGAATCTGTAAGAATCTATTGTTATGGGTCCCATTACTAGGATAAACCGATCCTAGTTATTGATTGAATTCAAATTACCGGATCCAATTCCATCTTACGGTGATTCTTTAATGACATAAAAAACAATAGGCCTAAACATATTTTATTGTTAACACATGTGCCTAGAGGTGCATCAACCAGAGCTCTTTTACCTGATATTTCTCCGCTACCAACGAGCATGTCCAGTACCCCGGCGGGTTTATCTTGGTACCATGCAAGCATAGCCCCGCTGCCAACAAGCCTGTTCAGTACCCCGATGAGTTTACTTGCATTTATTGAATTTCCTTATTGCTAGATTGTTACTTAGCATTGACCTACTACCAACAGGCCTGTTCAGTACCCCGATGAGTTTGCCTTGTATAAAGATAGGAAGTCGATTTGAACTAGAGTGTGTTAACCCCTGCTAAACACATGAGTAAAATTTTTCATAAAATGGCATTAATCATAGATCATGTCATAAGAGAATAAATGAAAGGTGTTCTTGGGATTTTTAGTCTGTTTTCTTTATAAAATATAACATTCCCCGTAAGCAGAAATTCCACTTATCCTAGAGTGTTCTCAAAAATATTTTAAGGGTCAAGTTTTGATAACAAGTGTAGATGTACTAGTAATCTCTAGGTATTAAAAATCTTAAAAACATGATAATTGAAATAATTCTTTTGAGCACTTGCTTAAATTAAACAAGAATGTACATATCTGAATCAAACCATCATATATAAGAGATAACAAAATCATTAAAATAAATGGTTTGAGAATCAAATTTCAGAATCACAACTAGTGTTTTTAGAGCACTTTTCTTTTTCAGATAGTATCTTATAAAATAGACCCTTCTATAATTAAATTTTCAAAACCATTTATTAGATTACTGGTTTTATTTAAAAACATAGAAGAAGAGTCTCCTAGAATTAGACATGGCTCTTGTTTATTCGAAAAACATATCTACATATATATACAAATGATGACAACCCAAGGTAACTTTTAAGGATCAGGTAAAGGAGGAAGAGTGTTCAGGGAGGGATGATCATCTTCTATTCTAGCAAGGTTCACCCTGGTCCCTTGAGGCAAAAGATGATGTCCTGTACAAATATGACATGTGGAAATTTGAATGGACATTCTTGTGGGAGATTTTAGCTTTACATTTTGAACAGAAGATGGTCCTTGTTGCTGAATCTTCTTTCTTTTTCTTTGTGTGATTTGGGTTGATGAAAGGAGGCTTTTTTCTGAGGTGAGACTGAGGTGTCCCAGTATTCTTTTTCAGAGATCTTCCTCCCATTGGCCAGGCTCCTATTGGACCCTATAGGAGAAGTAGACTCTACTTTGGATGTTTCAATTTGTGAAATTATAGAGCTGTCGAGGAGTGATTTTACTTGGACAGGGTCAACAAATTTTGGGTCTCCTACTAGAGAAGAAGTTGTATTGGGATGATTAGAGGTTTTTAATAATTGATCCCTAGAAAAATTTTCAAGAATGATATCCTCACATTTTCCTGTCGAAGTATCGTCCATGACTTTCCTGATAAGACCTCTTAAGAGAGTCTCCTTAGGTTTCCAGGTAGATGACTACCTATAGGTGTCTTTTGGTATCTTTCCACTAAGTGAATGGTGAGGGGAGTTATGTCCCTGTAATAGTTAATTTGAAATTTAAACGAAATTTTACTATCTAATCTAAACACACTTAAGAGGCATAAATCAAGCTTTATGTAAAGTAAACACACTTATGCGAAAATAGAACAACAAGGATTTGGGGCGACCCACTAAAGTGGATGCGTCAGGCTGTCACACTATGGAAATTCAGTAGTGAATTCATCTTTGCGTCTTACTATCTCCCCTCCCCCTTGCTGTTTAATGTAAAGGAAACCTATCTATCCTTATCTATATACACTATTTTCATGAAAAACTAAACTAAAGAAAAACCTAGACTACTACTACTACTGGATTTGGGGGTGCCTGTTATAACAGATGCGCAGGTTCTTACCTCTCGTCTTACCGCTCCCCCGCCACCAACCTATTACTAAAAAGAATCCTACCTATTCTACCTTATAAAACAACCCCCGGCAACGACGCCAAAATGTTGGCCAAAATATTGTCTTGAATAGTTTACTTAATATTTAATTATTGACCGGGGTTTGTAAGCTTGGAGTTGCTACAAAATATATGTGAAGGTAGAAGGATTCCTAATATTTCGTGGCAATATAAAACACAGATCAAAAGATATTTTCAAAATAAGAAACAAAGACTCCTAAGAATTCAACGGTTAAGAAGATTAATCTAGGGTAGAAGACTAGACTAGTGTAGTATCCAGTTATACTACTCTAGTTTATACATACTTACTGGAGGACTGCAAAATAAAAACAAGATAATCTTATAATAATAAACTATCCGTTAAGATCTATTCTACTAATTTAAACAATTTTGAAAGCTAACTATACAAAGGAGGATTTACAAAATTACATCAACTAGGATATATGACTAGGGATATACATGGAAACTCAAACTAATTCCACTCTCCTGGATTGTTTTGGGGATAAGAATTTACAGCGTCTGGGACAGGGGTAGGAGGAGAGTCAAAGTGGCTTTCGAATGAGGTATAGAAACTAAAGCGAATTAACTCTAACTTTACCTCTACGAGAATATGCAAATTAAGGAATGTCTAGTTGCAAGTAATGGTGAACATGGTTCTTTATGTCATGGACAATTAACAAAAGACAAAACAAAAATGCAAAGGATAGGACCTAACTTATAAACAAACATAAAACCTAATGAAGATGATCTTAATTCTTATTTTAGTAACCATATAACTAAAAAGAACAACTTCTATTTATAACCTATCAACCGATCTATCAAATTATTAATATAACTAACCCTGGATCACATATGAAGAAATGAAATCAATTCAAGCTAATATTACAAAACATAATCATATGGTAAAAAGAAATAAAGACTTAATAATTACTCTAAATAATTTAATCACATACTTTTAAAAGGAAATATAATTACTGTCTAACTATTCTAATCAAAACATACTCAAGAAACTGAAGAAAACAGACTTAAACTATGTAAAATATGCTAAAGACTGAATGAAAGACTAAACAACAGGTTGAAATGGTAGTCTATATAACGAACCAAACAGTCTGTCTGTATGACAGTCTGTATACAAAAATACTTAAAACTTTGAAGAAATGATTAATCTATATGAATTCGGGCCAGCTGACTCATGCATGTAATAACTAGAATGTAAATACAGGAATTTAAACCTATTTAACAACTACATTTACCCTACAAGATAATTCAAATACAATTCATAACTTGAAAACATCATTACCTATTGCAATTTAAAAAGAAATTGAAAACTAACTAAATTCAGAACATAATAAGAATTAGCGGAATTGAAACTAACTATGATTAAATTCTACAGTATTGAAGCAATTTATTCTATTAACATTGCATCAAATAATGAACTGGAAATGCATCAAAAGAAATTACAAACTAGTATATATGCAACATCAAAGGAAATCACAATTTAGTCTATATGCAACATCAAAAGAAATCACTATCTAGTCTATATGCAACATCAAAGGAAATTACAATCTAGTCTATATGCAACCGGTTGCTAACTTAAAATGAAAGACTATGTAAACATCATAATACTGAAATGAAATCTAAGCTACAAGCATCATAATACTTAAATCAAATCTAAGCTACAGGAAACAATATAAACAATTGCAAGAATGAAATTACATAAACAAACTATGAACAAAGCTATACTAATTACAAAAAAGGAAATGAAAGAGACTATATGAAAATATAAAACTATGATTGGCGGGGGTCCCTCCCAGCAAATAGAGTCACGGCCTGCTAAACGCTAATGAAACACAATCATAGACAGTGTAACAAAACTTCCATTAAAATAATAACGAGTATAGATTCTGAATTACATAGAAACTTGCTGAGCTAAAACTGCTGCTTCTTAACTTTTTGTTCACATACAAGCGTTCTTATATATAGTTTTGAGAAGGAAATCAAGTTGACCCTTTAGTGGTAGAATGCTGTTTGAGATGAGTCAATCATTGTTACAGTCCGTTGCTCTGTTGCCAACACACAGTCGTTTTTCCTCCCTTATCGCGAGTTGGTTTCCATCGGGCATGAGGTGGCGTACAGGCTTCCCTTCTTTGGCATGAACTAATGGCATGATGTCAATGTTGGAAACCTTCCAAAACAAGGCTCGTGCTAACACTTCGGCATGTGGACAACGAACAATTTGTAGGTCGCTCCATGCTTAAATGATGGAGAATCAATTAGTTCCAACGCGCGGTTGTCTCGGCAAGCTGAATGACGAGTTGGATATGCTCTGTGCATATCTAGCTGAATGTGTGTCTGTATGTTAAGTTCACCCAAAAATCATGCTCTGCAATTAATGAATGCATTTGTTAGCAGTTACATCAATTAACATCGAATTTACTCATTAAAACAGTAAAATAATCAAGAATGAATCAATCTTAAATAAATCCAAAATAAGGTCATACCTGAATCTAAATGGTAATCTATATGATGCAAAATATGCCCAAAAGGTAACAAAATATGCATTAATACATAAGGTTTTTAGCTCAAAAATGGTAACAAAATGGGCCTCAACAATGTTGATCCATTCGAACCTGCTGTTCCATCCGGTAGTATAGCAAGAGAAATTTAATGTCCCAAATTTTGCATTGGGTCACAATGGCCAAATCACATTTTCCATGTTCATGAAAGTTGTCAAAGGAATGCTAAAAGTCAAATAAATGCCAAGGAGGAAAATCACTAGTTTCCTAGGTTGGGGGTGGAAGCTTTGATATTTGGAATAAGGGAGATAATAAATGATGTTTAGACATTAAAAGGGGATAAATATTTAATAATGTATCTTATTAAATAAATACAAGAGAAAATGGAAGTGGCATTGGAGCATGAAGACACATGGAGATCA
This sequence comes from Pseudotsuga menziesii, assembly GCA_001517045.1. Lineage (NCBI taxonomy): Eukaryota > Viridiplantae > Streptophyta > Pinopsida > Pinales > Pinaceae > Pseudotsuga > Pseudotsuga menziesii. The sequence goes on from LPNX011004072.1 coordinate 504,993, forward strand.
TGGGGCCCACACTAGCTAGAATTCCTATGTTAAATGGTATATTTCTCTTGCAAATTCGAATATATGGGAAGCCTAATGTTTTTTGATGAATTATAAGGCTAATATACTTGTCCATATACTTCATAGGTCTAATTTGGGATGAATTGTAACTTACATGGGAGAGGAAGAGCCAAATGGGAGTTTCATGGACACTTGGCTAGATTCCCCTTACATTTATGACATCTATGACACCAATGATGGAGATTCTATGACAGTTATGACACAATTCAGATTTGAAGGCTGAAATATTGACATAATTACTTGTCAGGACTGAATATAGCATCTTAGAGGTCAAATTTTGGAGTTGGAGAAGGCCAAGAGGCTCCTACTCAAATTTGGGAGAAGAGGGAAGGTGAAGAGAGAGGCCACATGGCATAGCATGAGCAGCCACACCAATTCGACTTGGATTTGGTTTATGGATGGATTTTTAACCTTATAAGGCTAATAATGTTTATAAAATACAGAGATCATCCATGATAAGAAGCTTTTTCTCATTTGTGAAATTGTTATTTGTGAATTGTGAGAGCTAGTGGATGACTAGTTTCCTTGCTTAAGCCAATTTCGAGGGTGAAAGATTCCCATCTTAGTTGGTGTTTGGAAAGGAAACTTAGGTATTTCATGGAGCTTTAATGGAGTCTTATTTACAGGTTTAATCTACATTAAATCATGTGGATTCTTCTATGGCATCACTCTCTCTCCACTATTTCCAGTTTTCACACCATATTCATGCCAATGGAGGGATTGCGCTTTGGGTGAGCTATTGATCTCTTTGGGGAAGATTATAATTCCAATTATATTATGTGCTGATTTATATTCTCTGTATTTCATTTTAATAATACTCTCAGGTTGAAATACCCAAAATAATTCATGTAAAAATGTTGAACAATGAAGAAATAGTCTCATTTCCCCACTATCTTGTTGTGAACCATTGTAATGCTGATGATTTCGAATTGGGAGAGCCTTTAATTGTCCATTTATGATTTTAATAATGTAAATATGATCTGTTCTTCATTATCATAAAATTTCAAGTCTAAAATCCCAACAGTTGTATGTCAAAATGACTTTTAATGAGCAAACAATGACCATTTCCACTCCATTTTGATATATGCCATGGTAATGCTTATTATTTCGAATTAAGGAATGTATATATGATAAATTTATGATTTATGGACTGTAATAAATGTTTATTTCAAGTATTTTCTTCATTACTTAAGCATTGGAATCCATTTTACTCAATTTTATTGCATTGGGAGAAGATTTGGTGCATTTTCCCCAAGGGTCGAAATTGTGACTTGGGAGTTGTTTTGGAAAGAGTCATAACAGAATGTATAAACTGAACCATGATGCATATGAGACTTTGAAAATTTCCCTTACACATAACCAGCCTCTTTTAATAAATTCAAGTGACTTTGGGATCATTTGTGAAGCCATTTTCGGCAATTACCCGGGGGGAATTGGAGCCCCAATTTGCTAGTAAAGGCTCCTACTTTGAACAGAACATTAAACAAGTTTGTACATGTAATTTGGAGGTAAAAAAACATACATGAGCATGATATTTAATTTATATTATCATTCATGTACCTTCATAGAAAATTTGGAATCATTTGGGTCAATTTGGAGGTCTAGACATCAAAACTAGTCAAGAGCAAAAATTGTGAAAAAATTGGAAAATTGGGCATTTTAATTAAAGTTCCAAAAAGGGGACATTACAGTGGTATCAAAGCATGATCTTGGAACCTGATTTGGTATGATATTTATGAGTACAATAATTCAGGTACCACAATTATATATTGAAACCAAAAGTGCTTTTGTTGAAGAGGAAAAAAAAAGTAGGAGAAGAAGGAAATTTTTTGGAAACTATGACTAGGCATGAAAAGAGAACCTCATATGATGGTGAGGAGATAATAAAAAGAATGGAACCTATATTTGAATAAATTACCAAGAATATTATGAAAGGATTTGAATTTTTTTCTATCCAAAGTTGGGAAAAATATATTGATTTTAAGAAAACCAAGGAGAAAAATGCATTAGCTTGTTTGAAGGAGAAAAAGGAGGAGACCCATGAAGCACCTAGTTTTGAAATAGGTGGAGTAGAAGAAGTAGTACATGAAGATGATTGAAATTCACTCCCAAGTGACTATGAAAAATATGAAGAGACATCACATGAGTATGAAGAAGTTTTTATTGAAAATAGTGAAGATAATTTTGAGACACATGCTACCTTGGAAATGAAACAAAGAGCATCTACTGATGGATGCTTGAACTATGAAGGAGTACATACTGATGGGTGCTCACAACTCTATGTTGGTGACATAGAGATCAGATTTCAAAATTTTTATGCAAGACAAAATTCCATTAAACATGAAAATGAAGACCTTGTAGCAGTTGAAGAAGAAACAAGATCAACTTCCCCATCACCACTTGAGCTTCATGAAGTTGGTCCAAGCAAGAAGGAAGAATATGAGGAGGTTCATTTGCAAGAGCCTCATTTTTTTGAAGGGTCCTTAAATATGAATGAAAAGAATATCCAAGAGGCCCTTAGCATACTCCATGACACTTAAGCATTGGTATCAAATTCTTGTTGGAGAGCTACTTCCTTGGAGGATCCATCCTTCCTTGAAGACATGGAGAAGATCCAAATAGAAATGTGCAACATCAACGGTAATTTCATGTCTTTGATTTTTGATAGAAAAAATTTCATTGAGATTATTGAATGGTTACATGAATCCTACTTGAAGAATAATTAAGTTATTCATAAGCTCACAATTCAAAATGAGCAACTTCTTGAAAAGTTGTAAGACACTTGTTTTTCCTCCAATGTTTCAGATTTTCATAAGCTATATTTCTTGGAGGATTCTCATGACATGATGGATCATGAGAAACATGAAAAATTGTAGGTTCTTGATGTGCTTGAGGATTATAGTGATGATATCTAATCACTAGTAATGGTGGAAGAGGAACTTGAGTTGCCTCTTTAAAATGGTTACACAATTTTTGAAGAAGTGCATAATTCCAACAGCTTGGAACCAACCCATGAGGAAATTTTTTGCATTTTCTAGGGAGGAGAATAATCCTACCCGTATGGATACTTCAAATTATGAAAAATTTTCACTTACTGATCATTTGGGTGAGTTGGTTCTTTCTCCTACATCCTACACTTCTAAATTTTGTAGCAATCATCCTAATGAGGTATGGGTGAAAGGTTTCTTTTTGATGGTGCCACATGAAGAGCATAGAAATTCTATTTCTCCTTTTGATGATGGAATTATTAGAGAACCATATTATTTACATTTGTAGCAGCATACTTGTTTACATTATTATTATTAACATCTACATGGGTGCACCTATGATGTTCATTTGAGTCACTTGAAGACTCATGGTTTTTCTTGCTCAACACTTGGTTCATTTGATGTTGGAGGAACTTCATCCAACACTTGGGTGAAGAGGGATATGATTGAGGAAAATCATTATTGGCAGAAACATCCTCTATTATTTCATGATGATATACATATTCATGGGTGTATTGATGAGACTTCTTTGAGACACTTGAAGTCTTCGTTTTTTATTTGCTCCTTATTTGGTTCAGATTTTGGTGGAGGTTCTTCAGTCACTTCTTGGATGAAAGAAAAAATGGCTGATTATTATTTTGATGCATATTACATTATTTGGGAGCAGAATTATAGGACATGGGATCCTAACCTATGTCATTGGAGCAGATTTTATTGGTCACTTGAAGCATGTATGCACTTGGAAAATGGTAGTCTACTCACTGGGAGGTATAAGCACTTTCATGATTTCTTGGTGAGGCACCTCCTTTATGTACATTATTATTATGTTGTTATATACTTTGATGATATATATTATGAAATCATGATGTTTGGAAGGATGCATACAAGAAAATGGGATCCAAGAATTCTCTTTCCAAATGGTATGGGTTGGAGAGCACTCTTAATTATTGGAGTGCAATGCAAGCAATGGGACCCTGGTATAGTTTTTAGTCCCATTAATTTCAAATTATTTGGGAAACAAACAATATGGGAGATAGATTACCCACTTAATAAGGTGATTTTAATCAGAGTAGTGAAGCAACAAGCATGGTGGTTCCTCTCTGAAATATTCATGGAATCCCAAAGACTCAAAGTGGGCAACTTAGCGGCAACTTCAAAGAATCATCCAGAAAGCAGGTTCTTCAACAACCATGTCTGAAATTGCTTGAGGACAAGCAATATTGGGAAGGTAGGATTTGTAATTTCCCAAACTTTTCATTGGGTCACAATGGCCAAATCACATTTTCCATGTTCATGAAAGTTGTGAAAGGGATGCTAAAAGTCAAATAATTGCCAAGGAGGAACATCACTAGTTTCCTAGGTTGGGGGTGGAAGCTTTGATATTTGGAATAAGGGGGATAATAAATTATGTTTAGACATTAGAAGGGGATAAATATTTAATAATGTAGCTTATTAAATAAATACAAGAGAAAATGGAAGTGGAAATGGAGCATGAAGACACATGGAGACCATGGGGCCCACACTAGCTAGGATTCCTATGTTAAATGGTATATTTCTCTTGCAAATTCGAATATATGGGAAGCCTAATGTTTTTGGATGAATTATAAGGCTAATATACTTGTCCATATACTTCATAGGTTGAATTTTGGATGAATTGTAACTTACATGGGAGAGGAAGAGCCAAATGGGAGTTTCATGGACACTTGGCTAGATTCCCCTTACATTTATGACATCTATGACACCAATGATGGAGATTCTATGACAGTTATGACACAAGTCAGAACTGAATGCTGACATACTAACATAATGACATGTCAGGACTGAATAGAGCATCTTAGAGGTCTAATTTGGGAGTTGGAGAAGGCCAACATGCTCCTACTCAAATTTGGGAGAAGAGGGAAGCTGAAGAGAGAGGCCACATGGCATAGCATGAGCAGCCACACCAATTCGAATTGGAATTGGTTTATGGATGGATTTGGAACCTTATAAGGATAATAATATTTATAAAATATAGGTATCATCCATGAGAATAAGTTTTTTCTCATTTGTGAATTGTGAGAGCTAGTGGATGACTAGTTTTCTTGCTTAAGCCAATTTCGAGGGTGAAATATTCCCATCCTAGTTGGTGTTTGGAGAGGCCACTCAGGTATTTCATGGATATTTAATGGAGTGTTATTTACAGGTGTAAAATACATGAAATCATGTGAATTCTTCTATTTCAGCACTCTCTCTCAACTATTTCCAGTTTTCACACCATATTCATGCCAATGGAGGGATTGCGCTTTGGGTCAGCTATTGATCTCTTTGGGGAAGATTATAATGCCCATTATCTTATATTATTATGTATATCCTATGTATTTCATGTTAATAATAATCTCAGGTCAAAATAACCAAAATAATTCATGTAAAAATGTTGAACAATGAAGAAATAATGTCATTTCCCCACTATCTTGTTGTGAACCATTGTAATGATGATTATTTTGAATTGGGAGAGACTTTAATTGTACATTTATGATTGGAATCAGTTAAATATTATGTTTTATTCATTCTCAGAAAGTTTCAAGTCGAAATTACCAATATTTGTATGTCAAATTGTCTTTTAATGAGCAAACAATGACCATTTCCACTCTATTTTGATATATGCCATGGTAATGCTTATTATTTCTAATGGAGGAATGTATCTCTGATAAATGTATGATGTATGGAATTTAATTAATTTATATTTAAATTCTCATGTTCAGTTAATCATTGGAATCCATTTTACTCATTTTTATTGCATTGGGAGAAGATTTGGTGCATTTTCCCCAAGGGTCGAAATTGTGACTTGGGAGTTGTTTTGGAAAGAGTCATAACAGACTGTATAAACTGAACCATGATGCATATAAGACTTTTAAAAGGTACCTTACACATAACCATCCTATTTAAATAAATTCAAGTGACTTTGGGATCATTTGTGAAGCCATTTCCGGCAATTACCCGGGGGAAATTGGAGCCCCAATTTGCTAGTAAAGGCTCCTACTTTGAACAGAACATTAAAAAAGTTTGTAGATATAATTGGGAGGTAAAAAAACATACATGAGAATGATATTTAATTTATATTATCATTCATGTGCCTTCAGAGAAAATTTGGAATCATTTGGGTCAATTTGGAGGTCTAGACATCAAAACTAGTCAAGAGCGAAAATTGTGAAAATTTTGGAAAATTGGGCATTTTAATTAAAGTTCCAAAAAGGAGACATTACAAGAAAATACTCTGACAGTATATGGAATTGAACTAATTCCTTTTACTCCCACAGAAGGAGAAGAAGTGCCCGATTTAAACACCATTTTCTATGACAAGGTAAAAAAGAGGATTGTTAAAAGAACAGAGAAAAAGGTGAACACTGGAGGTAAGCCAAGAGTGATGATGATTGATAAAAAAGTGGTTCACGGTACCAACAAAGATCCGTGATTAATGGAAAGAGCTGGGGTAGACCTATCCCTAGCCACTGAAGATAATGTGGATAGAATAATGACGGATCTTGAGCAGTCCCAGAAGAAGGTCGCACAGTTAAAAGAGACCTTAAAAAAGGAGAGAATTGAAAGTTAGACCTTGAAGAGAAAATATGAAGATATGATCACTGAAGTTGAGGTATCCAAGGAAAAGTGTCAGACTCTATAGGAAAATAAAGATTCTTTGGTGCTATTTGTAGGAAATATAGAAAAGGAATCCCAGGCCACCTTGGCAGATTTTTGGAAACTACAACAAAGATATCAGGTTTTGGAAGCCGAAAGAGATAATTTGAGGCTATCGATTGAAGAATTGAATAAGAAAAATGGGAAGTTAGAAGATAAAGTGACAGAACTGGAAGTACAAAGGACCACTACGGAAGGGAAATAAAAGTTGTATGAAACTCAGATAGTAGCCTTGGAATATCAAAAGAATTCAATAGAAGTTTCATTGAAGACAGCTATGGAGCAGGAAGCCAATGTTGAACCTTTAAAGAAGCATTCTCTCACGCTCAAGAATAAGATTCATAAAATGCAGCTTCAGATGGTGGAGGAGAGGTTTAAGGTTCAACATGTAGAAATAATATTGGAGGAAATTATAAATACAGCTTCCTTCTTGGACAGGACCCAGGATATCTTAGAAGCTCTACAAGGAAGAATGACATGGGTAGAGACAAGTAAGGAGCCTCTCGTAGATGTATCTCCCAAAGACCTGGAGACGATGAAGCTAGAGTATGAGCTAATCGAGTTTGCTAGTAAAGTAGCATAAGAGCTGGTAAAGACAGTGAGGAAGACGAAGAGTGCCTGTGCAGAATTTTGCAAAAGAGCCCTCCTAACTTACAATCGGTGTCAAATCTCTGCTAGCAGGAGACTAGAGGTGCTACCAGAGCATGAAATGTTTTTGAAGCAATTACAGGAATGATGCAGCGAAGACGAACAGGCCATTCAACTAGTGAACAAATTAGATGAAGAGGTGCTTAAAACAGAAATAGCACATGCAGTAGTTAGCAGTCACTTACTGGAAGACCAACTTCACCTGATTCTAGCCAGAGTGGTGGGTATAAAAGATCAAGCTGCTAATCATGAAATTACTATCATATTTCTAGAACCTTCTGGTTTTGAAAACGTAGTCGGAGATGCCAATGCATGGAAGAAATTTATGAATGAGCAAGCTGGGCGATCTTAGTTGGACTATTTAGAAAATTTTTATTAATGATGTAATATATTGTATTTTGAGTCCATAAGCTAAAGGACAAAATTTTGTAAAGTAAAGGTTAGGGGAATCCCAAAAGGCAATGAGGGCAACTCAAGAGTTTTTGCTTTTTGTATAAATATAGGCAAGCTTTATGTACTGAAGGACCTTTTTTCAGGCTATCTTTGTGCAAAGTTATTGTAAGAAGAATTATTTCATCTTATAATAAAGAGTTTATATTTTCAGCTAGAGAAAGCACTGTGGAGTTTCAAATACTTAACATATACTGGTTGAATGTGAACTACTTTTGTTTCAGCTTGTTTCTGTGAACTGTGGGATCATTCTAACTCATGAATTATTTCATGTTCTGAATATGCTCCTGTTTATTTATGTGAAATTTCCACAAATATTATTGGAGTAATGAATGTTTTAATTGACAATGAGATATCTCTTTGTTTATATGTCTACTTATATGCATGTATTCAGAAATATAAGCAACTATCTGTAGTATTCTAAATGCATGTTATGCAGTACATTACTCATCATTCAATACAATATTGCTCCCTATAGATAGGCTAGATAGATTTAGTTAGCACTAGTATAATTTGTTTTCTTGTTCATGATTTAGAAACGAAAGAGTTAAGACGAGAGGTAAGAACATGCGCATCACATTGTGACACTCTTCGTTATCTCTATCGACTACACTTAGCTAGGCACTTGCATATCATACTTAAATATAAAACTAAAAAATACACTTAAACGGTGGACCGGGCCGCAACCGGTAAAATAAGATTTAATCGTTACTTGACCTACGGTAACCGGACAGATTCCCCATACCAAACAATAACGAGCTAATTGGGAATGCTTATTGGGGAGAATCCATACTGTTGTTACCTATGATTTTCCAGGCCTCAACAGTTTTGGCACTAGAAGGAGGGACACCAATGCATGGCGGACCGAGGAAATTCGTTTTCTCGAGATTACTCCACCGGTGACAGTTTTGAAACCAGTTTGCCTCAGAAACCCACTCCTGAAGAAAAATAAAAGGGGTATCTCTATACCATTGATAACGAAGTAGTTGAAGATTTAAGGAGGATTACCAAGGCATATGCAAAGAAGATTGGAGGGTTACCTATTATTTCTACTTTACCTAGAAGAGGGTATCTGTTGAGGCCTGGAAATTCGCAGGCAACAACAGCAAGGGATTCTCCCCAGTCAACGTTCCCAACTAGCCCGTGACTGTTTGGTATTGGGAATCTATCCGGTTTGCGGTCCGGCTACCGTAGGTCAAGTAACAAAAACAAAGGTTTTACCGGTTGCGGCCCGGTCCACCATGTATTTTGTATTTTTGACATAAGTATGACATGCAAGTGCCTATTTAACTATACAGGGTGATAAGGATGCAAGCCTGCAGTCACAACATGATGCGCAGGTTCTTACCTCTCGTCTTAAAACTCACAAGCATCTCGATCACATATGCAGTAATAAAATAAAACTAACTATCTACCTATCTATCTATCCCCGGGGAGAAAAATTGTAACTTATTTATGAGTAATGTGTATTGTGCATGCATTATAAAGAGAAATTACAGATAGTTGATATTCCTTCCTACAGCACACAAATGATTAGAGATATTTAGACATTCAGATAGCCAATTGTTTATGGACATCATACATTACTCATGGTGGTAAATCCACAGAATGAACCAGAAAAAATTCAAACAAGAACATAGGCTCTAAGAGTTAGAACAATCTCATGGTTTACGGACAAAAGCTGGAAAAAAAAATAGTTCATCTTTCCGCAATCCACAACATAACATTTGAAAGTCCCACCGATCTTTCTCCAACAGGAAAACAATAATTCTTTATTGCAAAAAAAAGTAGTTCTTCTTACAATATCACTTTTCATGTCTAACTGGGAAGAATCCCCTTCTTCCTTTAAGACTTCTACATTTATACAAAAGGATGAGATTGTTGGGCTGCCCAAAAATGACTTTTGGGATTCCCAACTCTTCGCCTCCCAAAATTTCACTTTCCTCTAATGTTTACAAAATCGTTACATACACAAGTGAATGATTATTCACGAGGAGGGCCCGGCTTGAGCACTTAAGAATTTTTTCCACGCCAAATCCTCAGATGCAATGCCTTCAAATGTGCACGAATCCAAAAACTGAATGTTTATTTCAAACTTCGCAGCTTGGTTCTTGATGGCCTCAATTCTGGCCGCACTTAGACGAGGCTGATCCTCCAATAGCTGCACGCTGATGGCGGAATGATCAACTTCATTTCGTAAGATATGGTCATCAAGGGCTTTAAGGTGCTCTACTTTTGCTGCCTCCTCTTGATGCATCTTCTGCAAAATTTCCACAAATGAATTGTGGTCTGGAAAAACCTCTAGCCTCTGCTCGGCTTCCACTTGGCACCGGTTGTAGGTAATTAGGAGCCTTCTGAATAATTCTACGCATGCTCCTTTAGTCTTCCTAACAGCTTCTTTGAAATCTTCTGTTGTACCTATGTCAAACTCTAACAATTCGTAATCCTACTTCAGGGCCTGTTAACTCTTTGAGGGCAGCTATACAGGAGTTTCCTCATTATTCTCCAACCTAGCCATTCTTGCGGTCAGGACTTCCATGAAATCCTGAGATCTATCAACAAAATAAGAGGAAGTCTCCAGAATTTCTTCTAATCTGCCATCTATTTGCAAAACTTTGCATCTCTCTTCTTCCATGGCAGTTTGCAGCTAAAACATCTTGGCCTTTTGCACCAGCACATGCTCTTTGAAGGGTTGGAGATTGACCTGCTGCTCTTTTGCTGCCTCTAAAGCGGTTGTTAGAGAAGATATATGCTCTTGAAGTTTCCTCTCTTGTTCTTGAGCTTGCTTTTAGTTTGCCTCCTAGGTGGTTTTTTGCAGCTCTAAGTCTTCTATCCTTCCTAGTAGTTGTTCCTTCTCCACCTTTAGTTCTTGATACTCTTGCTGCATTTTCTCCAGACGCTCTTGTGCAGCTTCACTACCTTGTCTCTCTGTTTGGAGGAGTTGCAGTTCATCTTTTGAGGACCTCATCTCCCTTTTCATGTCCTCATATTTCCTCTTTATCCTATTGCTTTCCTCTCTCTCCTTTCTCAATGTGTCTTTAAGTTGAGCAGAGGAATTCTTGGATTGCTCCAAGTCTATCATAATCCTGTCCACATTGTCTTCCGAGGCATGAATCAATGCAGCTCCGGCTCTAATGGTGAATCTTGGATCTCGGTCTGTTCCAAACACAACGGGCGTATCTGTTATCATTTTCCCGGGAAGACCTCCAGTTTCAACCTTCCTTTCTGTTCTCTTCACTATCCTCTTTGTCTCCATGTCATAGAACACAGTGTTAAAATCAAGAATTTCTTGACCCGCCTTCTGTACAAAAGGGACCAGTTTAAGGGTGGGGACCACAAATTGTCCAAGGGTGCTGGCAGCAGATACTTCTGGGTCCTGAACCTCAGGTTTCTCCATGTCCTGGGTCTGTCCTCCGACTGTGTCAGAGGCTGACTGTTCTGTCTTTGTCTACGTCAGCTTTAGCCTCTCTGCTTCTTGCTTCTATAGCTCCTCATCAAGCTTTCTTTTCTTTTCTTCTTTTTCATTCCTAGCGTCTTCTTTTGCCTTTTTGGTTGCTTCTTGGGCAACTCTTCTTTTTTCTTCTTCTTCTCCCTGCAACCACCCTGCAGCTTCTTGTGCCAGCCTTTGGGATTCCTCATTTCTTCTCTTGGCTTCTTCCTCAGCTTTTGCTTGTTCATCTCCCTTCCCACATTTGGTGGTGATCTTCTTCTTGAACCTTCTCCTCAAAGCTGTTATGTTTAATGCACTTCAGAAGACAGATTCTTCTCTATCCCAATGGTGAGTGTATTCAAAATGTACGTTGTTTTCTTTACAATGTTCAACTACTTTACTGCGGGAGTCACTTCTATGGAAGGGCATCTCACCAAAATGAAACATTTCCAACTCTTCTACAAACTCATCAGCTTTCTTCACTATGGTGAACCTGTAACTTCCTAACTTGAAGGGAAAAGGAGGATAGGCATCCTTCTTATGCTTAAATAGAAAGCTTCCTATGCCATCCAGGAAGACTTGCCTAACTGCTTCCTTGTGAATGATGTAGTCAGTGGCGTATCTGGGAAGTAGGGAGGGTGCTCTAGAACCTTCAAACATTCTGAAGTATAGGCCATCCTTGGTCAAATAGTAATCTGCATACTCCTCAATAACCCGCAATGCCTCTTCTGACATGCAGTCACAATCCTTCAGGAAAATGAGCGTATACAGTGGCATGATGAACTGTTCACATATTTCTCGGTAATGACTGTGGTACTTGTGCGCCCACAGTGGCTTGTATGCAGAATAAACAGGCATCCTTTCCCTATCCCAGATGCACCTGAGGCCAGAGAAAGGTTGATTGCACAATATACAATCGACAAGCATGGAACTCATATAGAATTCAGATCTCTTCTGGGACACTCCTCCCAAAGCCGAGGCCATGCAAGCTGAAATACTGTTTGATACAATGTTGGCCCAGTTGAAAATGGTCCCCTGGGTTGCAACATAAAAAATAATTGGCATCCATTCTAATTTGAAGAACCTGCCATGAGCTCTACCAAAAATCCTTTTAAGCATTAAAGCTATGAACCTGTACGGGGCCCTTAAGCTTGTTGTGTCATACTCTCCTGTTCCCCTTGTTCTGAAATGTTTTCTAGATAACAATATTCTTTTAAGGGTCTCCACAAGGTCCATTCTAATGTTGTTCAACCAATCATCGGACAAAAATACTTGTGCTTCTGGCAGGTGGTAGGCCAGGGCTACATATCCAGGGTATAGGCAGCATAGCCCTGTTTGTTGACATTCTCCAGGATCATTGTGGTGACATCTGCCCGGGGCATAATCCAACCAATTACTTTAGAGCATGGGAATAGCTCCGGTGTGGTGGCAATCTTCATCAGTGAAGATCTCTCTATATTGGCATATATGCCCTCTTCTTCCAAGCCCATGTCAGGCACCTCTTGACGCGTGATCAATCTCTATATCTCTCCCCATTGGTATTCAGGTTCTACACCAGATATACACTTGGTGTCTTCATAGATGTATTCAGTTTTGGTAATAACTTCCACTTCGGGCTCCTCTTCGACCATAGGGGCCTTCTTCTTTTGCCTCTTTGACATTTCGAGGTCGGAATCTTCCTGCCATATATGAACTTGTAAACATTAAGACATTCCTGACTACGTTGCAAACATTGAGACAACATGTCCAGTATTTCACTTCATCTATGTTTACCATAATAGCAATTAGTTAAATGAAGTAAATATGGGCAAGCTAACACCGCTATCTGCTACCAAAACAATTCTATCAATAACATCGAGTGGGAAGCAAATCTACATAAAAATGAAGGAAAGTCGGGATAACTGCGGGCGCCATGCTCATCGCGTTGCGCGGGAAATACAGTGGAAATTATGCAAGTTCTCACGGTGCGTTTTCAGGAAGAAACATCGTCTGTGAAAACTATGGTCAATAACTGTATGCAATGATATATCCCCCTCCACCGGCTTGGGTTCAAAACCGGCCATGTACCGATTTTGCGCGGACTAGCGTGGAGAAACGTGACTGGTCTAAAGGATACGGGTAGCATGAAAACAAAAAGGGGGAAGCAACCACCAAGCGCCACAGGAAAACCATGAAACCAGCCCCTACCAAAGTATTATCACACAGGGAGGATTGGTGCAGATAGCATAACGGCCGTCTGCACCAAAACCCCATTTACTAAATGCAGGGTCGCACTCAAATGATAGTGGGGGAAAAACTACCTGGTGGGTCAAAACGCCCCCCCCTGCGGACAGTAATACTACAAAAATCCTCAATATATAGGTGGGTAACTAATGGGCCAAGGGAAAAAGGCCGTGGAAAACCCCAACCATAGAAAAAATTCAACCAACAACTTCGAATGGAATGGGATAATGCAATGAGGAGCCTATCTGGCAATGCTGCATGGACGGCAGGAGGAAGGGAGGTCAAGCTTCCACAGATGAGCCACCTGGACGTGGGTACCAACAACGGGGTCCTTGCAAGTTCGAGAGAATGACAGCACAACGAGAGCGACAGTGGGCAAGTCGAAACAGCAATAGTAATAGAATAATAAACAAACCCGACCCCATACCTATATATAGTCAACCACATGCGGCGGGTAACAAAATATCAGACGGAGGACACCTCTGGATCGGAGGACGCAAGATAATTCCTTTCGCAACGTCGGGTGACCAAACCACTAATCTATCCGCAGGGATAACTAGGAAACAAACCAATAGCGCATTGGAGCGATAGCGAAACGGGAGCCGCAACGACGGAGGCATAAAGGATATCACAGTCCGCTATGGAAGGTTTGAATCGGAAGAGAAAACCAATGAAATATCGGCAAGGTTAGTGTTTCTTTCTTCCACAAAGGCGGAACCGTAAACTTACAGATCGGTGAAAATAACAAAGCAGGTCTGGCAAATCAAAGCGACGATCGAAAGATTTAGCGATCTGCCATCTGCAATGGTGGAGACCAAAGTAGCAACAAGTTCCGACGTAAAATGAAAGATCAGCTGATTAAACCAAAAGCATCGAAGAAAATAACGAAGCCAAAGTTGATTATCCTTCCGCAACGACGGGGATGCAAGCAAATATTCTTCCGATTCATAAACTTGAAAACACTTTCTAAGGTAATTAAAAATCAAAAACAAGTAGTGGGTTGTTTCAAGCATCAGGAAAAACCTCTGTGAAGAATTATTAAGCCAAAACAACGAAGCAAACCAAGCTAATAGAAGCAAAGGAGGGTCCCGAAATTTTTTGGAATTTTGGGAAAATGTTGCCGCTGCAACAATTGGTGACTACATAGTGAACCCCAGATTTCTGACTTAACTTCTTCCCAGTGCAAGACCATCTGAATAAAATTTGAAATTTTCTAGATGCTTATATTCCTGAGCTGGCCAACCCATGCATTTAAATCATTGAGAAGTAGTCCATTCTTTGGGAAATGGTAACATCAGACATATTTGCGAGTCTGAATAACTCTTTTGAGGCCTAATAAGTGAGATTTATTTTACCCGTCCTAAGGTAGTTTGCAGCTTGGACACCATAGGATTGTAACATATAGTAAACAGCACTATCCATTTGTTCCTCATTCCCATGTCAACTGCACTTTTGTGCTATTTGAACTTTAGTTCTTGTGAGTCCTCCATCTGCCTTTCTTTCTGAATTTTGTTCAGGCTCCTCTATCCATAGTTTCCTTATGTGTGAGAGAAGAATTTACTTTTCATCTCACGGACGGAGAGGAACTTTTGGCAATTTGAAATTCATGCTTTTGATACTTTGCTTTGATATATATTTTTCTTTAAAGAGTTTTGACTCTTGATAGCTTTTAGCTTTTCTGAAATCATGGCATGGGATCATTTATATATGATGTACTATCTACCTTGCTTCCTTTCCGTGGGTCCTCTGCTGTCACTTCCTTGGACATTTTATATGTGAAATGGATGCAGCCTCGAAATAGTATTCCATACCTGTTAATTCTAAGTTATTTACAAGGGTTAAATAGAACTTCAATGAATGCATGGCCAATTAGGAACACTGCTACTAGAAGAGATTCTATATTTTAAAAGCACAATCTTTTACTCAAGATTTCAGTTAACTAAGAACCCTGATGTTTCCATTGCAACCAAAATTTTGCCTCTTTATTCAAAACCAAAAGAACTAGCAACAAAGCATTAAAGTAAAAGAAAGCCAAAATCAAACGAAAACATCATCAAATTAATAAACAAAAGAAACAACATCAAATCAACACATCAATTTATTTATGTACAAAGCAAAAATAGAAAGAAAAAAAAATGTGTGCCCGCCCTTAAAAATTCTTCAATCCAATGAGTTAAAGGGCTAGGCTGTAGTGTGAGTCAAAAAAAAAATCTATCCATGGTCTAAGTGTACCATTTTTGAAATCGAAACCATGTCCAATAATCTACATTCATCTTTATCAGCCTGAGGAAGTTGAAGGAGCTCAGGCTGAGTGTCAATTCTAGAACTGGCCCTTCTTGAGGTATGATGTCTTAGTTTAAGCTCGGTTAGATAATTTCCCAGGACAAAATCAACAAATTCATTACCCTCTCCTAGCTTATTGACAGTATGCTTCATGTGAGGTTCCCTCAAAATTTTAATCCGATTAGGGGTACCCTTAAGAGGTAACCATAAATGAGACTAGTCTGAAGCAAAATAACCTTTTAACCTGGAAGACCAATCTCGGTTCAGAATAAGCCAATACCCATCCAGTATGTCAGCCACCATAATGTCAATAATTTGGCATATCTTTTTATTTGCAGAAAAGCGAATGCGAACATTTTTCATTTCTCCCACTATTTTGACGCCTGTGCTATCTAATTGCGTTACTTCCCATGCTATGGAATATGGCTGTCCACTAATATTTTTGTAAACCTTATGTGGCATAACATTCACTGATGATCCAGAGTCTACCAAGCAATTATGCACATTATGATTCAGCATTTCTAGGGTCAAAAGAAAAGTTGGGGTGTCAGCTTTTTCTTTCCAACCTGGTTCTATGTCTTCTTCCCCCGGTTGATTTTGAGAAGGTATATCCCCTTTAAGCTCCTCGACTTCCTCAATGTTTCCCTCATCAACACCTTCCACATGTTTGACAGGCTCATTGATTGGCTCTGCTTCCTGGTTGACAGTAGTGACTTCAGGTTTTTTATCTTTAACATTCACATCTACCTGTCTCTTGACATTCTCTTAATCTTTGAAATTATTGCATTGTCTTTAATTGCTAGGTCCGTATCTTTTGTTGTTGTTGGTGTGTATTTAGATTTAATAGCATTCTCTTCTGTGTTGAAAAGTGAGACACCATTCCATAAGAACATGGTATCATCATCTTGTTTCTCTATGGTCTGGTTTTTCTCTTCTTCCTTACCACTGTCTTTAGTCAATTTAGAGTCCAGCAGCTTATTCATCACCAATGTCATCAAATTTAACCATTGAGGACACCTCTTTTCAGAATGAGGTTGTTGGTGAAAAGTGCAGAAATGATCCCCCCCTACTTATGTTATGTTCATTGATGGTAAATTTGGTGGAGGTATTTTCCATTGGTTGCTATCCTCTCTTTTTTGGTAGTAGGGTTTGTAAGTTATCTGAACTTGCCTTTCTTTCTCCAGATCTATTATTCGGTTGGATAATTTCTAAATCATTTTCAGCATTCCCTGATAATCATGTGATTGTTCATCTTTAGTTTTAGACAGCAATAAGGCTCTTCTCCTGGTAGTTTTCTCTTCAGGTAGATCGGGATAATCTGCTACACTTTCCTTTTCAGCCTCTACCCTTTCTGCTTCTTCATAAGTCTCTACCAACGTGGGTCATGCTTTCATTTTGGCAAACATAGCTAATTCAGGTCCTAGGGCAGAGGTGAATTATTCAATTAAGACCTTGCCAGAGGGTCTGTCAGCTTCAGAAAAGTTCTTTAGGTATGTTGAAAATCTTTGAGTGAAACTATGTACCTTTTCATTCTTCTCTTTTTTTAACAAACCAAGACCTTTCATCAGTGAGGCATGGGTCTTTGGGGCTGCGTATTTACCTATGAAATCCTTTCGAAAGTGTCCCAATCAGGAATAGAGTTTGTAGGAAAACCAAAATACCAGGATGTTGCTTCTCCTTTAAGGGTATACGGGAATAATCTACAGACAACATCTTCGTACTCCCCAGCCTTCTACTGCTAAATAGAAAACTTTGCAGGTGGTCATCTACAGCAGTCTTTTCATCGGGGTCAAACTTAGGCAGTAGCTTATCAAAAGCTTGAGGTAGGTTATGTAAAGGAGGTGTGAGGTTCAAGGGTGATCTAGCTCTCCAAGCTGGCGGTGGGTTGGGCTGATTCACATTTATACCAGCCATGAGCACAGGTAAGTAACAAGACTCTGAGTAAGAAACACCGTAATATTATACTGGGTTTACTTGTTTCAAAGATAGAATCAAAACCTATAAGTACTTGGGTTAGGTCGAAAGCTTCAAAACATCTGCTGGTGAGGTAATATTGGGAAAATAAGTTTCCACGGCCAGCCATGCACTGGCGGCCCTCCTTCTAGCGCCAGAAACTGTTGAGGCCTGGAAATTCGCAGGCAACAACAGCAAGGGATTCTCCCCAGTCAACGTTCCCAAATAGCCCGTGACTGTTTGGTATGGGGAATCCATCTGGTTTGCGGTCCGACTACCGTAGGTCAAGTAACAAAAATAAAGGTTTTACCGGTTGCGGCCCGGTCCATTGTGTATTTTGTATTTTTGACTTAAGTATGACATGCAAGTGCCTATTTAACTATACAGGGTGATAAGGATGCAAGGAGCAGTCACAACGTGATGCGCAGGTTCTTACCTCTCGTCTTAAAACTCACAATGAAGTCAGCCCAGTCAGAAGGAGTACTTCATACATATCAGCAAGAAGATTTGAAGATCAGAAGACAAATGCCTACAGTCAGGGATATGCTCAGGCATGGAGAAATGAAGCGGATCAAAGAAGTATTGGAAGTTCCAACAGCTCAGTTAGGTGCTGGTCATGCAACAAATTTGGGCACAAAGCACAAAATTGTTGGAATAATATGAGAAGACTGACATATAGCTCAGCCAAGAAAACCAGCAAGGACAATGAAGGAACAGATGCTCAATGGACAGATGTCAAGAAGCAGGTATGGATGAGAAAGACAGAGCAGTTACAGATAGGAGAAGCTGATTAGAGCAGGGAGGATGGCTGCCATATGGCAAGCCAAGTGTAAGGTCTCTCAAAGACCTTAGCACACCTTGAGTTCATGAGGCTGGAGAATGAACTCAAAGGAGAAAGGATGGTTACTCCAGGCATACAGACAGGTCCTAGGATCGTGCATATTGACAGGGGGAGCAGTCAACAATGATCAGAGATTTCAGAGACAGGTATGTGGGCACCCTTTTCCATTGATGCCAAAGGGGGAGAGATGAAGACAAAGGGAGAGCATGCTCATAGGGGGAGCATGAGTTGTTGTCATCAATGACAAAGGGGGAGATTGTTGATGTAATTGTCATTGATGCCAACATGGTCTTTGATGTCATAGCAGTTGCTGAAGATGTTGATAACCCTAGATGATGCCCTTGCACATGACATGTGCATGGAAGCCCTCGTGGCTTAATGGAAAGTTGTCATACCCGCTGGAGGTTGTTGATGATATATGGTTCTACTTATGATCATGGAGATGGAATCCATGGACATTTTTGAAGAAGACTTTAAGATATGAAGAAGCCCTTTATTTTGATGACCCAAGCCACTTGAAATGAAGTCAGCCCAGTCAAAAGGGATAATAAATAAATAAAATATAATATCATTCTTAAGGTGTCCCTAACATGGTTTGAAGAAAGTTCTTCATAAAACATAATTTCATTCAAATGGGGTAAGGTGAAATAAAAAAAAAGGGGGTGTTTAAAATGGTTATGATCAGAATGATGTGCCTGACAGTATGATGATATGAGCAGCATGGATGATGAGTCTTGATGATGACCAGCAACAAAGATTGACCAGTAGATGATGAACAGAGAAGATTGAGAAGACTATTGCAGCAATGTTGAGCAGCAGTAGATGAACGATGATCGATCTTACAACAGAGCAGTGTTGACGAAATGCCAGAGTTGTCTTGTGTATGATGACAGTAAGCCTTAATGTAAAAGCAAGCTTGTCTTGCTTCTGAGGTTAGGATATCTCAATCACTTCTTAGAAGGGTCTAAGAGAACCAAGCAGGGTCCTGGATTGAGAGCAGGTGCTCTATTTATCAGTAGGTGCTGATTTCGCCTGACGGTTGTAGCCGGACAAAATAATACAAAAGATTACAAAATTATATTGAGTTGTGTTATGTTGTGTTATGGTGCTTATGAATGAAATGCTTATGCTATGTGAATGATTTCTCTAAAATGTTTATGTGATTGATAGATTGATGAATTGGCAGTTATCTGTGTCAAGTAAGAGAAGGTAAAATTAGCTTAACACGGATTCACCCCCCCCTCTCAGTGTCTACAGCAGCCCGGTCCACCGTGTATTTTGTATTTTTGACTTAAGTATGACATGCAAGTGCCTATTTAACTATACAGGGTGATAAGGATGCAAGGAGCAGTCACAACGTGATGCGCAGGTTCTTACCTCTCGTCTTAAAACTCACAAGCATCTCGATCACATATGCAGTAATAAAATAAAACTAACTATCTACCTATCTATCTATCCCCGGGGAGCAAAATTGTAACTTATTTATGAGTAATGTGTATTGTGCATGCATTATAAAGAGAAATTATAGATAGTTGATATTCCTTCCTACAGCACACAAACGATTAGAGATATTTAGACAACCAGATAGCCAATTGTTTATGGACAGCATACATTACTCATGGTGGTAAATCCATAGAATGAACCAGAAAACATTCAAACAAGAACATAGGCTCTAAGAGTTAGAACGATCTCACGGTTTACAGACAAAAGATGGAAAAACAAAATAGTTCATATTTCCGTAATCCATAGCATAACATTTGAAAGTCCCACCGATCTTTCTCCAACAGGAAAACAATAATTCTTTATTGCAAAAAAAAGTAGTTCTTCTTACAATATCGCTTTTTATGTCTAACTGGGAAAAATCCCCTTCTTCCTTTAAGTATTCTACATTTATACAAAAGGATGAGACTGTTGGGCTGCCCAAAAATGACTTTTGGGCTTCAAAACTCTTCGCCTCCCAAAATTTCACTTTCCTCTAATGCTTACAAAATCGTTACATACAAAAGTGAATGATTATTCATGAGAAGGGCCTGGCTTGAGCACTTAAGAATTTTTTCCACGCCAAAGCCTCAGATGCAATGCCTTCAAACGTGCACGGCTCCAAAAACTGAATGTTTATTTCAAACTTCGCAGCTTGGTTCTTAATGGCCTCAATTCTGGCCGCACTTAGACGAAGCTGATCCTCCAATAGCTGCACGCTGATGGCAGAATGATCAACTTCATTCCGTAAGATCTAGTCATCAAGGGCTTTAAGGTGCTGTACTTTTGCTGCCTCCTCTTGATGCCTCTTCTGCAAAATTTCCACAAATGAATTGTGGTCTGGAAAAACCTCTAGCCCATGCTCGGCTTCCACTTGGCACCGGTTGTAGGTAATTAGGAGCCTTATGAATAATTCTACGCATGCTCCTTTAGTATTCCTAACAACTTTTTTGAAATCTTCTGCCGTACCTATGGAAAATTCTAACAATTCGTAATCCTGCTTCAGGGCCTGTTGATTCTTCGAGGGTAGCTCTTCAGGAGTTTCCTCATTATTCTCCAACCTAGCCATTCTTGCGCCGGTCAGGACTCCATGACATCCTGAGATCTATCAACAAAATAAGAGGAAGTCTCCAGGATTTCTTCTAATCTTCCATCTATTTGCAAAACTTTGCATCTCTCTTCTTCCATGGCAGTTTGCAGCTGAAACATCTTGGCCTTTTGTGCTAGCACATGCTCTTTGAAGGGTTGAAGATTGACCTGCTTCTCTTTTGTTTCCTCTAAAGCGGTTGTTAGGGAATAGATATGCTCTTAAAGTTTCCTCTCTTGTTCTTGAGCTTGCTTTTAGTTTGCCTCCTAGGTGGTTTTTTGCAGCTCTAAGTCTTCTATCCTTCCCAGTAGTTGTTCCTTCTCCACCTTTAGATCTTGATACTCTTGCTGCATTTTCTCCAGACGCTCTTGTGCAGCTTCACTAGCTTGTCTCTCTGTTTGGAGGAGTTGCAGTTCATCTTTTGAGGACCTCATCTCCCTTTTCATGTCCTCATATTTCCTCTTTAGCCTATTGCTTTCCTCTCTCTCTTTTCTCAATGTGTCTTTCAGTTGAGCAGAGGACTTCTTGGATTGCTCCAAGTCTGTCATAATCCTGTCCACATTGTCTTCCGAGGTGTGAATCAGTGCAGCTCCGGCTCTAATGGTGAATATTGGATCTCAGTCTGTTCTAAACACAACGGGCATATCCGTTATCATTTTCCCAGGAAGACCTCCAGTTTCAACCTTCCTTTCTGTTCTCTTCACTATCCTCTTTGTCTCCTTGTCATAGAACACAGTGTTAAAATCAGGAATTTCTTGACTCGCCTTCTGTACAAAAGGGACCAGTTTAAGGGTGGGGACCATAGATTGTCCAAGGGTGCTCGCAGTAGATACTTCTGGGTCCTGAACCTCGGGGTTATCCATGTCCTGGGTCTGTCCTCCAGCTGTGTCAGAGGCTGACTGTTCTGTCTCTATCTGTGTCAGCTTTAGCCTCTCTGCTTCTTGCTTCTGTAGCTCCTCATGAAGCTTTCTTTTCTTTTCTTCTTCTTCATTCCTAGCATCTTCTTCTTCCTTTTTGGCTGCTTCTTGGGCAGCTCTTCTTTTTTCTTCTTCTTCTTCTCCCTGCAACCACCCTGCAGCTTCTTGTGCCAGCCTTTGGGCTTCCTCATTTCTTCTCTTGGCTTCTTCCTCAGCTTTTGCTTGTTCATCTCCCTTCCCACCGTTGGTGGTGATCTTCTTCTTGAACCTTCTCCTCAAAGCTGTTATGTTTAATGCACTTCGGAAGACAGATTCTTCTCTATTCCAATGGTGGGTGTATTCAAAATGTATGTTGTTTTCTTTACAATGTTCAGCTACTTTACTGTGGGAGTCACTTCTATGGAAGGGCATCTCACCAAAATAAAACCTTTCCAACTCTTCTACAAACTCATCAGCTTTCTTCACTCTGGTGAACCTATAACTTCCTAACTTGAAGGGTAAAGGAGGATAGGCAGACTTCTTATGCTCAAACAGAAAGCTTCCTATGCCATCCAGGAAGACTTGCCTAACTGCTTCCTTGTGAATGATGTAGTCAGTGGCATATCTGGGAAGTAGGGAGGGTGCTCTGGAACCTCCGAACATTCTGAAGTATAGGCCATCCTTGGTCAAATAGTAATCTGCATACTCCTCAATAACCCACATTGCCTCTTCTGACATGCAGTCACACTCCTTTAGGAAAATGAGTGTATACAGTGGCATGATGAACTGTTCACAAATTTCTCGGTAATGACTGTGGTACTTGTGTGCCCATAGTGGCTTGTATGCAGCATAAACAGGCATCCTTTCCCTGTCCCAGATGCACCTAAGGCTAGGGAAAGGTTGATTGCACAATATACAATTGATAAGTATGGAACTCATATAGAATTCAGATCTCTTCTGGGACACTCCTCCCAAAGCCAAGGCCATGCAAGCTGAAAGACTGTTTGATACAATCTTGGCCTAGTTGAAAATGGTCCCCTGGGTCACAACATAAAAAATAATTGGCATACATTCTAATTTGAAGAACCTGCCATGAGCTCTTCCAAAAATCCTGTTAAGAATTAAAGCTATGAACCTGTACGAGGCCCTTAAGCTTGCTATTTCATACTCTCCTATTGCCCTGGTTCTGAAATGTTTTCCAGATAACAACATTCTTTTAAGCGTCTCCACAAGGTCCATTCTAATGTTGTTCAACCAATCATCGGACAAAAATACTTGTGCTTCTGGCAGGTGGTAGGCCAGGGCTACATATCCAAGGCTATAGGTAGCATAACCCTGTTTGTTGGCATTCTCCAAGATCATTGTGGTGACATTTACCCGGGGCAGAATCCAACCAATTACTTCAGAGCATGGGAATAGCTCCAGTCTGGTGGCAATATTCATCAATGAAGATCTCTCTATATTGGCATATATGCCCTCTTCTTCCAAGCCCATGTCAGGCACCTCTCGATGTGTGATCAATATATATATCTCTCCCCATTGGTATTCAGGTTGTACACTAGATATACATTTGGTGTCTTCATAGATGTATTTAGTTTTGGTAATAACTTCCACTTCAGGCTCCTCTTCGACCACAGGGGCCTTCTTCTTTTGCCTCTTTGACATTTCGAGGTCGAAATCTTCTTGCCATATATGAAATTGTAAACATTAAGACATTCCTGACTACGTTGCAAACATTGAGACAACATGTCCAGTATTTCACTTCATCTATGTTTACCATAACAACAATTAGTTAAATGAAGTAAAGATGGGCAAGCTAACACCGCTATCTGCTACCAAAACAATTCTATCAATAACATCGAGTGGGAATCAAATCTACATAAAAATGAAGGAAACTAGGGCTAACTATGGGCACCATGCTCATCGCGCTACGCGGGAAAGATAGTGGAAATTATGCGAGTTCGCACGGTGCATTTTCAGGAAGAAACGTCGTCTGTGCAAACTATGGTCAATAACTGTATGCAGTGATATATCCCCCTCCACCGGCTTGGGTTCGAAACCGGCCGTGAACTGATTTTGCGTGGACCAGCGAGGCGAAACGTGACTGGTCTGAAGGATACGGGTAGCATGAAAACAAAAAAGGGGAATCAACCACCAAGCACCACAGGAAAACCATGAAACCAACCCCTACCAAAGTATCATCACACAGGGTAGATTGGTGCAGACAGCGTAATGGTCGTCTGCACCAAAACCCCATTTACGAAATGCAGGGTCACGCTCAAACGACAGTCAGGGAAAAACTACCTGGTGGGTCAAAACGCCCCCCCCTGCGGACAGTAATACTACAAAAATCCTCAATATATAGGTGGGTAACTAACGGGCCAAGGGAAAAAGGCCGTGGAAAACCCCAACCGTAGAAAAAATTCAACCAACAACTTCGAACGGAACGGGATAATGCAATGAGGAGCCTATCTGGCAACGCTGCGTGGATGGCGGGAAGAAGGGCGGTCAAGATTCCACAGTTGAGCCACCTGGACGCGGGTACTGACAACGGGGTCCTTTCAAGTTTGAGAGAATGAAAGCACAACAAGAGCGACAGTGGGCAAGTCGAAACAACAATAGTAATAGAATAATAAACAAATCTGACCCCATACCTATATATAGTCAACCACATGCGACAGGTAACAAAATATCGGACGGCGGACAACTCTGGATCGGAGGACGCAAGATAATTCCTTCCACAACGTCGGGTGACCAAACCACTAATCTATTCGCAGGGATAACCAGGAAACAAACCAATAACGCATCGGAGCGATAGTGAAATGGGAGCCGCAACGGCGGAGGCATAAAGGATATCACAGTCTGCTATGGAAGGTTTGAATTGGAAGAGAAAACCAATGAAAGATTGGCAAGGTTAGTGTTTCTTTCTTTCGCAACGGCGGAACCGTAAACTTATGGATCAGCGAAAATAACAAAGCGGGTCCGGCAAGTCAAAGCGACGATCGGAAGATTTAGCGATCTGCCATCCACAACGATGGAGACCAAAGTAGCAACATGTTTCGACGTAAAACGAAAGATCAGCCGATTAAACCAAAAGCATCGAAGAAAATAACGAAGCCAAAGTTGATTATCCTTCCGCAATGACGGGGCTGCAAGCAAATATTCTTCCGATTCATAAACTTGAAAACACTTTCTAAGGTAATGAAAAATCAAAAACAAGTAGTGGATTGTTTCAAGCATTAGGAAAAACCTCTGTGAAGAATTATTAAGCCAAAAAAACGAAGCAAATCAAGCTAATATAAGCAAAGGAGGGTCCCGAATTTTTTTGGAATTTTGGGAAAATGTTGCCGCTGCAATAGTATCATAAGAAATATCGTCCTCAATTAGAATATTCAATGTTGGTGGAAGATCTTGAAGAATTGGTAGAAACAAACTTACAAGAAGTTGTCCAACCTCTAAATTAGTTGGGGCCAGATTCCCCTCATTGTTCTCCTTTTCAAACTCTTGTCCAGTCTCCTCCTCAATCTCCAATCAGAATCATGGCCAATGTGAATGCAAATCAGCCACCCCCACAACCTGCTTGGAGGGATAGATTTCCTTTGAACTTTACCCCTCCATTGCATGGTATGCCTTAAAGTTTTGACAAAGCTTTACCCAAGTTTGAACCAAATGAAGGAATTCTTGTGGATGATCATTTGCAGAGTTTTTATCTGGCTTTAGAGGGATTGCAAGCAGCAGAACATGAAGATGTAGTATGCAGATTATTCCCACATACACTGAAGGGAAAATCAGCTTCATGGTATTTTTCCCTGCCAGAAAATTCAATCACAAATTGGAATATTTTTGAGACACTGTTCAGAAACAAATACAGAATCTAGAGAACTCACGTTGCTTTAATGAAAGGATTAATTTCCCTAAAGAAAGAGAAGAAAGAAAAGGTACATAATTTCACTCAAATTTTTGTTTCCTACCTAAATAACTTTGATGTAGCCGACAAGCCATCTAAGCATGCCCCAATTGAGTAATACACCTTAGCTCTTGGGCCTAATCTAGCCATGTTTTTCAAAAGATCGGTTAGACCCACTTTTGTAGATACATATGAGGAAGTTGAGAAGATGGAGGCGGAAATGGAGAGTATAGAACATTATCTTGTGCAATCAGAAGAGAAAACTTATGAGAACAAGAAGCTGCTATTATTAACTAAGCCTAAAGATGAGTGGTCACAGGAGTTAGATGGCGTGGTGAAGATGATGCAGAAGTTGTCAAACAGGGTGATTGATTTGTAAAACGAGAAGGAGGCCCATAAAAAATACAAGCCTTATTATAAAAATAGAGATGATAACAGTCAACCCAAGCCTCCCCCACATAGTTCCTCAGCCATGAATTTAATAGATGTAGGCATGGATAATTTATGTACATTCCATCAACAGCCTCATTTAGAAAAGAATTGCCCACAATGGATAAATTCCATGACCTTAGTAATGAATCAATTGTTGGATTCCAAGTTGACAAAAACCGTAGATGAGAAAGAGAAGGTTAATGAGCCAACAAAGACCCAAGAGGAAGAAACTTCGGTCTTATGGGATTGTGTTTCTATGTTCAACGTAGAGGATGAAGGTTTTCCTGATGAAGAAGAAATATCAGAGACAAATGTTACAACAAGAAGTCAGAATCCATTAAAATAAGATAACTTGATACTTCCCAAGATTAAGAAACCTCAAGAGAACATGAAGAAAATGAAGAATAATACTCCAATTGTTAACAGACCTAAGTTTTCCATTTCAAGCCAAAGCCCAAGAAATTCAATGTGCCTATAAAGCCTACTAAAAATAAAGCTGAAAATTTCAAGAAAATTTTGACTGAGCATGAAATGGGATACAACGTTGTGGAAGAAATTAAAAAGGATAAAGAAAATATCTCTTTGTTTTAAATGTGCAATCTACCTCAACAAAAGGAAAAGCTATTAAAATCACTTGAAACACCCGCGCAGGAACCTCGGAACGATAACCAACCTGAGGAAGAGATTGGTGAAGCAAATTTAGGAGGAAATTCTAAGTATAGAACTCCAACCTTTCTTATAACTTTTGAGATTTTCAATTACAATGTGCATAATTGTTTGGTGGACTCGGGAGCATCAGTTAATGTCATGCCACTTTCAGTTTGCAAGCAAATAAATGGTCCACCTAAACCAACTACAGGCCAAGTTCTTCAATTAGACAAAACAGTAGTGAAAGTGATAGGAGAAATGGAAGATGTCCTGATCCATTTGTCTGCAGATGAGAGGGTATGTCAGTACATAGACATTGTTGTAGCAGATATCCCGGATGCTTATGGTTTGGTTTTGAGACGAGATTGGTCAGCAAAATTAGAAGGATATTTTGCATCAGATTGGTCACATGTGTGGTTTCCCTATAAAGGATGTCAGAACCAAATAAAGGTGTTGAGAGAACCTCAAATAAAGTATAACGTGACTCCGTTGGAAGGAAAGAATGAACCAGTAAACTCTGTGTTGGGAAACTATTTTCTTGAACTGGAACCAGGAAATTACCAAGCCAAAGAAACCAGCAGTATATCATATATCCAGCCTGATCTCCTTCAGTTCTCACGGGATGATAAGATTGATTGTAACATAGTAGATTTAGTTTCAAATGTAGTTAATAATTCAAATTCAGTAGGAGTAGAAAGTTTTTGGATTATTTATTTCGATGGTTCTAAAACGTTGGAAGGATCAGGAGTTGGCTGTGTCCTAATCGATCCAAAAAAAATAAACATTTTCTTTCATGTATATTAGAATTTGAATGCACAAATAACACAGCCGAATACAAAGCATTAGTCCAGGGACTAAAAAAAGCAGTAGAATTAAAAGTAAAAAATCTGAAAGTGTATGGAGATTCTGAAATCGATGTTAAACAAATTTGGAGCAAAATTCACTGCATATTACCGCATTTGAAATATTTCCAAAGTGAAGTGTGGGATTTATTAATAAATTTTCATGCATTCAATATTTCTTCAATTCCTAGAGCAAAAAATGCAGTAGTTGGCTTGTTAGCTACATCAGCTACGAGGTTGGTACCTACAAATAACAGATGTTTGATTGAATTGTTTTTCAGGCCTTCTGTTCTAGACAACATCACCAATATGAGGGCGTTTGATGATGATAAAAAAATATTGGAATGGTTAATGAATAATGATACGTTTAAAGGAGCCATAATAGATGACGAAGAACATCAAGCAAACCTACAGAACGGAAATTTCATTCTGAAAGGAGTCAGAACTTTGGAACAGATGTTTGATTTAGACAACAAGTTCAGAAAGCCAGCAAATGTCAAGACACATAGCTCATCTTTACAATTTGAGATGATAAATCTAGGGACATAGGCTGTACCCACATATGTGAATTTGGGAAAGTGTTGTTCACCCGGCGAGAGCAGTAAATTCATCAGTTTATTCAGACAATACAAATATGTATTTGCTTGGACCTACGAGGACCTAAAAAATTATGACACCAAAATTATACAACATGTTATTCCAATCAAATTTGGAGTCAAACCTTACTAGCAGCCTTTGAGAAAGATGCATCCCAAATTAGAGCCCCTAATTCAAAGTGAAGTGAAAAAACAGCTAGATGCTAAAATCATATTTAAAGTCGAACATTCAGAATGGGTCTCTAACCTGGTACCGGTGAAGAAAAATTCTGGAGAGATCAGACATTGCGTAGATTTTAGAAATCTTAATTGTGCATCAGTTAAAGATAATTATCGTATCCCACCCATGGAACAAATGCTACAAATGGTCTCAGATTATGAACTATTCTCCCTATTAGATGGATTCTCCAGTTATAATCAAGTATTAGTAGCAGAAGAGGATAGGATCAATACTACTTTCAGAACCAAGTGGGGGACTTTTGCGTATAGGAGGATGCCCTTTGGACTCATTAATGCTAGAGCAAATTTCCAAAGGGCTATGGATATAGCGTTACACAGTCGAATTGGCCATAGTGTTGTGGTCTATTTAGATGATGTTACAATATTTTCAAAGAAGAGGCAAGAGCATGCATTTCATTTGAAACAGATTTTTGAGCGTTGCAGGAAATATGGCATTTCGTTAAATCCTAAGAAATGTGTGTTCACAGTCACAGAAGGAAAGCTATTGGGTCATGTTATTTCTAAAAATGGATCTCCATAGATACAGAAAGGATTAAAGCCATAGAACAAATCCCTTTACCCCATAATAAAAAGGGTATGCAATCTTTTATGGGGACAATAAATTTCATGCGAAGGTTTGTGCCAAACTTTGCTCAAATCGTCAAACCTTTGCAACAAATGGTGAAGCAAAGTGTCCAATTCAAGTGGATTGATTCAGAGAAGGGTGCATTTGACAAGATTAAAATGTCAATAGCTCATGCACCATCACTTAAAATTCCTGACTTTGAAAAGGATTTTATCTTATACACTTTTTCTTTGAATGATTCATTAGCAGCAGTGCTTACACAGAAAGAAGAAGGGGGAGATGAATACCCCATATCATTTATGAGCACTGGTCTGCAAGGAGCTGAATTGAACTATCTCGCGGTTGATAAACAATCTTATGCAGTTTTTAAGGCAGTGAATCAATTCATTCCATACATACTTAAGAACCGCACCAAAGTAATAGTTCCACACCCAGCGGTACAATCCCTTTTTGTACAAAAGGAATTGGGAGAAAGAAGAGGGAACTGGGTGACTGCTTTGCAAGAATATGATCTTGAATTCAAACCAGCAACCATAATTAAAGGACAAGGACTTTGTAAGTTGATGGATGAGAGTCAAAACAATGAAGATAACAGTTGGGATATGTTAAGATTATTAATCCTCCCTTGTCCAATTTTTTCATATGTCTAAATCAGGATTCATGTCTAAATAGGGAGTCCATCCAATCTATTTTTAGTCACTAGCACCATTGGGTCCACTTGGCCTAATTCGAGCGCATGTTTCAGTTAGTAAAGTGTGGGGAACACTAATTGAGGCCTACTGCCACTGATTGCACTTGATTGCATCATTTTAAGAGCCTCCTAGACCAATCCCTACAATTTAGGAGCCATTGGGAGTGCTGAAACCAACCAAGGTCAGTTCAGTTCAGTTGATGATTAGTCAAGCTAAGTTAGGAGTCAGTTACATTCAGTTCTAGTCCTCTACATTCAATTAGCACTAGGTTTACATGGTTGCACTCAGGAGGGGTGCATTTCTCACCTACCACAGCTAGTTATCCTTAGTCAACACTGAATGTAACACTTGAGTTGTGTTTTAGAACTCCGATGAACTCTGATTATGGTTTAGACAAGGTCAATTAACTATTGAGTCCTCCGATAGTGATTTAGACAAGGTATTAGTTACCTACAGTCAAGTAGAGTCTAATCAATTCAAATTTCCTCATGTGCATTTGAATTGCATGTGGCTATTAAAGCCATTGTACTTCATTGTAATTATTATCTAATTACTCTTTGATTGAGGAAAAGCATTCACAACTGCAAGACATTTTTGCATTGTTTCATTCTTCAATAACTAAGTAAATTATGTGATCTATCTTGTGAGTTGTGTGTTTGTCCATAGATCTATGTGCTCAATTTAATATGGTATCAGAGCCTCGATGGACAAGGAACTTCTCCTCCTCAGATCTCCTACTGGATCATTTTTTAGCAAAATTGCTCCTTCTAGCTCTGCACCAGAAGCAAAAGGTTTACCATTTAATACTCCAAGTAAAGGAATTGTTGATCAAGCTTGCTTGATCAACTATGTTGGGTGTGATGAAAACCTAAAATGTGCAGGTTGTCAACCTTACAATGCCCCTTTTGTGTTTTTGTAGGTACAACTTCGAATGGATTCATCAGTTCCTCTTCTCACCTTGTCCACAAACTATTCAGAATGGAAGAAGAAGATGATTGCATCTTTGATGATCCAAGGTCTCTATAGGGTGTCTATTGGACTCAATAAAGAGTGTTTTAGTGAGAATGACTGGCTGAATAAATGTGAAGGAGATTTTGGAAGAATAGCACTGGGTCTTTCTCCTAGCTTGCACTACCTCATTAGATCTATTGAAGACCCAAAGGAACTCTGGACAAGATTGGACAGAACCTTTGGAGTGATTAATGAGGATCATAATAGCACTTTGGATAGAATATCCAGCACCATAAGCACTCTTGATACAAAATTCTCAGCCTCCACTCTCTCTGATAAAGTTGTTCAAAATGAAGAAGAAGTAGAATCTTCTACACAGTCAATTCGAATTGAAGACAGTCTCCATGCAATGACTCCTTCTCCTAATGCTCCAAAATTTCATGAGATCTCTGATATCTCATCTCCTCATATTGCAGAAAAATACTACTGCACTTCCATGCAAACATTCACTGGTGATTTTCCTTTGAATTCTGTGCAAAATTTACTAGTAATTGCTTCTGAAAGTGAAGAGAAATCTGATTTTTCTCCCCCTAATGTTGCGGCTGGTGTGAAAATATGTGATACCTTGGATATTTTGGAAGAAATATCAGATTACCAGAGTGATCCATTCACTCTTCATGATCTAGGATTGCATGCACCAAAATTCAGAATTTTGAAGAAGAAGAAAGTTGTGCATCCACCATCTCGGTTAACCATTTATATGAATATGATATTAACCTTATTGGATATGATATGATCTTATTTAGATCTGATCTGATATTTCTTGGTTTAATATATCAAATTCATAATTTTTTAGTACTGCTTGTAGCTGTTCTCATCAATGGTGTGAAGAAACAAGTACCACAAGTCTCCTACAAAACTGCTGCTGGGGATTTGATTTCATTTCACAATTTTGGATCTGTTGTGAACCTATTTAGATCTGATTTAATTTCTGATCTGATATTATTTGGTTCATATTTTAAAATACAAGAGATTTCAGTCATGCTTGTAGCTACTCTCACCAATTCCGATGTGAAAAATCAAGTACCGCACTTTCTCTTCAAAACTGCTGATGGGGATTTGGTGTTAGTTTCCTCATATGAGGTTGCTGATATTTTATTATGTGATTCATTAGCTATTTCAGAATCTATATCATACTATGGAGCTCAATCATTCACTCTCAACATTCCCAGTGCTTCTCTATCATTGATCACATGCTCATCTCCTCACAGAATTGGTAAAGAGGAAGATTTTCTGCATCTGCATGGACACTTGGGGTTGTTCTTACCAATCATGGTTTTCTATTCATGGCTGCAACATATCAATTTATTGAGTGTTCCTCACATGTTCTAAATCCTCAAGAACCTTTTCTCACTTCTCAGTTGACTTCAGTTGCTCTACATGGGTCCAATCTTCATCTGGCAGCTGTCTATATTTCTTATTTAGTTGAGCATATCATTCTTCTTCCAAAGAGGAAGATTCCTCTAGACATAATGATGGAGAGGTTCACATGCCAAGACCTAGGATACATGTGCACAGAAGAACCATATTGATCTTGATTCTACCTGCTTAATTAGAGGGAGGGATTTTTTCCCATGCGGTTTTTTCCCCAACACCTTGTTTTTGAGCAGTTACTTTACTTTACTTGATGCTATGGGTGACCTATGGTCTTAGTTACCAGGGCCCACAGATTTTCCAAGTTAGTATTTAGGGGGGGTTTTAGGATTATTAATCCTCCCTTGTCCAATTTGGTCATATGTCTAAATCAGGAGTCATGTCTAAATCGAGAGTCCATCCATCCTATTTTTAGTCACTAGCACCATTGGGTCCACTTGGCCTAATTGGGGCACATGTTTCAGTTACTAAAGTGTGGAGAACACTAATTAAGGCCTACCGTCCACTGATTGCACTTGAATACATCAGTTTAAGAGCCTCCTAGACCAATCCCTACAATTTAGGAGCCACTGGGAGTGCCGAAACTAACCAAGGTCAGTTCAGTTCAGTTGATGACTAGTCAAGCTAAGTTAGGAGTCAATTACATTCAGTTCTAGTCCTCTACATTCAGTTAGCACTAGGTTTACATGGTTGCACTCAGGAGGGGCGCATTTCTCACCTACCACAGTCAGTTAGCCTTAGTCAACACTGAATGTAACACTTGATTTGTGTTTTAGAACTCCGATGAACTCTGGTTATGGTTTAGACAAGGTCAGTTAACTATTGAGTCCTCCGATAGTGATTTAGATAAGGTCTTAGTTACCTACAGTCAAGTAGAGTCTAATCAATTCAAATTTCCTCATGTGGATTCGAATTGCATGTGGCTATTAAAGCCATTGTACTTCATTGTAATTATTATCTAATTACTCTTTGATTAATGAAAAGCATTCACAGCTGCAAGCCATTTTTGTACTGTTTCATTCTTCAATAACTGAGTAAATTGTGTGATCTATCTTGTGAGTTGTGTGTTTATCCACAGATCTATGTGCTCAATTTAATAGGATAATGAAGTGGAATTACACATGGTGGATGTATGTCCTCTATTCACAGCTCCAGAATCCTAGTATAGAGATTTGATTCATTATCTGCAAGAAGGATATTTTCCAGAACACTGGAATCCCAAGCAAAGAAGAGCATTACGTCTGAAATTAGCCTTATATCAGATTATTGATAGAGTGTTGTTTAGAAGGACTTATGATGGAGTCTTTCTTAGATGCTTGGAACATGAAGATGCAAAGAAGGTTGTAGCAGAATTACATGATGGACCTACTATAGGTCATTTTTAAGGAGACACAACAACACATAAGATTCTCAGAGCTGGATACTACTGTCCGACATTGTTTAAAAATGCTCATACTCATGTTAGAAAGTGTGATACTTTCCAAGGGAGCGGGGGGAGGCAAGCCAAAGCAGCAGGACCATTGAAACCAGTGATTATCTCGGAACCATTCGAGCAATGGGGGATTGACATTATTGGAGAGATCAATCCAAATTATTCATTGCAGCACATGTACATTCTGACGGCAACCGATTATTTCACCAGATGGGTAGAATTCATTCCATTTCGTAAAGTAAATGGAGATGTAGTCATGGAATTTCTGGTTCCAATTTCCCTGGTTTTTTATAATGCTTCATATTTTTCATCTACTAAATTGACTTCATTTGCTAATGAAAAAGGAATTAATCTACACTATTCTGCAAACTACTATCCGCAAGGAAATGGTTTAGTAGAATCCACAAATAAAAACCTGATTAGAATTTTAAAGAAAATGGTTATAGAAAATCAAAGGAGTTGGCATCTAGCTTTTCCTAATGCACTCTGGGCTGATAGAGTCACACCCAAGAACTCCTTAGGTGTGTCACCCTACACTCTTGTCTATGGGAAAGAAGCTATCTTACCTCCTAATATCCTGTTTCCATCTTCCATACTAACCCCGGGATTTAGGGGTACTGATAATGAATTTCTACAAATCCGAATTCACAATCTGTTGAAGTTAGAAGAATCTAGGTCCAAAGCCCAAGAAAGGTTTAAACATCAACAAGAAATGGTGAAGAGATGGTTTGACAAACACAAAGCTGGGAAAAAGGAGTTCGAGGTAGGTGATTTGGTTCTTAAGTGGGATCACCCGCATGATGAGATGGGAAAGCACACTAAATTCCAGCAACTATGGACTGGCCCTTTCCAGATTGCAGTGAAGATAGGCCCCTCAACTTACAAGTTGCGAGACTTACACGGGTGGGAGGAGAACTTACCAGTAAATGGTTTAGTTCTCAAGCCTTATTTTTCTTAATGGTCTTGATTTTGTTTTTCTTGTACATAAATAAATGGTTTGATTTGTTTTGTTTGCTTTAGATTAATTTTAGTTGTTTTACTTTTACTTGCTCAAGTTTGATTGCTTGTAAATCTTGGTTTGTTTATGTTTCAATAAATCAGCATGAATTTTGGTTTTGGAGTTCATCAGAGTTCTAGATAAACTAAAATATCTGATCAAAGACTGCCTATTATTTACCCATACACAATGTTTAAGGATTCTTCAAGACTAGCAGATTCTCTGAACGGATTATGAACACATTGAAGTCCTTCTTAATCCATGTAAAATAACTAAGGATAGAAAAGTCTAGAATACTATTTTGAGGCTCCATTCATTTCACACTAAAGACTGTCCTAAGGGTGTAACAGCAAAAGACCCATTGAAAGGAAGCAGGGTAAACAGTGTATTATATTTAAATGATCCCATGCCACAGTCGAAAGCCAAAAGGGTAACAAGATTCAAAATCTCCCAAGAAGGAAATATGTACCAAAACACATGCTTAACCACATCGGTGTGAATAAGATTGCCAAATTTCTTCTCCATCCATGAGTTAAAATCAAAATATCTCTCACACAAAAGGACACTATGGATAGAGGGGCCTGAATTAAAATTTAGAAAGAAAGCAATTTGGGAGGACTCAAAAGGACAAAATTCCATGTTACCACCTAAGTTGTACTTAGTGGTTTTTTATCAAGTGAGCCTAGTGAATCGGACAAGGATAACTTGTTCGGAATTTAGAAGACCTTCAGTCTTACTTCTAGGAAGCTTTGTTGTACTATATCACATGTTCATACCCCATGGAGGAATTGTAATAAATGTTATAGCATGATAGTGTCTGTAAAAGACTCGGTCTCTTAGACTTTATTTGTCAATCCGATCAGCCCAGGGTGTTTTTTCCCTTGGTTATTATTGGTTGTTGAATAAACGACTGATAACTTCTGAGTTTTTCACACCATAGCTCCAAAGTTGGGGTGGTCGGCTTGGCATTTATGCCTATTGAGGTTATTAGAGTCTATGTGCCAATGTATAAACATGCTAGGCATCATGGTCGAGTCATATGAACATGTCTAAGTCCCCCTAGGTTTTTTCAACTTTTTTAATTTTTTTAATTTTTCCAAAACTTAGGCTATTTTTTAATAGTTTAATTGGAAAATTTGATTTTTTAATAAAAGTGGGCCAAATAATCAATTTCAGTCATGTAGGTGCTCATTTTCAAGCTAGGAGCCCCATGTAAACCCATGGACCCACTATTTCCTAGTTTTGAGTGATTTTCCATCACTCAGGTCAAAAATCCCCAAAAATCAATTATTGATTATTTTAATTAATAAATTGATGGATAATGGAGCAAATCCAGAATAATAGATCAGTGGATTCTCAGCCGATTTGATTGAAATCAATCAAAACTGAATGAGATTGACTAGATCTGACAAATCCTTGACTGAAGGAGGTGATCAAATCAGACCCAGAGTTGATCTTTAGCATCCTTTATGGGGAATTTTGCCCTCCCTCTCTCCTCCACATGTTTTGGCTCATATGGATGAGTTTTGGTGGATGCTTCAGTCAACAGGTTGAGGTGTCAGTCAGATCAGCTCTTCGATTGACAACTGCACTCAGTGAGACTAAGATCTGGCTCTGTTCAGCTTCAGATCTGCATTGATTGACTCTCCATCAGTTGATTTGGTCTATCTCCTTGGGATTTGTGCCCCCCTGGGCTGGATCTCCTAGTTTTTGTATATATCCAAGCATAAGCCTCCTCTTCCAAGCTAGTTAGAACTGGGATTGAGGTGCTGCTGCTATTGTACTATTGTCATTGTTCATTTGAAATAAAGAGAAGCTTTGGAGGCAAGACGGTGTTGTGCCATTGTATGTGTGGATGATCATTGCCATTTTTTTTACTGAGGTAACCTGTATCTGTGTTCATGATTTGCTAATTGCTTGTAGATCCGTTGTTATGATTGAGAATAAGATTATTATAATCTTGATAGGAAAGGTGCTTTTCAATAAGTTTATTGGCCATCTCTTTCCTTTGATGCATGTTTAGAGATCTAGATTCAGCATGTTCTATAAGCTTATATGCATGTTATTATGAATCTCTGTGTATGTACTAATCGGATCTCACAAGTTTTTCGGCAAGTTTTTTTTTATTTCAGCTGATCTGCAAGTTCCTAGATTGGAGAGGATGCTGATCTAGTTTGATTCTTCACTCTCTCCAAAACCTTACAAATCCATAGTCCCTCAACATTCCACCTGAAATCTCCACTGTGGATCTTCAAGGCTACCAGCATTTCTCTCCTCCTCTTCCTCCGTAAAAATCAACTCTTTTACCCGGTTAATTTGTTCATAGCTTTGATATTGTTTAGATCTATTATCTTAAAAGTAAATTTAACATAGATCTATCTTCTCAAATCCCATAATCTAGATCTTTCTCTTAAAAGGTTTCATAAGCATTCTAGATCTAGCTTTAAGGAAATCGTCGTTTTTTGCATGGAATTTTAAAGAAAATTGGTAGCTTGCATGCATTATATTTATATTTTCTGTTATAAAATATAAATATAGAAATCATTTCACATCATATTGGCTGCCTAAAAATCAATCCAAGATCCCAAGGAAAGCTTTCTTTCCTTGGTTCCCTTTTTACCTTTTTTAACTAGTTTTTACTTAGCCTTTTTTGGTTAAAAGTAAGCTGACCCAAAGGTACTTTCAGAGTGCTTTTGGGAATATTTAAGTCTAATAATATTGCTGAATTTTATAAGGTATAACATAAAATAGGAGGATCTGATGCTCGAAAGTGACCTTTTGGGCCTCTGAATCCCCCCAGGGGTCTCCCTTTTTGACTGAAATCTTTAATTTTCGTACTTTGTAAGCTCTTGATTTCATTCTATATAAGAATAAAGAGGAATCATATCAGTTTTCTGATATTGTAACCACTGGTAATAAAAATAATTTTTGAATAGGCTCTTTCGAGCCCATTCCCCATCCCCCCTGGGGGGATTTGCGTCTGTGTCATTTTTTGCTTTTCGTTCATCTTTTTCAATCTAGAGTAGTATTAATCTGCATGGTAGTATACTTTGATATAAAATCAATTCCATATTTCCATTTCTATTTTTTTCAAAGTAACTTTAATACTTACCGCACGAGCCTCCTTTTGAGCCGAAAGGTGAAGAAAGGTTCATGGTAGTCTAATTAGAAAATTGTGGTTTGATCATCTTTTTATGTTTCATTTTCTATCATTATTTGTTTCAGTAAGCATAATAAAATCAACCCCTCCTTGATTCCTCTATTAAGGTCCTATTGAGGCCTGGAAATTCGCAGGCAGCAACAGTAAGGGATTCTCCCCAATCAACGTTCCCAACTAGCCCATTGACTGTTTGGTATAGGGAATCCGTCCGGTTATATGGTCTGGCTACCGTAAGTCAAAGTAACAACAAGGGTTTACCGGTTGCGGCCCGGCCCACTGAGTTTTTGTATTTTTGACTTAAAGGAATGAAATGCAAGTGCCTAACTAAATGCAGGGCGATCAAGATGCAGGGAGCGGTCACAATGTGATGCGCAGGTTCTTACCTATCGTCTTATGCTCGCAAGCAGCCAAATCAGATACAAAAGCAATAACTAACTATCTTATCTATCCCTAGGGAGCAAGGTTATCATTTTGGGTGAGCAATACATTTTGCACATGCATTATGAAGAATCACAGGTAGCTGATATTTCTTTCAAGACACATGAACACTTCAATATATTCAAATAACCAGATAGCCGATCATTTTATAACAACATTTATTACTCACAGTGAAATCAATATCCTAGAAACTACTGAAGAACATTTAACAAGAACATAGGTTCATAACATTAAATACTTTTACAGTAAATGAAACACAGCTGAAAACAAAATAGTTCCTCTTCAACATTATTCATTGCGTTGCATTGATACATTCCACTTTTCACTCTCTCCAATAGGCAAAAATTGCAGTTTCCTTTGCAAAACGAAGTAGTTCCTCTTACAAGCAAACATTTACAAAATTTTCCAGGGGAAAAAGCCCCATCTCAGTCCTACTTCCAAATATTTAAACTATAACTCCTGCCCCCTTGGGCTGCCTCCCAGCATGTGACTTTTCAGCATCTTCAACGTTTCAGCTTCCTCTTCTGGCCGTTTTGTCTTCCCAATCATTTTCTGTGAGCGTTTATATCCTAATTAGTAACCGATAAATATTCCTAGTCGGCGCCTCTGTCATTCGTTTGTTTTGTCCTTTTCTCAGCTCCAGGTCGTTTCAACAGTCTATCGGACTCCTCCTGCAGACAATTTCGGTGCATTATTCGTTGAAATGAGATCTTAAACACTAAAATTTTCTGCGCAGGATGGTAAATCCACAAGAAACTAGCCAGGTTCATCCAGACAAGGTCTCGATTAAGCTTTTGGCAGGCAAAAAAAATAAATCGGCGGTCGGCAAGCTTCGGATCCCGGACGAGGAAAGAGAAACCTGGCCGCAACGGTGGAACAGAAGGAGCCAATGCGGTGCGGAGGCGCGGGCTAGAAAACTTTACATCGGACGTCGGAAAGGATAGGACATCGGAGGCTGAATGGTTCTTCCATCCGCAACGGCGGATAAGGCAAGGGCTGAAGACAAGCGACAGAAGTGGGGAAAGGCTTAGTCGGACGTTGGAAGACACCCCAATCGGAAGTTTAAAGGATCTCTCCAGCCGCAACGGCAGACGATTTAGGGCTACGTGCAAGCGGTCGAAGGCTAAAATGAATCGGGCGTCGGATGGGTTCAGACTTCGGGCGAAGAAAAGATCTTGGAGCTGCAACGGCGGAGAGGCTAAGACTTTGCAGCTTCCGATTCAACAGCAAAAAGAGGCCCGATTACAGGAAAACTCAAGGATTTGAGCAACGTTAACAACCAAAGTCGTTTTCTTCGCAAAGGCTACCCTGAAGAACAAAATTTTACTTCTCCATGACCAGAAATCCACGACTTAACCGAAATTGAACCTGGCATGAATGAACCTGCTGACATCCAATCTTCAAAGTAAAACGAAAAGAAGATATGCCCGAGATGTCCAAGAGTTCAATGATCAAACTTGCGAAATAATGAGGAGGGGCCCAGAAATTAAAACATTAATTTGGGGAGAACAGTTGCGGCAGCAACAACTGGCGATTACTTGGTGAACCTAGATCTCTGGGTAATTTTTCTTTGAGTGGCAGACTATTTCACAACAAAAATGCATCAAATGAATTCTTCCAGCTATCCAAATGGATTTCCCAACCGACAGAAGTGTGTATCTTAATCATTGATGATGTTCCATTGGGGAAAAGGAAAACCGAGACCCTCAAGTCCAGATAACTATGCTGAGGCTAGAGTATGAGTTTCATTATTACCTTTGTTTTCAGGTAGCTAACAGTGTGGACACCACGGGATTGTAGCAGACAGTAAACAACAATATTCATTTGTTCCTCGTTCCCATGCCATTTTAACACTTTTGTGCTTTTGGAATTTTGTCCCTTTCATCTGAGTCCTTCTGTACGCCTTTCTTACTGAATTTTAATTCAGGATCCTCTATCCCATAGTGCCCTTTTGTGTGAGTGGTGTACTTTAAGTTTCAGCTCACGGATGGAGAGGATCTTTTGGCAATTTAGTATTTATGATTCAGCACTTGCTTTGATTTATGATGCTTTTATAGAAGTTTTGACTCTTTACTTGCCTTTTGGCATTCATTTCTTGGCATGGGATCATTTATATTTAATACCCTGTTTACCTTTCTTTTTCCCATGGGTCCTTTACTATCGCTCCTTAGAACATTTTAAATGTGGCGTGGATGGAGCCCCGACATAGTACTCCAGACTCTTCGAATCCGGTTTAATTCACAGGGGTTAAGCAGGACTTCAATGCACACAACATTTTATTCGAGAAAACTGTTAGGCTGGAAGAAATCTTTAGCAACACACAGGCTGACACTCAACGTATTTGCTATTCCCAAAAGACCTTAATATCCTCCAGACAACCGCAAGTTCGTTCCCCTTATTGAAAATCAAAAACTTAAAATTAAAACGAATGAAAGCATGACTCGAAAATAAACCCACAGCTTATTTATATACAAGGCAGAAAAAATTAAAGAAACTCAAGAAAAGTAAGGTTTGAGAACCAAACCATTAACTGGCAAGTTCTCCTCCCATCCCTGTAAATCTTGCAGCTTATATGTAGCAGGGCCAAGTTTGGCTACAATCTGAAAAGGGCCTACCCATAACTGCTGGAACTTGGTATGCTTTCCTTTTTCATCATGGGGGTGATCCCATTTGAGGACTAAGTCTCCTACCTCAAAGTCTTTTTTCCCAGCTTTATGTTTGTCAGACCATCTTTTAACTGACTCTTGATGTTGTTTAAAATGTTCTCTAGCCTTGGCTTTGGCCTCTTCTACCTTCAGGAGATTATATATTCTTATTTGGAGAACCTCATCATCCGACCCCCTAGACTCTTGAGCTAGTATGGAAGATGGCAGCATGATATTGGGAGGCAGGATAGCTTCCTTACCGTACACAAGGGTATAGGGTGACATTCCTATTGTAGACTTGGGGGTGACTCTGCCAGTCCACAGGGCGTTGGGTAAGGCTGAGTGCCAACTTCGCTGGTTTTCTATGACAGTCTTCTTTAGGATTCTAATGAGGTTTTTATTGGAGGATTCAGCCAGGCCATTCCCTTGCGGATAGTAGTTAGCAGAATAATGTAATTTTATCCCTTTATCATGAGCAAATGCAGTCAATTTAATTGATGAAAAGTATTTGGCATTATCAAAAACTACTGAAATTGGAACTCCAAACCTGGTCATGATATGATCTTGTAGGAAGCTGATGACTTCGTCCTCGTTGATCTTGCGCAATGGGATAGCTTCGACCCAGTGAGTGAAATAATCAGTCGCAGTAAGAATGTACTTGTGCAGCAGGGAAGAATTTGGTTTTATTTATCCAATAATGTCCAACCCCCATTGTTCAAATGGTTCTGTGATCATAACAGGCTTTAGGGGTGCAGCTGCCTTGGGCTGTCTTCCACCACACCTTTGACAAATATCACATTTCCTGACATGTGCATGTGCATCCTTGAAGAGTGTAGGCCAATAGTAACCGGCTCTAAGGATTTTGTGGGATGTAGTGTCACCGGAATAATGTCCCCCAGCCGGACCGTCATGTAATTCTGCCATTACTTTCTTTGCGTCTTCTTTTTCTAAACACCTAAGGAGAACCCCGTCATAATTCTTCCTGAATAACACTCCTTCAACAAGATGATAGGAGGCTGATTTGAGGCGCAGAGCTCTTCTTTGTTTGGAATTCCAATGTTCTGGTAATATCCCCGACTGTAAGTAATGCACAAGGTCCCTATACCAGGACTCAAGAGCTGTAAACAGAGGGCATACATCCATTACATGCAATTCGGCTTCCTCTTCCCATGCTTTTTCTTCGTTGTTTCTACTTCCAGTCATCAATTTGCATAGCCCTTGACCTTTCACTATAGTGGCCGGTTTGAATTCAAGGTCGTATTCTTGAAGGGCTGTTACCCAGTTGCCCCTTCTTTCTCCCAACTCTTTCTGAATGAGAAGAGATCTTACCGCTGGGTAAGGGACTATTACCTTGGTCCGATTTTTTAATATATAAGGCCTGAAAAGCTTCACTGCCTTAAATACTACATAAGCCTGCTTATCAATGGCTAGGTAGTTTAATTCAGCCCCTTGAATCCCAGTGCTCATGAAAGAGATTGGGAATTCATCACCCCCGTCCTCCTTTTGTGTAAGCACGGCTGCCAATGAATCATCGGATGCAAATGTGTACATAATGAAGTCTTTATCAAAGTCTAGACTTTTCAGGGAGGGCGCATGGGCAACATCAGTCTTGATTTTGTTGAAAGCAGTCTTTTCAGTTTCAATCCACTTAAACTGTGCATTTTGCTTGACCATCTGCTGCAGTGGCTTGACAGTCTGAGCAAAATCAGGCACAAACCTTCGTACGAAATTTATTGTCCCCATGAAAGATTGCATTCCCTTTTTATTATGGGGCATAGGAATTTGTTCAATGGCCTTGATTCTTTCTGGGTCTATAGATATGCCTCTCTTTGAAACTATATGCCCCAGTAACTTGCCTTCCGTGACTGCAAAAACACACTTCTTAGGATTTAGGGAAATGCCATATTTTCGGCAGCGTTCGAAAATTTTCTTCAGGTGAAACGTGTGCTCCCCTCTTTTCTTGAAAATATTGTGATGTCATCAAGGTATACCCCAACACTTCGTCCAATCAGTCCGCGGAACGCTATGTCCATAGCTCTCTAAAATGTCGCTCCAGCATTAATCAATCCAAAGGGCATCCTTCTATAGGCGAAAGTTCCCCATTTAGTTCTGAACGTTGTCTTCAATCTATCTTCCTCGGCTACTAACACTTGGTTGTAACCAAAGAACCCGTCTAATAATGAAAACAATTCAGAACCAGAAACCATCTGTAGAAGCTGTTCCATGGGAGGTACCGGATAGTTGTCTTTATCTGAAGCGCGGTTTAAGTTTCTGAAGTCTACACACAGTATGATTTCTCCTGACTTTTTCCTAACTGGCACTAAATTTGACACCCACTCAGAGTGCCGGACTTTAAAAATAATTCTAGCGTCCAACAATTTCTTCACCTCGCTTTGGATTAGTGGTTCCAACTTCGGGTGCATCTTCCTCAACGGCTGTTGATACGGCTTGACGCCAGCTTTAATAGGGACGATATGCTTAATGATGTTGGTGTCGTAGGTTTTCAAATCTTCGTACGTCCATGCAAAAACGTCCTTATATTGTTTAAATAGACCAACAAATTTGTCTCTTTCTGCTGGAAAACAACATTTGCCGAGATTCACGAACTTGGGATTGTTCTCAGTCCCCAAATTTATCAGCTCGAACTGTAGAGTTGAGCTGTGCGTCTTCACGTTAGCGGGTTTTCTGAACTTTCCATTCAAGTCAAACATCTTTTCTAACGTTCTGACCCCCTTAGGAATGAAATTGTCGTATTTCATCTCAGCCTGATGTTTCTCATCGTCTATAATGGCTCCTTTAAAGACCTCCTCATTTGTCAAACACTCGATTATTTGTTGATCATTGTCAAAAACTCGCAGGTTGGTGATCATGTTAGGTACTGAAGGCCTGAAAAGTAATTCAATAGAACATCTATTATTAGTGGGTACCAGCCTGGCAGCTGATGTGGCCAAAAGATCAGCGGCCGCATTTTTTATTCTTGGGACTGAAATAATGTTAAACGCATGAAAACATTTAAGCAACTCCCATACCTCATTTTGGTAAGCTTTCAAATGAGGGGAAACACGGTGTATTTGATTTCTTATTTGCTTTACAACTATTTTCGAGTCCCTAAAAACTTTTAAATTACTAACCTGTAGCTCAATTGCTTTCTTGAGTCCCTGCAGCAGTGCTTCATATTCAGCCGTATTGTTAGTACACTCAAATTCTAATCTACATGAGAGGAAATGTTTATTCTTTTGTGGATCAATGAGGACGCAGCCGGCCCCTGACCCTTCTAATGTTTTAGATCCATCAAAAAATAAGGTCCAAAAAACATTATCTACTGAAAAAGAATCTTCTTCTACTGCTAAATCTACTATTTTACAATCAAACTCATCAGCCTGCGAGAATCGAAGGAGTTCAGGCTGGGTGTTAGATATGTCATTGGCCTCCTCCGCTTGATAGTTCCCTAGTTCCAGTTCGAGAAAGTAGTTTCCCAACACAGGTTCGACTGGTATATTCTTCTCATCCAGCTGGGTAACATTGTACTTCATGTGAGGCTCCCTCAAAACCTTAATCTAATTGGGGATTCCTTTGTATGGCAACCACATGTGTGACCAATCTGAGGAGAAATATCCATTCAATTTAGCTAACCAATCTCTGCTCAGGACCAGGCCATAAGCGTCTGGTATATCAGCCACCACGATGTTGATAAC
Source organism: Pseudotsuga menziesii (assembly GCA_001517045.1). Classification (NCBI taxonomy): domain Eukaryota; kingdom Viridiplantae; phylum Streptophyta; class Pinopsida; order Pinales; family Pinaceae; genus Pseudotsuga; species Pseudotsuga menziesii. Next base: position 549,679 of record LPNX011004072.1, read on the forward strand.
TTGGCATACTTTGTCATTTGATGCCAGATGAATTAGAACGTCCTCCATTTCACCAATTGCCTTAACGTCTGTCCTATCCAATTGCACCACCCTCCACGTGGTTGGCTTAAACTGCCCATTGATTTTCTTACATACTGATACGGGCATGACATTAATTGACGCCCCTGAATCTACTAGACAATTGTGAACGTTATGATTAAAAATTTCAAATGTCAGGAGGAAGGGTGGCTGTTTAGTTTTAGACTTACCTCCAGTGCTAGCTTCTTCGATTTCTTCTTCGTCCAGAGGCTGATTGACAGCAGGTCGCTCCTCTTCTGATGTTTCCAGTGCTTTCAACAGCTTTTCCTTTTGTTGAGGTACTTTGCACATCTCAAATAGAGGGACGTTTGCCTTTATTTTCTTTAAATCTTCAACAACGTCATATTTAATGGACTGAGATTTATCTGGATTCACCTTTTCTTTGTCTAGTTCAGGCCACATTCTGTCTTGCTTAGGATCTTGGCTGGAAATAGCAAATTCCAGAGTCTTATCAGCCACAGATTTATCTTGAAATTTCTTCCTGATATTTCTTTGCAGCCTTCTGATCTTCGGGAGTAGAATACTATCATTGCTAACCGTCCCTTGACTTCTAGTTCTCACGTTAGCCTCCCTGACGTCCTTGTGCCTTTTAGTGATATCTTCTTCTGCATCGAGTAGAGAAACCGAACTCCAGAATGCCATGGTATCTTCTTCTTGTTCTTTTGCGGAAGCAGAAGCAACACTTTCTTGCCTTTCATCATCATCTTCTTCTGTTAGTCTCGAATCCAACATCTGATTCATGACTAACGTCATTGAATTTATCCATTGTGGGCAGTTCCTTTTGGAATGAGGTTGTTGATGAAAGGTACAAAAATTTTCCATCCCTATATCTGTCAGATTCATAGACGCAGTATTGTGAGGAGGAGGTTGGGACTAATTGTTTTCCTCCCTTTTCTTATAATAAGGCCTGTAGAACTTCTGTGTTTCCTTCTCTTTTTCCAAGTCCGTGATCTTATTAGACAGCTTTTGCATCATTTTGGCCATACTTTCATAATCTGGTGCTTTCTCCTCTTTAGGCTTAGTGAACAATAAAGTTTTCCTTCTCTCTCCTGATTGTTCGGGGTAATCTTCAATACTCTCTCTCTCAGCCTCCACCACTTCAGCTTCTTCATAGGTTTCTGTCAGAGTAGGCTTGGCCCTACCTTTCGCAAACATGGCCAGCTCAGGACCCAAAGCTGAAGTATAGTACTCAATTAGTACTTTGTCTAAAGGCTTGTCTGTTTCAGAAAAGTTCTTAAGATATGCTGCGAACCTTTGTGTGAAACTGTGCACTTTTTCCTTTTTCTCTTTCTTCAATGCACATAGTCCTTTCATGAGGGAAGCATGAGTCTTTTGGACTGCATACTTGCTTCTGAACATTCTTTCGAAGGTATCCCATTCTGGGATAGAGTTTGCAGGCAAACCAAAATACCATGAGGCCGCAGCTCCTTTGAGGGTATGCGGGAATAGTCTACACACCACATCTTCGTGTTCCCCAGCCCTCAGACCTTCTATTGCCAAGTAGAAACTTTGTAGATGATCATCCACTAGGATCTTCTCATTGGGGTCAAATTTAGGAAATAACTTCTCAAAGCCTTGAGGTAGGTCATGCAAAGGCGGGGTCAGATTTAGAGGTGATCTAGCTTTCTAAGCTGGCGGTGGGTTTGGTGGATTAGGTGGGGGTTGATTGGCGTTAACGCCGGCCATGAGTTGAGGTGGAGAGTGAGGAGGTGAACCAACAGGGGTGTGAACAGGAGAACTGTAAGGGGTATCTGTGCCTTCTTGATTCAAAGGTAGATCAACTTCTTGCAAGGCAGTTTCCACAAGTTCTTCCCAGTCTCCAACCAGCACTGAGTCTTCTGTTATAGGACGGTCTTTCTTCTTGTATTCTCTTCTAGGAAATTCGGGAATAATTGGCAATCCTCCAATATTCTTCACATAAGCATGGGTATGTCTTCTTAGGTCATTAACAATTTCGTTGAGAACGGGATATAGATACTCTCTTCCTTCTTCTTCCGGAATTGGATTGCGTGGTCCGCTACTTTCAGAACTGTAACCAGTGGAATAATCTCGGGAAAACGGGTTTCCTCGGCCAGCCATACACTGGCGGCCCTCCTTCTAGCGCCAAAACTGTTGAGGCCTGGAAATTCACAGGTGGAAACAGTAAGGGATTCTCCCCAATCAACGTTCCCAACTATCCCGTTGACTGTTTGGTATAGGGAATCCGTCCGATTTTACGGTCCGGCTACCGTAAGTCAAAGTAACAACAAGGGTTTACCGGTTGCGGCCCGGCCCACCGAGTTTTTTGTATTTTTGACTTAAAGGAATGAAATGCAAGTGCCTAAATAAATGCAGGGCGATCAAGATGTAGGGAGCGGTCACAATGTGATGCGCAGGTTCTTACCTATCGTCTTATGCTCGCAAGCAGCCAAATCAGATACAAAAGCAATAACTAACTATCTTATCTATCCCTAGGGAGCAAGGTTATCATTTTGGGTGAGCAATACATTTTGCACATGCATTATGAAGAATCACAGGTAGCCGATATTTCTTTCAAGACACATGAACACTTCAAGATATTCAAATAACCAGATAGCCAATCATTTTATAACAACATTTATTACTCACAGTGAAATCAATATCCCAGAAACTACTGAAGAACATTTAACAAGAACATAGGTTCATAACATTAAATACTCTTACAGTAAATGAAACACAACTGAAAACGAAATAGTTCCTCTTCAACATTATTCATTGCGTTGCATTGATACATTCCACTTTTCACTCTCTCCAACAGGCAAAAATTGCAGTTTCCTTTGCAAAACGAAGTAGTTCCTCTTACAAGCAAACATTTACAAAATTTTCCAGGGGAAAAAGCCCCATCTCAGTCCTACTTCCAAATATTTAAACTATAACTCCTGCCCCCTTGGGCTGCCTCCCGGCATGTGACTTTTTAGCATCTTCAACGTTTCAGCTTCCTCTTCTGGCCGTTTTGTCTTCCCAATCATTTTCTGTGAGCGTTTATATCCTAATTAGTAACCAATAAATCTTCCTAGTCGACGCCTCTGTCATTCGTTTGTTTTGTCCTTTTCTCAGCTCCAGGTCGTTTCAACAGTCTATCGGACTCCTCCTGCAGACAATTTCGGTGCATTATTCGTTGAAATGAGATCTTAAACATTAAAATTTTCTGCCCAGGATGGTAAATCCACAAGAAACTAGCCAAGTTCATCTGGACAAGGTCTTGATTAAGCTTTGGGCGGGAAAAATAAATAAATCGGCGGTCGGCAAGCTTTGGGCCCCGGACGAGGAAAGAGAAACCTGGCCGCAACGGCGGAACAGAAGGAGCCAACGCGGTGCGGAGGCGCGGGCTAGAAAACTTCACATCGGATGTCGGAAAGGATAGGACATCGGAGGCTGAATGGTTCTTCCATCCGCAACGGCGGATAAGGCAAGGGCTGAATACAAGCGACGAAAGCGGGGAAAGGCTTAGTCGAACGTCGGAAGACACCCCAATCGGAAGTTTAAAGGATCTCTCCAACTGCAACGGTGGACGATTTAGGGCTACGTGCAAGCGGTCGAAGGTTAAAATGAATCAGGCGTCGGATGGGTTCAGACTTCGGGTGAAGAAAAGATCTTGGAGTCACAACGACGGAGAGGCTAAGACTTTGCAGCTTCCGATTCAACAGCAAAAAGAGGCCCGATTACAGGAAAACTCAAGGATTTGAGCAGCGTTAACAACCAAAGTCATTTTCTTCGCAAAGGCTGCCCTGAAGAACAAAATTTTACTTCCCCACAACCAGAAATCCACGACTTAACCGAAATTGAACCTGGCATGAATGAACCTACTGACATCCAATCTTCAAAATAAAACGAAAAGAAGATATGCCCGAGATGTCCAAGAGTTCAACAATCAAACTGTGCGAAATAATGAGGAGGGGCCCAGAAATTAAAACATTAATTTGGGGAGAACAGTTGCGGCAGCAACAGGTCCACTTGGACCAAAAGAGGTTCCTGGAGGGTTTTCTTTTTAACAAGAACATCCATCTCGAAATTTACTAAAATTGATGAGACTCCGGTGTGTATGCTCTGCACTTGGCTGCAGTTCATTTGATCAGTCAATATATATCAAAATCATTTGAGTGACTAGTATAATTAGGACTCACTCTCCCAAATTGGCAAACCATCAGGTGAAAATCCAACACCTAGATCAAAACATTACGGTGGCAAAATACCCAAAGGAAGCGGGAACTTCTGAAAAGTGACCTCGGGGTGCCGATATTTGTCACACCCTAATGGGTGCATTATGAACAATAGCCCCAGAGACTCCATTCAGCCCACATATTCCTTATGGGTAGCCGTGAAGGTTTAGTTTTGGACATACTCCAAGTACTCTCGGGTATATCTGGAGTCCACCCTTCGCCTAATTTTAATCAACTCATACCTCACATTAACTTAAAACGTACCAAGAGGCAATTGCAAAACATTCACTCCAAGCACATGCAAGTATATTGATTTCTTTTTTACTCCATTTTTTAAGGCACTGGTTATTTTCTTGCTATATATTTATACTATGTCTCAGCATTGTGCTTTCGTGCGCTCATTTTTGTATCTTGTCATCTATGGTTGTTTATGGTTAAATTTCAAACTCCTAAGTAACTCATTCAGTTCAACATCACCATACTAAGTAATTAGCCTTAGTAACTTAATAGGTTCTACCCCCCTTGGCTTCGTTAGGAGTTGAGCCTAAACGGAGGAGTCAAAAACAAGGTGACAGCCTTGACTCGAGACTTGCCCCCAAGGACACACCGAGTGGCTTGAAGATTTCTGCCATGTGACCCAAGTGTGTGAAAGGCAACAACACTTTTTGATGTCGTTTCCGGGAATAAATATTTTTATTCCCGGGTACGACTTAGCTTAACTTTTTTCTAAAAAACTAAAAAGATAAAAAAATAATTTGATTGATCTTGTCTTTAAAAAACATAAAAATTAAAAACTCGATGCATCTGGTGACTCCACTGTCTAACATCCCTTCAATAATTTCTACCCGAAGAAACTGCTGACAATTATTCAGTCCTCTCCCTGATCCCGAAAGGTTTATTAGGGAAATATTGAATAGGTAGACTTCTCATAGAAACCTTGAAGATTTAGGAGACCAATCCCTCTCAGATATCCATCACATATTTGTAGAGAGTCATGTTCACCAATCTCAAGAAATGACGGAATTATTCAAACCCCTTGAATTTTATCAGATAGAAAGTGCTCCCCATGCCATTCCAAAAAGATGCTATCAAGAAGCTCCCCATATTTCATGGAAATAATGCCATCACTGCCAAGTCTCACCTTCGAAAGTTTGAAAAGCACCTGGTCAATTATTGCAATGATGTTTCCCATGACCATGACGATGTCAAAATGAAGCTCTTTGCTTTATCCTTGGAAGATGATGCTGAAGAATGGTACTTCGACCTAGATGATGACTCATATAAAACTCTTAGTGAATTCCTAGAGGGTTTTAAGAAGAAATGGGGAGAAAAGAAAGAACCAAGACATCTGCTTGCTGCCCTTCATAACATTAAGAAGATGGAGAATGAAACCATGGATGAATTTAACACTAAGTTTAGGCGTGTGGTTGCGGACCTCCCTAATGAAATCAAGCCAAAGGATGCCTCCATCCTCATATCTTACATCGAAGATTTCACTGGTGATTTGAGGTACCAGTTAAGAGACAAAGAGCCGGCCAATCTAAAAACTGCTCAGGAATTGGCTGAGAAAATAGAAAAGAATATGCAGTCTTCAGGAAAATCCAACATTCCAAGTTACACTAGGGGAAACACTTCATACAACGAAGAAAAGGGAAAATCCTTTGAATCAGAAGAAAAGGGAGCCTCTAAAGATCCCATGGAAAAGGTAACAGACATGATAAAAGACTTGGTTAGTAGTCAAAACCAACTTATGGCAGATCAGTTTGCACAATTGAATCTTATGCACAATAGAATAATCACAATGGAAAGAAATAATGGACCTAGGAACTTTTTTCCTAGGCAGAATCAAATGTATCAAAAGAAGTTTCCTCAACAAGAGCCTAGGATTCCAAACCAGTTAGACTCAGCTAACATGGTAGAAGACGTAATTCCATGGTGTAGACCCTGTGAACAATTCCACCAAGAAAGCACTTGTTATGTTGCAAATCAAGTCATGGAGCATGGACTTCCTAGGGTCAGTAATCAGGAAACAAATTCAAGGGATCCTGATCATATATACATGGTAGGCCAGGCCTACCCTTTGTCACCATCTAAACAGTACAAGCTTGAGGATGAAACCATTGCAAAATCTTATAGTGAAACTTATGATGAAAACTGTAATATACATGATGCGACTCCTATGTGTTCTCCATATAATGATGACAGTCTGGAAGGTTTACGGCCTTGTGACCTTTTCTCTGAAGAAGATGAGTATGAAAATTAAGACAAGTATAGCTTGGAGCATGATACAAGTGACGAAGACTCCCTTATCCTCGACAAAGATATTGATGAGGAGTCTTCGACATTCATGGAAAATCCAGTCTATGACATGAATAAAGAGGAAAATAATGAACCAGAAACTTTTGATGGTTTTGTTGATTTTTCTATCTATGGCATATCTAAAGGAGAGAGCATGGACCATGTGGCCTTGGGAAACTTTGATATAAAAAAGGAGCATGCAGTTTATCCACATGATCAATCTGAGCCATATATCAATATTAGTAATGAAGACAAAGAAAACTTGATATAGGAACCTGATATCAACTATGGGGAATCCATTACATCTAACATAGATGATGGTGATGACTATTGGGATTTTTGTGGATATCTTATTAAGAATCCTATCTATGCTATATCTAGAAAGGGAAGTGTCTATTTAGAAATTTGCGGAAGTCCAATCTACTATACTTCCATAGAGGGAAGCATGGATCTAGAGACCTTGGAAAACCTTAGTATGGAAGAGGAGCACTCAGAATTTTCATGTGGTCATTCAGAGTCATATCATGCAGAGCCACACAAGGGTATCAGTAATGGAGACATTGAGAAGCAGTGTTGTGAAAATTCAGATGTGATGCATTCAGTGGAATATCAATCTCAGCCATATTTTTCACATATAGAGGTTCCAAATGATTTGGAGCTACTTGGGGCTTGTGCAACGAGTTATCATTTGATAATCCCTGGTGATCAGTATGATGATGTAGTCAATCTGCCTCATCATTATGATTGGTATATCATTCCTATCCAGTCATGGATAGAAGCAACCTGCATGAGGACATACAAGTTGGGGAAGAATTTTTATGACATTATTCATGCCTATGATCTCCCATCCATCCCACCCATTCTGAATCATCATGCAGGTTTTCATTTTCTGAACTACTTTGGCTGGTAACCAAAGACAAGGAAAAAAAAATTATGTTAACAAAATGCTTAGGTGGTTACATTGGATTTCTAATTACACTTAACCCTTTTTATATCATGCTTAGAGTAGGAAAATAAGCTCCTTGAAAGAGAGCATTTACTTTCTGCATTTCTATTTTATACTTAGCTATAATAAAACTTTGCTTCTTTTAGTTAGTTACATTTATTTTGTTTAAATAAATCAGCTTAATGGTTCATTTGATTTTTTATAAAGCTTGTGCTAATGAGGTTTTTCTTGTCAAGTTTAGATGTTTTTACAGGGTATATAAACTAGATATTCTGTTGTTCTCGTATCCTCTCCTTGCCTTAAAGATTAGATAGAGCACACGTCCCACAGTTGGAGCCAGAATGTTACCACCTAAGTTGTACTTAGCGGTTTTTTATCAAGTGAGCCTGGTGAACCGGAAAAGGATAACTTGTTCGGACTTTAGAAGACCTTCAGTATTACTTCTAGGAAGCTTTTTTGTACTATATCACATGTTCATACCCCATGGGGGAATTGTAATAAATTTTCTAGCATGATAGTGTCTGTAAAAGACTCGATCTCTTAGACTTGATTTGTCAATCTGATCAGCCCTGGGTGTTTTTTCCCTTGGTTATTATTGGTTGTTGAATAAACGACTGATAATTTCTGAGTTTTTCACTCCATACCTCCAAAGTTGGGGTGGTCGGCTTGGCATTTATACCTATTGAGGTTATTAGAGTCTATGTGTCAATGTATAAACATGCTAGGCATCATGGTCGATTCATATGAACATGTCTAAGTCCCCCTAGGTTTTTTCAACCTTTTTTTTTCAGTGTTTTTTATTAAAATTTAATTTTTCCAAAACTTAGGCTATTTTTTAATAGTTTAATCGGAAAAATTGATTTTTTAATAAAAGTGGGCCAAATAATCAGTTTCAGTCATGTAGGTGCTCATTTTCAAGCTAGGAGCACCATGTAAACCCATGGACCCACTATTTCCTAGATTGAGTGATTTTCCATCACTCGGGTCATAAAGCGCCAAAAATCAATTATTGATTATTTTAATTAATAAATTGATGAATAATTGAGCAAATCCAGAATAATAGATCAGTGGATTCTCAGCCGATTTGATTCAAATCAGTCAGAACTGAACCAGATTGACTAGATCTGACAAATCCTTGACTGAAGGAGGTGATCAAATCAGATCCAAAGTTGATCTTCAGCATCCTTTATGGGGAATTTCACCCTCCCTCTCTCCTCCACATGTTTTGGCTCATATGGATGAGTTTTGGTGGATGCTTCAGTCAACGAGTTGAGGTGTCAGTCAAATCAGCTCTCTGATTGACAATTGCACTCAGTCAGACTCATATCTGGCTCAGTTTAGCTTCAGATCTGCATTGATTGACTCTCCATCAGCTGATTTGGTCTATCTCCTTGGGATTTGTGCCCCCCTGGGCTGGATCTCCTAGTTTTTGTATATATCCAAGCATAAGCCTCCTCTTCCAAGCTAGTTAGAACTGGGATTGAGGTGCTGTTGCTATTGTACTGTTGTTATTGTTCATTTGAAATAAAGAGAAGATTTAGAGGCAAGACGGTGTTGTGCCATTGTATGTGTGGATGATCATTGCCATTTTTTTTACTAAGGTAACCTGTATCTGTGTTCATGATTTGCTAATTGCTTGTAGATCCGTTGTTAAGATTGATAATAAGCTTATTATAATCTTGATAGGAAAGGTGCTTTTCAATAAGTTTATTTGCCATCTCTTTCCTTTGATGCATGTTTAGAGATCTAGATTCAGCATGTTCTATAAGCTTATATGCATGTTATTCTGAATCTCTGTGTATGTACTAATCGGATCTCACAAGTTTTTCGGCAAGTTTTTTTTATTTCAGCTGAGCTACAGGTTCCTAGATTGGAGAGGATGCTGATCTAGTTTGCTTCTTCACTCTCTCCAAAACCTTCCAAAGGCATAGTCCCTCGACATTCCACCTGAAAGCTCCACTGTGGATCTTCAAGGCTACCAGCATTTCTCTCCTCCTCTTCCTCCCTCAAAATCAACTCTTTTACCCGATTACTTTGTTCATAGCTTTGATGTTGTTTAGATATATCATCTTAAAAGTAAATTTAACATAGATCTATCTTCTCAAAGCCCATAATCTATATCTTTCTCTTAAAATGTTTCATAAGCATTCTAGATCTAGCTTTAAGGAAATCGTCGTTTTTTGCATGGAATTTTAAAGAAAATTGGTAGCTTGCATGCATTAGATTTATGTTTGCTGTTATAAAAGATAAATCTAGAAATCAGTGCACATAATATTGGCTTCGTGAAAGGAAATCCAATATCCCAAGTAAATCTTGCTTTCCTTGGTTCCCTTTTACCTTTTTTAACTAGTTTTTACTTAGCCTTTTTTGGTTAAAAGTAAGCTGACCCAAAGGTACTTTCAGAGTGCTTTTGGGCATATTTCAGTCTAATAATATTGCTGTTTTTTATCAGGTATAACATAAAAGAGGAGGATATGCTGCTCGAAAGTGACCTTTTGGGCCTCTGAATCCCCCCAAGGGTCTCCCTTTTTTACTGAAATATTTAATTTTCGTACTTTGTAAGCTATTGATTTCATTCTATATAAGAATCAAGAGGCATCATATCAGTCTACTGATATTGTAACCACTGGTAACAAAAATAATTTTTGAATAGGCTCTTTTGAGCCCATTCCCCATCCCCCCTGGGGGGATTTGCATCTGTGTCATTTTTTGCTTTTTGTTCATCTTTTTCAATATAGCGTAGTATTAATCTAAATGGTAGTATACTTTGATATAAAATCAAATCCATATTCCATTTCTATTGTTTTCAAAGTAACTTTAATACTTACCCCACGAGCCTCCTTTTGAGCCGAAAGGTGAAGAAAGGTTCGTGGTAGTCTAATTAGAAAATTGTGGTTTGCTCATATTTTTATGTTTCATTTTCTACCATCATTTTTTTTAGTAACCATAATAAAATCAACCCCTCCTTGATTCCCCTATTGAGGTCCACTTGGACCGAAAGATGTTCTTGGAGGTTTTCTTTTTAACAAGAACATCCATCTCAAAATTTACTAAAATTGACAAGACTCCGGTGTGTATGCTCTGCACTTGGATGCGGTTCGTTCGATCAGTCAAGCTATATCAAAATCATTTGAGTGTCTAGTATAATTAGGACTCACTCTCCCAAATTGACAAACCATCAGGTGAAAATCCAACACCCAGATCAAACCATTACGGTGGCAAAATACCCAAAGGAAGCGGGAACTTCTGAAAAGTGACCTCGGGGCACCGATCTCTATCACATCCTAGCGGGTACATTATGAACAATAGCCCCAGAGACTCCATTCAGCCCACATATTCCTTACGGGTAGTCGTGAAGGTTTAGTTTTGGACATACTCCAAGTACTCTCGGGTATATCTGGAGTCCACCCCTTGACCTAATTTTAATCAACTCATACCTCACATTAACTTAAAACGTACCAAGAGGCAATTGCAAAACATTCACTCCAAGCACATGCAAGTATATTTATTTATTTTTGACTCCATTTTTTAATGCACTGGTTATTTTCTTGCTATATATTTATACTGTGTCTCAGCATTGTGCTTTCGTGCGCTCATTTTTGTATCTTGTCATCTATGGTTGTTTATGGTTAAATTTCAAACTCCTAAGTAACTCATTCAGTTCAACATCACCATACTAAGTAATTAGCCTTAGTAACTTAATAGGGTCTACCCCCCTTGGCTTTGTTAGGAGTTGAGCCTAAACGGAGGATTCAAGAACAAGGTGATAGCGTTGACTTGAGACTTGCCCCCAAGGACACACGGAGTGGCTTGAAGATTTCTGCCACATGACCCATATGTGTGGAAGGTGGCAATAGTCCAGAAGCACCCAAAGAGTGAAAATTGGCATGGCAATGAGGAATAAACGAATATATATTTTTACCATATGTTACAATCCTGTGGTGTCTAAGTTGGAAGCTGCCCAAAGGCAGAGGTAAAATAAAACTCATTTCAGCCTCAGAAGAGTTATCGAGACATTTGAAATATTGGTTTCCCTTCTTAAATTTGGACCATTATCAATGTTTCAAGTTCATAAATATTTCATTCTAGAAATCTAGATATCTTCAAGAAATCTAATAAAGTGATACCACTGAAACAGTCTGTTGTCTCCAAGGATAAGTTGTTCAGAGATCTTTGTCTGCCATGTAGTCTCCAATTGTTGCAGCTGCAACTATTTTCCCCGAAAAAAATTATTTTTAGGGTCCCCCCTTATTCTTTCAGTGTTTAGACGGCTTAAGGATTTCCACGATTTTACCAAATTTTTCTCGTGGCTCGTTGTTTTCGAAAGAATTGAGTTTTTTTCTACTTGTATCAGATGCATAGTCGACTAGCTTTCCGATTCATCGGATGCACAGTTGACTACCATTCCGGTATGCCCATCGGGAGATTTCTGAATTTTTTCTCAGACATATTGGATGTCATGTCGTCTATGGGCTCGGAGGCAGTCTGCCAATTTTCCGAAAGTCTAGTCTGAAGCATCTCCGATGAGTCGGGTCTCTGTTTTCCTATCTTTCTATGATATCTGATTAGGTGGGTGAAGTGATCTCGACGTCAGCTGTGTATATGGGAATGTGCCAGAAGTTTTAGTGGATCCGTCAGTTGATGTTGTGGAGGTCTAGTGTCGAATCTATCCGTGATCTCATGATATCCTCGCTGATACCGAGATAAGTTAGCTTTTTCGTCTTCTGATGTGTTTCTCCCATTCGATGTACCGGATAGAAAGAGCTGAGTCGATCCGATATTGCGGATTTTCACGAGAGTTTGATTCCAACTGTGGGTTGGCCTTTCTTTCCCGCCAAGTTTAATTGACTACTCCCACGGTTAGGCTTATAAAACCACGATGTTTGTATGAGGTGTCATTATCACCGTGAAGGTTATCCAGTCGAGTCTGTGCAGCTGTCGATTCACTTGTACGAATCCTTTTCCAGCAGAGGTTGTTGGCTGTCCAGGTTTCCCACCACATTGTTTCCAGGTAGGATTCACTCATTTTTTTTATATGCCCAGTATTATTGTTTGTTTTCGACCGCATTTAGTGATAAGGTTAGGTATTTTTCTGCAGGGGTTTTCTATTTTAAACATCGATGGGTTTTTCTTTGGTTAAGGTTCCAACCTGTCTAGTTGTGAACGCCTTTTCATTTCGGGCGGTTATTTTCTCACCCAATATCTGTGCGGTCATGAGTGCACCATTGACATTTGTTTTGGAAGCAAGGGCAGGGTGCAGACAGACGTTTCACCATCTACGCCGCCCCTTCCACTCTTACATCATTTTAATACCTAGGTTGCACGACCATGTCTTAGGTGACGACGTCTTCCCATGGGATGTAGGAGGGGTGCATAGATGATAAGGGGTTTTGGGTGTTTTTAGCGGTATACATTTTAAGGATTTGTTCTTTTTCCTCAGTCAAGTTTTCTACCCAAAGAAGCAAGGTGGTTGTGAAGATCTAGAGTTTTCCCTAACAGAGGTTTTCGCAGGCTAGAGCAGATAGATTTTGCCACTTTCTTGTTATTGCTTCTCGTATTAAAAGCCTATTTATTTGATAAAAGAATTTATTCAACATGCATATTGATGGGATGGTAATATTCTAGTTGTTTTTGTTCCTTTTTTTCAATACATAGCTTGCTAGGAGTAAGTAGACTAAAATCATGTTGCATGATTGTTACAGGCTAATTATCAGCACAACAATATGCCACGAAAGTAGAAGAAGGAGGCCCAAGCAGCTCAGGAGGAACTAAAAGTAGAGATAGTAACCAAAGTTGAGGTTATTTATGAAGATACTATAGCCACTACTGGAGTTGCGCCAGAGTATAAATGGAGAGAGGTATACAGAATGATTTCAAAACAAACTATTCCAGAAGCTGGGTTTGAAGATATGCATATATATGCCAATATTGAGAGATCAACCATTATGAAAGTGGCTACTATACCTGAACTTTTCCCATGTTTAGAGGTGATAGGGTGGATTCTGCCTAGGGAAGATGTAACAAGGATGATACTGGCCAATACCGAGAGGAAGGGTTATGCTGCATATAGCCCAGCCTATGTATCCATGACTTATAATTTACCAACACCACAAACCTATTTGACTGAAAGTTGATTAAAGGAGCTCAATCTAGATGTGGTGGAAATAGTTAAGAAGATGATTATCCCCGGTAAAAACTTCTATACGAGGCCTTTTGGAGAGTACGAAACATCGACCCTCCGCACTCCATACAGGTTCATTGCTTTGATGCTAAACAAAATTTTCGGGAGGGCTAATGGAAAAGGATTTAAAATAGATTGTGTACTGGTGATATTCTTTGTTGCTACCCAAGGTACAATCTTTAATTGGGAAAATATAGTGTCCAACAGCCTGTCAGCTTGTATAAGTGCAGCATTGGGAGGAGTGTCCCAGAAGAAGACAGAATTTTATATGAGTTCGATATTGATTGATTGCATTTTATGTACTCATCCATTCCCAGCATTGAAGTGACAATGGGATAAAGATCGAGCCCCTGTGTATGCTGCCTATAAATTATTCTGGGCTCACAAATATTATAGCCATTACAAGGAGATTTGTGAGAATTTCATTATGCCATTGTATACATTAATTTTCTTGGTCGAATGTAATTGTATGTCAGAGGAAGCTTTGGAAGTTGTGCAAAACAACGAAAACTATTATTTGATAGAAGAAGGTTTATATTTAAGAATGTAGGGTGTTTCAAGGGTCCCTTTCCCTTCTACCAAAGTATGCTACAGACTATGTGATCCATAAAGAGGCTGTAATATAGTTGTACATTAACGGAGTGGGAAATTTCCTTTTTGAGCAGAAGAAGGCAATATATCCTGCAGTCCCCTTTTTGTAGGAAGTTACAAATTTTCCAAGGTAAAAACTATAGCGGAGTTTGTTAAGGAGTTAGAGTATTTTCACTTCGGTGAAATGAATTTCCATAGGAATGACTCTAAGGATAAAGTTGTTGATTATTGCACAGCAGCTGGAGTGCATTTTGAGTATACAAATTTTTGGGATAAAGATGAAGAGATCTTCCGGAATGCTAAAAACATGACAACTTTGAGGAAAAGATTCAAACAAAAGATAGCTATTGTGGGCGGAAAGGGAAAATTGGTTGATAAACTCAAAAGGAAGGAAGAATATGCAGCAAAGAGAAGGCAAGAAGAAGCTCACAAGTTAGTACAAGAAGCATAAAACTGGTTGTGAGCTGAAGAAGAAGAAAAGAAAAAGACAACTGAAGAGGCGACAAAGAAGATAGAAGAAGCAAAGAAAAGAAAGGAGGAGGAAGAAATATAGAGTAGGCAGAAAGAAAGTGAAGGATTAATATTAGAATATGCTAATAAGGAGAAAGAGAAAACAGAAAAGGCAGTTGAAGAATTGAGAGAAGAGACATGAGAAGAACAAGACCTTGCCGATCAAGGACATACTCAGTCTGATGCCGATCCATTCAAGCCTGTTGTTCCATCCAGTAGTATAGCAAGAGAAAATCCTCTGACAGTATCTGGAATTGAACTAATTCCTTTTACTCCCATAGAAGGAGAAGAAGTGCCCAATTTAAACACCATTTTCTATGACAAGGTAAAAAAGAGGATGGTTAAAAGAACAGAGAAAAAGATGAACGCTGGAGGTAAGATAGGAGTGATGGTGACTGATAAAATAGTGGTTCACGGTACCAACAAAGATCCGTGATTAATGGAAAGAGCTAGGGTATCCCTATTCCTAGCCACTAAAGATAATGTGGATAGAATAATGATGGATCTCGAGCAGTCCCAGAAGAAGGTCGAACAGTTAAAAGAGACCTTAAAAAAGGAGAGAAGTGAAAGTCAGAGCTTGAAGAGAAAATATGAATATATGATCAGTAAAGTTGAGGTATCCAAGGCAGATTGTCAGACTCTATAGGCAGATAAAGATGCTTTGGTGCTATCTGCAAGAAATATAGAAAAGGAATCACAGGCCACCTTGGCAGATTTTGGGAAACTACAACAAAGATATCAAGTTTTGGAAGCTGAAAGAGATAATATGAGGCTATCAATTGAAGAATTTAATAAGGAAAAGGGGAAGTTAGAAGATAAAGTGACAGAACTGGAAGTACAAAGGACCATTGCGGAAGGGAAAGCAAAGTTGTATGAAACTCAGATAGTAGCCTTGGAAGATCAAAAGAATTCGCTATAAGTTTCATTGAAGACAGCTACGGAGCAAGAAGCCGATGTTGAACCTTTAAACAAGCATGCTCTCACGCTCAGGAATACAATTCATCAAATGCAGCTTCATATGGTGGAGGAGAGGTTTAAGGTTCAACAAATAGAAATAAGATTGGAGGAAATTATAAATACAACTTCCTATTTCTTGGACAGGACACAGGATATCTTAGAAGCTCTACAAGGAAGAATGACATGGGTAGAGACAAGTAAGGAGCCTCCCACAGATGTACCTCCCAAAGACTTGGAGACAATGAATCTAGAGTATGAGTTGATCAAGTTTGCTAGCAAAGTAGCAGAAGAGATAGTAAAGGCAGTGAAGAAGACGAAGAGTGCCTGTGCAGAATTTTGCAAAAGAGTCCTCCTATCTTACAATCAGTGTCAGATCTCTGCTAGCAAGAGACTAGAGGTGCTACCAGAGCATGAAAAATTTTTGAAGCAATTACAGGAACGATGCAGTGAAGACGAATAGGCCATTCAGCTAGTGAATAAATTAGATGAAGAGGTGCTTAAAACTGAAACAGCAGATGTGGCAGTTAGCAGTCACTTACTGGAAGACCAACTTCGCCTGATTTCGACTAGAGTGGCAAGTATAAAAGCTCAAGCTACTAAGCATGAAATTACAATCAGATTTCTAGAACCTTCTGGTTTTGAAAACATAGCAGCAGATGCCAATGCATGAAAGAAATTTATGAATGAGCAAGCTGAGCCATCTTAGTTGGACTATTTAGAACATTTTGATTAATGATGTAATATATTGTATTTTGAGTCCATAAGCTAAAGGAAAAAATTTTGTAAAGGAAAGGTTAGGGGAAGCCAAAAAGCAACGAGGGCAGCTCAAGAGTTTTTGCTTTTTGTATAAATATAGGCAAGCTTTATGTACTGAAGGACCTTTTTTCAGGCTATCTTTGTGCAAAGTTATTGTAAGAAGAACTATTTCATCTTATAATAAAGAGTTTATATTTTCGGCTGGAGAAAGCACTGTGGAGTTTCAAATGCTTAACATAGACTGGTTGAATGTGAACTACTTCTGTTTCAGCTTGTTTCTATGAACTGTGAGATCGTTCTAACTCGTGAATTATTTCATGTTCTGAATATGCTCATGTTTATTTATGCTAAATTTCCACAAATCTTATTGGAGTAATGAATGCTTTAATTGACAATGAGCTATCTCTTTGTTTATCTATCTACTCATATGCATGTATTCAAAAATATAGACAGTTATCTATAGTATTCTAAATGCATGTTATGCAGTACATTACTCATCATTAATTATAGTATTGCTCCCTAGGGATATTCTAGATAGATTTAGTTAGCACTAGTATAATTTGTTTTCTTGTTCATGATTATGAAACAAAAGGTTTAAGACGAGAGGTAAGAACCTGTGCATCACATTGTGACACTCTTCATTATCTCTATCGACTGCACTTAGCTAGGCACTTGCATATCATACCTAAATATAAAACTAAAAAAAATATACACGGTGGACCGGGCTGCAACTGGTAAAACAAGCTTTAACCGTTACTTGACCTACGATAGTCAGACCGTAAACCAGACGGATTCCCCATACCAAACAATAACGAGCTAATTGGGAATGCTTATTGGGAAGAATCCCTATTGTAGTTACCTGCAATTTTCCAGGCCTCAACACAATGAAATAGGGAATTCAGTTTCTCTCACCCCAAGAATCCTTACACCCTTCAATTACATTGATTGGAAGGTAGATGTGCAGATAACCTTGCGCAATAAAACCATGTATAATATGACAATGGGAAAAGAAGTCGAACCCCAGCAGTATATTGAGAAATCCAAGTTTCTAAATAAGATAGATGAATCCTTCGGCTTCATGTGCATCCACATATCCAGGGATTTGTTGTTCCACCTTGAGGGACATAGAACTCCAAAGGAAGTATGGTACAAGCTCCAATACTTGTTTGGAAAAAAGGATGAGCTGAGAGTCCATAACCTAGAGAATGAGATAATTACACTCCAACCCAACAACTTCGAGACAATTCAACAGTTCTTTTCGAAATACAAAACCCTAGTCTTGCAATGCAAGCAATGTGGTATTGATAAGAAGGATAAGAAAAATGTGCTCTCATTTCTAAGCATGCTTAGATCATAATTTTCATTTTTTGTATCTACTTTCCACTTTGGAAGGATATCTATCCCAAATTGGAAAATGCCAACCCTGAATGCATTTTTAGAGCCATTAATCCAGGAGAAAGACAAATTGATTTAGATGGGAGTGCTCAAAGCCTCCAAGAATCATTCCCTCTCAGCTAAGCAAAGAGGGAAGGAGAGAAAGAACCCTGATTTGAATCTAAAGAAGAATAAAAAACCTTCTGATGGAGCCTCTGGTTCTAAGAAGAACAAGAAAAAAAAGTTTGAAAAGCTAAATGCTCTTACTGCATGAGAGGATTTCATCCAGAAAGTCAGTGTATGAAGAAGAACATTGACCAATTGTATAATCTCCTTGAATAGAACAACATTTCCCTTCTTGAAGGCACAAAGAAGGATGAAGCTGGAAACTAAACTAAAGAACGTGAGAGGTGCCATGCTTTGAAAGAAGACTTCACTCAGTCAAAGGCCTATCTGATTGGTTCAGGAGCATCCAACCATATGGTTTCTTCCAAAGAATCCTTCACTTATCTGGATCTCTCTGGAGGACCAATCATCCATATGGGAGATGATTCTCAGATCCCAGCTGTCGGGAAAGGCTCCATTAAAATTAAGCATGGAGATTTCCAAAAGGCGCTCTATGCTCCCTCCCTCAAATCAAACATGTTGTTTGTATACCATATGACACATGCAGGCTCTCCCAAGAGAGTCACATTTGATTCTAACACAATTGATATCTCTAAAGTCTATTGGAACACTGATAGCAAAAGGAGTTTCTAATCATGCCTACAAGGCATATGATTTTTCTCACTTTCTTCCTACTTCATATCCATGTGCTTTATTGGCTCATGCTAATAACATAAGAAAGTTGTGGCATGAAATATTTTTCCCCCTGAACTACAAATATCTCCAGCAGTTGCGTACTAATAAGATGGTTGAGGGCTTGCCTCTCATCAAAACTTCTGAAGGAGTGTGCACTAGTTGCTTGATAGGTAAGCATCCAGATAAAAGAGATGAGGTTGGGAAGGCAACAAGAGTTTCCTCCACATTAGATCTAATACACAGTGATGTCTCTAGACCAATGCCTACAACATATATGAATGGATCCAGATACTTTCTAACCTTCATTGATGACTCTTCAAGGTATTGTTGGGTATACTTTATGAAGCAAAAGTCTGAGGTATTTGATACCTTCAAAGTCTTCAAAGCCTTAGATGAGAACACTCTCAGAAAGAATATCAAATCATTGAGATATGACAATGGATGTGAGTATGTGAAAGGATACCTCTAGCAGCTATGTGCATCAGAAGGGATTCAAATCCAACATTCAATCCCATACACACCATAGCATAATAGTGTATTTGAGAGGAAGAACAGATCCTTGAAATAAATGGCAAATTTCCTTCTAGAAGTGAGAAACCTTCCTCCTTATATGTGGGATTAGGAATTAAAATGTGCTTCATATATCTAGAATAGGGTTACTCACAAATCAGTGATTGGGGATACACCTTTCGAAGCACTGATGGGACATAAGCCCAATGTCTCACACCTAAGGGTTTTTGGTTCCAAACCTTGGGCCAGAATCCCTACAGACAAGAGAAAATCCTTTCAACCCCATAGTAGCAAATGCATATTGTTGGGATATTTTGATGATGCTAGGGAATAAAAGCTTATGGAGCTTTCAACTAGTAAGTGATTCATAGAGCGCAATGTACGATTTTAAGAAGATCAGGAGCATGGTCCACAACAATACGAAGTAGAAGAAGGTATAAACTCTCTTACATTTCCATTAGTAGATGATTATGTATTAACTAATGTTTCAGATTCAGTTGAGGAACATGATCAACGTGATATTGATATTGAGATTGAACCTCAAGAGAATCTAGATCCAGATCTGGCACCTATTCCAAATCAGAGGACTAGGTGGGCCCAAAAGCTCATTGAAGCAAGTGGGAATGTTGTTGGGGATACCGATGACAGAAGAAAAAAAAGGTCCCATTATCAGAAAGAACATGTTGTTCTTTCCCATTCATTTTCACTTCCTTCAATGAGGTGCAACAGGCTCCCAGAGAGATGCAACATGATGGTTAGGGCTGATCCACAATTCGGACCACTGAAGAACAAATTGGATCAAGTCTCTATTCCTACAGAAAGAAGAGACAAAGGAAACATTCAAAGAAGATGGAAAAGTTCACATGCACGGTCCCAGGATGCTTGTGCATAGAAGAACCACGATTCTGCATTACTGCTCCACAGAGTTGCAGATTGCAACAATTTTTTCAAAATTTTTTACTCAAAGAGAAACAACTTATCTTGAGTATGGAAGTGTGTTTCCTGACTTATTTTGAGGCCGGGGGGGGGGGGGGGGGGTTCCCATGAGTTTTTCCCCATTTTCCTTGTTTATTAAGTAGTATTTTCATTTCATTTAGATTGTATGGGTGAATTTTAGCCTAGTTTCCAAGGCCCAAGTTGTCCAAAGTTAGGATTAAGGGGGGGTGTTACAATTATGTAATCCCCCCTTTACCCAACATAGTCTATTTGTTTATATTTCCTAGCTTAGGAGGTCATTATCACTTTACCGGAGTTTTGGTGCCACTAGTGCCACTGGTGTGATTGGTGTCATTAGTGTCATAATTGCCATTGGTGCCATTAGTGTCATTGGTTCCAATTACTACATTTTAGAAACCCTCTATGAGTGCCACCTTCAATTGACTAGGAAGGTATTCAATCATGATCAGTTATGATCCAATCACCACTAATCACTTCACTGCTAGTCAATCTAGCACCAGTTTCCATGATTTAGGGGAGTGTGGGCGCCTTTTCTCACCTACCTTCATCAGTTAAATTTTTTTGAACTGAATTAGCTATACCGAGTTAAACTAGTGAGCTCCGACTACGATTTTTCCCACACTGAGTTAGCATATCAGTTAGGTTTAGTTGGTGAATTTGAACCCTATCCATAGTATTTGAATTCTCCTTATTGTATGACTATTGTATTACTGACATGTTAATGAAGATTAATGTTATGATATTCTGTCCAATTATTGTCCGATTTCTGTGAAATTGTTGTCATGAATCCATTGTTCATTTTACATTGATTTGTCAATTCCACTGCATCCTTCTATTTATATATTGTAGATCTATGGTTCATGAAATTTAACAGTTTAAACTCTGTTTGTGTCAGAAATTGTTACTAAGGCTAGGGTAACAAGCTAACACAATCTCAAGAGAAAAAACTCAATTCAAACTAGGGTTTAGGGTTTTGTTTATGTGTTTTTGGTTGTAAGCTTCAAGATCATGCAGGGAATACATTCAGAGTAAAAGACACAACTAAATCATAGACATAAACTGATAAAGATTCCCAAACATATCACAAAAATCCAACAAAGATACTATGCCGTGGTTCATACATTAAAAGATAAGCATTACCAGAAAAAGACATCAACTAGCAATGAAATTACCATTTAAGAAGCAAAACATGCTCAATAACAAAGCCAACATAGACAAAATGTGGGGGAAGAGTCATATATCACATTATTTCATCAGTAAATGTATATAAGAGTTACAGTACCTATCTCTGAACAAGTCTGATAGTACAAGCAGCTAGCAGACCTCCTGATGCTCCCAAAATCCAGAACCCTAACAATGTCTTGCTACCTCATTTAAATAGGAAATTTCTCCCAAAATCAGTTAGGTTTCACCTCCTAACTACCTCCATCGAGTCACTAAGTAGGTAAAGTAAAAAGTGACTTTTACAAAATTACGTGATTACTAAAAATAGCAAATGCTTAACAAAAAGTGTTTTTCAAAAATAACCACTAACTAATAACGGTTTCATATCTTCTTAGCTGCCTCAACAAGAAGTGATATTCCATCTAGGGCTCGAGACCTTTTCTTAGCTCTTTTATCCTTCTTCTCCATATCAATTATCCTTTTCTGCAAGTCTTCATTTTCCTGTTGTAAATGATCAACAGTCTTCTCCAGCTTTGCACAGTACCTGTCAGCAACTCTTTTCCTGCTAAGGACTTCCTTGGAAACTTCTGACAGCTCCAAAAAATGTTTATGCATATCCTGCAACTCCTCTACGAACCCTTTATTAAATTTGAATAATCCATCATTAGTTTCTTGCAGGTGCTTCATGTGTTTCCTGTATCTCTGAATACTTTCCTGTACATCCTCTTCATCAAAATTTGGGATCTCTGATATATTGTCATCCTGCATTAAAAGATCTGAAAAATCAACATGAACAATTGATTCTTCTAAATATCCTGGTTGCTTGAGAATAGCTTGATCCTCTTCATCCAATTCATGATCTTCAAGAGTATCTGCCTTTGCTTTATCTTCTTCCTGCTGCTTGGTAAGTCTATCTTTAATTTCAGCAATTATTTCAAATAATTCAGACCTAGGCTATTCAATTTCTCCTACTAACTGTGATCTTTTTGTCCCTGCAGGTTGGGAAGAGGAGGAAGGCTTGACAGTTCTCTTTCCCTTACCTTTACTGCTCTTTTTAACAATTTCTATTTTTTCACTAAAGGAAGAACTAATCACCATAGCTTCCTGTCTGGACTCTAGTTTGGGGTTAAGTAGCTTTTTCATGTTCCATCTCAGCTTGTTAGTAGGTCTGGTTTTCGGTCTTCTGTATGCAGCTACATTTATCTTTTTCTTCCTCTTAGATTTTGCTGATTTTACCCTTGAGGTAGGAAAGTCTCCATATGCTTCTGTACTTGGCTCTGTCACAACAATCTGCTGTTCATCCTCCAATAAATAACCTTCATCTTCAGATAATATGGTAAGAGGGCTCCTTTTTTTAGTTTGTAATTCCTCTTCAGGAGTAGCAGCTCTCTCTTTATCAATAGTCCTAGCTTGTTCAGAATGTGCTACTGGTGGTAATTTCAGACAAGGCTGCACTTCTTCACCTGCAAAAAATGAGTACTTGTTTCTCATGGAATCTGAAGCCACTTTGAGCTGACTATCATCCTTTACTTGTTCTGCTACCTGCTCTATTACCTTCTTGGCTTTAACCTCATCTTTACTTGTAGATTTGACTGAGTGACCTAACTTTTTGATCATTACCTTCCCCTTATCAGTCTGCCTTTTAGGCTGCTGATCTTCTTTTTGAGGATGAACATCTGACCAAAACAAAAAGAAATCCCAAGTCCTTCCCTCATGCTGAAACACTGTGGTGATGATCAGTTTGATGAGACCATGGTGAAAAAGTGACTGGGAGGTGTGATCATCATTTTTCTTTATCTTGCTTGACATCTTCTGCAGGCTTTTTAAGAAAAAGAAGGGCAAATTCATTTTAGAAACTCCTACTATGTGTTGCAGGAACCTGAAATGATATTTAAAGACAAATGAATATCTGCCTTCACAGGTCACATAACTTTGAAGTATCCTTATGGGCTCAATCCACTCCTTCCTGAAATTTTGAATGAGGATACCCTTGTTCCAGTCAGGAGTCACATTAGGCAATAGGTATATTTGGGGTTCAAACTCAAAAGGCAATTTTTTAAACCAATGCTCCCCCTCATTGCTGATCTCAGTAGCTTCTGCTATTAGCTCCACAGTCAGTTTGAATTTCAAAGCATCCATCATGATCATATCATCTTTGAGTCCCTTAGCAAACTTGCAGGACACCTGAGCATTGAAACCATCTATCTTCTTGAAAAACTTCAACCAACCTGCTTGCTGAAACAGTTCTGCACAGTTAGGAAGCTTCTGGATCCAGGTTAGGTCAGTGGGCTCAGCCCTGTTGACCTTACCACTTTTGCCACTTTTCCCCATATTCTTCTTTTAGGAAACAAAAACAGTATGGTTTTAGGTTTCCAATAGGTTTTACAGACTGGTTTTTCTGCTCTTTGAATTCCTCCACAATCTGTTATGTACTCCTGAATAGGCCTGCAATGTCAATGTTCCCTTGTCTTCAACCATACAACCAGGTTTGAATATAGGTATACTGTGAGTAGATCAGTTCATGAATAAAACAGTCATAAGAGCACCATAACACAGCTCATTCTTCAAAATGTACCATCAAACATAATATCAAACTACTTTAGACTATGGACCATCTAAGTTCTTTATTTTAGGGTTCAGGAAACCAGCATTATGATATACATTCAGATATAAACTTCTCCTTTAAGAGAAACTGATTTAAATCATAGAAGACAGCACTTTGATTAATTTGCAATGTCCAGGCTGTTCAATGTAATTGAGGACTGTCAATGAAAGTGGTTGCTCTATCTTCAGTATTTGCTCCTCCTTCTATGTATCAAAATAGCTTCGATCCTCAAACCCTATATTTCTGACTGCTTCAGACTTTGCAAGAGTAACATCACATCATAGGCTTATCAGACCCATCGGAGACTATCTGTATGAGAAGAGAGAAAAGCACCATTGTTTGCAATATATTCACCCTAGTCACAAAAATGTCATTCAAAACTGGATATGAAAGCCAACATGTTCTCCAAGCAATTGAACATGGTTCTTCAAGCAAGTG
>LPNX011004072.1:574321-600323 GCA_001517045.1 Pseudotsuga menziesii
CAGTAAGAAAAACCCAATTTCTTCAATTAGAAGGGTTTGTGTTGAAATACCTATCAATTTTCCAACTGCCACGGTTTATACCTTTGTTTTGGGCTATCAACGGTCTCTCCTTACGCGTACAGGTGTCTCCATGTAATTTCCTTGACTGCAAGTAAGCGAATTAGGAAGCCCTAATTTTCGCTGGCTGAAATAACGTTGTATCCTCTCCACATAAACAAATTCCTCCTTTCAAGCAGTTAAATCTTCTTTACGAACACTCCTCTCCTATAATAATGCGTATAGAAAGAGAAATTTGCCAGCTTAGACCAGAATTTGCTGATTTCTGTCCAACTAATTCCGCATATTATGCAATGATGAGCTTGCTCTATTTCGTGACTGATAACCAACTAAAATCATGCTTAAACTGCAGTAAACACGTGTTAAAACACTCACACAAGGTGATTAGTCATTCAGATACTGCAATCATGATCGAAATCCGTTTAAAATTTGAAAAAACAAAGGGTCGCGATATTCTTGTAGCGCGCCCTTTGCTAAAATTTTGTCTAGCGCTACAAGAATAGCTGCCAAGCCAAATTCTCGTAGTTTTTCAACTTTCAGCCAAATTGTCGAAGGTTTAAAAAGCTGCTTGGTTTAAGAAACAAGTCTAACTTCTCTCTAAACACATTAATGAATCAACTTTGAGAATATGACCTTCTTTAACCCCTTTTAAAATATAAAAGACCAACAAAAATCAAATAAAATTTATAAAAAGTAGACTCAAAAAGCTATTCAATCATCCATAGAGTTTCCAAAGGGGACTAAAATTCAAATTGAAAACCAAAACTTAACTGAGATAGATTGAAAAACAAACCAAAACTGGGGAAAATAAACCAAAAATGGAGAAAAATTTACTGACTTAACAAACTCTAAGTGTCTAAATTTATTCTAGTTGAAGATTACTTATTAAGATTATATGGTGATTGTGCCATGCCCACCATTATTGCAATAAAAATATAATATTAGGATTGCAATCTTAGGGGTCAATACTAATAAATACCAAAAATCAAGTCCATATCTTATCCAAAATGGATCAATGTATGATTTTTCATCTAGTTAGATGATTTTTGGGTGGAAATATGGGATGAATTTGTTTGCGGGGATGAATTTGTTTGCGGGGCATAGATTTGGGCTCCATAACCTTTCAAGGCTTGTTTGATCAATTAAATGGTGTTTCTTTGGGGTCAAAATTTTACAAATTTAGTTTCTACACCCTCGACATTGTTCTACACTCTAAGATATTTTTAACGAATCAAGTATCACCTTAATTAGAGTTCGTATTAGGAATTTATGCCTACCCTAAGTTGACCTATCATGTTGACCACCATGCTACTAAGTGGATTCCACGTAAGCTCTCACTACCAACACATGTGGATCTATTCCCATGTTTACTTTCAAGATAATTCTATTGGGTCCAAATTCCTAACCCTAATAAGAAGTTGAGGCATGTAAACCCCCTAAAACTAACCCTGGATGGCAATTAGGACATTGTTAAACATTGGGCCACTAGGAGAATAAGGGGGGTTCATTCTTATGGTATAATTGTAATGTTACATAGTTAATAAAGAGATAGGGAGTGGATATTAGAGCACAACAAAGAAAGTAGGATATCCTGTAGGATCCATACAGGCCATATTCTCATAGGTAACTCCATAGAGATACCACATTCTTTGTATTTGCATTGCACATTAGAGAAGAAGAGAGTAAGGCATAGTCCTCACTTCTAGCTAAGTTTTTTCCCATAGTGGGTTTTCCTAGGGTATATCTTGTGTTATTTATGTGTAGCGTTATTTTTCTCTATCTATTTTCCTTTATATTTTAGTTTATTTGAGCATTCTAGGAGACAATAGAGGAAATTTCAACTCAAAATGGGCCTCCTAAGGAAAATAATAAAATAACATTTATTAATTTTGGAGGAAGAAAAGAAAAAAAACTATTTTTTTTGTTCGTATTTTCGACATATATCCCTGTGTTTTTAATCAAATTTTGATCCAGAGAGCTCGTAAGATGTGGAATTAAATTATGCATCCAACGAGCTCTCCAGATCAAAATTTGAGTAAAAACACTAGGATATATGTCGAAAATACGATAAAAAGGTAGTTTTTTTATGATACCTATCGCCAAATTTATATTAAAAAAATGTTTAAGACCTATACGGTATTTCAAATTTAAAGCAATTTCATTGGCTAACACATGATGGCATGGAATTTGAATTAAGGTTAAAAGTCCCATTTTGAGTTGAAATTTCCTCTAATGGCTAACAAGAATGAATCTTAAGTCTTCAATAAACACTACATAACTAGGAGTTTACAAAAAATGTAATATTTGTTGTGACGAATAGTTCTACTGGAATATCCACGCCAATTTACAAATCAATATTACATTGAAAGGGGTTGCATCCATTGAAACAATTAATGTGTTCAATGACATGTTATCACATAGATTGGATTCCATTACCACATTAAGGCTTCCAATAGAAACCTCTAAACTATCAGTCATTCTAAATAATCAATGCAATGCACCCTTCCTCATATCTTACATCAAGGATATTGCAAGCAACAATAACATAGAAACTCATCATCTCCCATGATTGAACCTAATTAAAATACATTTTGTGCTTACCACATAAGATTAGTGCATCTTAGGATTAACTCTGGAGTTTTGGAGGGTTTCTAGAAGGAGGAAGGTTGGGTGGGGTTTCTTCAGGAGGAGGATGGTTTGGAAGAATATGATGGAGGGAAAAGGGGGAGGCAGGTTAGCCTCCCAAACCTCAGGCGCAGACAACCTGAAGATTGGTGATATCATTATAAAATTATCCCAAGGCTGGAATCAAGTTAAAGGATCAATGGTTAGGAATCCAAGGCAGTGCATGCCGAAAGCGGCCTCGATTCCATCCATGATAGTATGATCCACAAAGATAAGAGAACGGGTCTAGTACATGTCAGATCATGCTCTAATATGCAAGTTTGTTGGTGTGCAACCTGTTGAAATATTGGACAATACTGAGAGGGGGAGTGAATCAGTATTGTGACTTTCAACAATTTAAAACCACTTTTAATTTACTCATTAAAACACATAATCAACCAGAACACACAGAACACAAATTTATCATGGAATCCCAATTGGGTAAACCACCAATACTTCATATTAGTGCAAAACTATTATTTACAAATAGTTTTTGCCTACTACTATAGACAAGGATGGTATTAAACCTTATTTACTAGCAATTACTAGAAGGAGGCTACAACCCCCTATTTTGTCAGGTACAACTGACAGGATGCTACTACACCCTATTTACAAGCTTCTGTTGGAAGGAGGATACAACCCCCTATAGGCATGTTGCTTGCCCTAGTGCCACCCTACCACCCTAATATGTTTTTAGTAATCTTCCAAATTTATTTACCCTTCAATATTTGTCACACTCACTAGTCTCTGCTTCGTCTTCTATGATCTGGACCACAGAGACACTTTTTCTCACTCATCCCTCTGTGTATAAATACATTCACATTTCCTACAAATGCATCTCTTCACCATTGCGCCATTCATTCTTTGATCGTCCCTCTTCATGAGACCTCCATTCATCATTCTAACACTGAGTTGTCGAGTCATCTACCTCCGTTGTGATTCTTCAAAACAACTAAAACAATTCCTTGTTAATCGATTTACTGTTTAATCTTTCAGTAGTGACCTTCCGCAATCATTCTGAACTGTTGATTTTATTTTGGGCTTTTTCCTAACTATAATATCCTGAATTTTTGACCTGACACTTATGGGCATAAGTCCCATTGCATGTGATGTTAATTGATGTTTTATTTTGTATATTGGGCATAAGACCCCACTGCACATGAGAATGATGATTTGTTTGATATATTAGGTGTAAGCCAAATGCATATGTTTTATGTATATGATTTCATGTGTTGGGTATGGACCCTGAAGCACATAATTAATGAGATATTTGTGTTGAGTGCGAGCTCTAAGACACATGAGTGTTTGATGTTTGTGTTGAGTGAGAAGCTCTGGAGCACATGAGTATTTGATGTTTGTGTTGAGAGAGAGGCTCTACAGCACATGAGTATTTAATGTTTGTGTTGAGTGAGAGGCTCTGAAGCACCTGAATTATGAAACCTTTGTGTTGAGCATGAAGCTCTGAAGCACATGAAAAGATAAGAATTGGAAGTGTTGGGCATAAGCCCTGGAGCATTCCAAGTTGATGTTGAGCATAAGGTCTGGAACATCAGATCCTTGGCCATTGTATCCTGAGGTGTATCTTACAAATATATCCTAGCATTAGTGTTATGTGAGGAGCTCTGGAATTGCACTAAGTTCTAGCTCCATGTTTCTTAGCATTGAGTATGGGCTCTAAATAAACGCTAGGAGTTACTGGAAAATTAATATGTTGAGTGAAAATGACTCTGATAAAACATTAATCTCATCTTACTTATTTTTAAGTGCTTAAATGAAATTTAGAATTTATGTATCTCATCAAGTACTGAAGAACTACCATGCTATACGAGGTAATCCAACATGCAAGGAGGTTTAGAGTTGTCTAACCTAGTTGACCTAGCCCTTACCTAAAGGCCTTAATAAAAAGTGACTATAAGCTAAAAAGAAAAGTATCATGTGATTAGGGATCATGCTCTATGATACCTAAAGTAAAAATGTTAACAACAGTATATGTATATATATATAATGTGAATGAAAGAGTAAGCATATGTATTAATACTAGTAACTATGAATAATAATGAAAGGATTTATGTATTATTATTTATTACTAATATTAATTAAACATTAAATACCTAAAAGAGTCAAGGTAGGAACTAGTCAAAAAGTTCCTAAGTTAAATTAAATAAATATGAAATTCACCTAAACTATGTAAAAAGGGTTATTTCAAGAAAACAAATGATTCTTGATTTAACTGCCCATTTTCCTAAAAATATGTCTATAAAGACCCATGCCAAAGAGAGGCTTGGGGATCTTTGATTTTTCCATCTATGCTACCTGATTATTTTCTCAAGAGAGTTCTTGGAAAGCATTTTTCCCAAGAGGAAAAGCCAACTGGTGCAGAACCAGTTATCCCAGATAGGGAATCCTTACCTTAGGAGCTCTAAGCTACTTGCATGTTGGAACAAGCTCGGGTGGATCCGGATTGAAACCAGGAATGGTTTCGGGTCATGGTTGGGTGGAACGTGGTATTTCCCAAGTTATTCGGTTAAATGAACAGAGGTTAGAACTGTCTATGTCCTTGTTAATGTTGTGTGTTTGAGTGTGTGGGGTTTCCAACCATTAAAATAGATTCAAATTGCTGGTATGAGTTTTATTTATCTTCCTTACAGTTCATACAGTTTTCCTATTAAATGAAGGGATTATAATCTGGAATGAAAATATGAATATTATATTCCTGTTATAGCTAGGTTATTTTGCTTACATAACCTTAAAGAGCAGCTAGGGTTAGTTAGTTTATATGTTCATACAAACCCTAGAAGTAAATATTATGCTACAGGAGTGTTTTTCTTTCTTAACCATAGTTTCCTAGTTGGGAAAATATAGATTATATTTCTTACTATGGATTTATACTGTCACATATGTTTTTATCATTTTTCAAAACCATAGGAAAAATATGGTCTCTATTATTTTCGGATTACTCTTCTATCATTCATATGTTAAACTCAGCTTTCTATTTAATTATGCAAAAGTAAAACAGAGTTTACATATAGATAAACAAATTAATAAACCCACAAACTAGAGGTCAAATCTCTAAGTGGAAGAACTTCAAACTAGGATTAGATCATTTTAAAAATAACTAATAAACAATCAACCAAAAGGAACTAATTAAATACACAGAAACGAAACTAATTGTATTAATATCAACTCTACATTTTCAATTATAAAAACCTCTACATAAAAGCTAGCCATCGAAACCTGTTAATGTTTGGCTGTATGCATAAATATAATTACAATTATCTCAACTATTCTAATCAAAAACCAAGAATCAAATATATACATATTATAAACCAATTCTTAAACCAACATAAACCATTTAAAAACCCAGGATCAAATCCTACTGGCATCGTTTCCAAAACAAAAACATAACATTGTGTAAACACCAGTCCAAGCGTTAGGACAGCCCAGGATTGAATTATGTAGGCTTAAAATATCAATACCATAACTCTGCATTAACATCAATCCAAGTGTTAGGACATCCCAGTATCAAATCCTGTAGGCTTGCATTATAAAAAAACAAAATCAAATCAATTACATGCCAGGAATCGAATCCTGTATGTATTAATGATAAATACAAGACATAATAAACACCAACATATTAACATTGTAACCTATAAAGTGAAGGGTTAGCATTACCAGTTTCCCATAAAAACTTCAACATAAACCTACAGTTCAAACCCAACACGAGATACGCTAGAATAACCAAATACACAATTATATACATCAAACACTATAATCACTGATTGCGTATTCGCTAAGGGATGAGTCACAACTTCCAAGCTCACGACTGTAATCCAACCATATAAACTATTTTACATTTCTACACAGCCACATAATTAAAATAAACATAAAAACAAAATGATCATGATGCATATTCACCTAAAGGTCGAGCCAGGCTCATGGCCGTGAGGTGAAACCCTAGCCCATAATAAACATTAAATCAAACCCAACGAATATAATGCCAAGAAGGACAATGAAACACTAATGTCAATGCATATACAGTCATGGCCTTAATAAAACATAGAAACCATATGTGCAGTAGTATGCTAAGCTAAATGTTGTAATAATAAACACCAACCATGATAATAAACCACACATTCGATAAATATAACGCTTACAAAGTAAAATGCACACAGTCATGATTCACATAGTGCCATTGTAATCACACATTCGATAAATATAACGCTTACAAAGTAAAATGCACATAGTCACGATTCACATAGTGCCATTGCAAGCAATGGCACTGTCATGCCATAGTATTCGCATCATTTAAACCAAAATGGAAAACTCTTCCATTAAAACATTAAACCCACACGATTGTCATACTAATAAAAAATTATTTACAAAGTCGAGTCCTAGTCTAGACAGACACGACTCACCCAAAGTATTTACATTTAGAACTTAATAGGAAAATATAAATACAGTCGCATCTCTTGGATTCCCAAAACCATACAAAATCCCCAAACCAACTATCAATTCTATTAACCAAAATTACACAGAGATAGACCCTCCCAAACCAGAGTGCAACACTCTGTCACACATACACGCAAAGGTAAGGGACCATGTAATTCGCAGGGCTTACCCGCTTAAAGGGTTGCGCAAACAATATAGAGAGACATCATCAAGCCAAGAGTTTGAGCCACCCCTGCCACCTGCAAAAGCAAACACGCAAAGCTATGAGGAGTATGTTGAACCTCAACTAAAGCAACAAACAAAATAGCGCTGCAAAACCATGTTGAGAGCATAATTTTCAACATAGGGGAAGCCTGTTACTACATGCATCATAAACACCTAAGAGCCAAAACCACACAGACAATGAGGATAAAAACCAAATGAATCACATCCACGACCAGACCAGCGTATGAGGCTCGTTTCTCCCACTTTTCAAGAAGCCATAAATGTGCCACCCTGGTCTCCACTATTAACAAAATTCATACCCACATCTCCATAGTCAAGCCCACAATGAAATCACATTGTCCACTTCCCTAGTACTAAACCCTTTTCAAAACCCTCCTTTGCATTGTTATACCAAATTTTTATGGCATATGAAATATGCCATAAACATTTTATGCATATACCATAGTCTCCCAAAGGTATTTTCATAAGATTTTCCATAGTATAGGACCATGCATTAGGATTTATACCTTAAAAATTACATGTTATAAATTGAATATCGAAATGGATAAGGTTGTATAACCTTAAGCATAGCAATAATGACAACCGTAATGATTTCAACCCCACGCTGTCAACTCTGCAAAAATGTATAACGTAGGCACCGCTAGGTCAGGACTGTATTCCTCTTAACGCCAGTTATGAATAGGATAGTGTAGTGTAGTTATCATGCTGCAGAATGTTGTTACTTTTCACTGTCGTAAATAGATTCTGTTAACGGAGCAACCTGCACAAAAGTGGAAGTTTTCATTAGTTCGCAATTAAATAAGTAAACCCCGTAAAAGAAGGAGCAACATTTTTACCTCTTCGAGTGGTCCCTCAAGGGATACAAACCCTGCCACTCCATCCCTTGACAACTAAAGGTAAGCCATAACTTTTAATAAATAAAACTATAAACAAATTACAAGACATACAGATAGAAAGTAAGACGTAACTGAACCAGCTTATGCAAATATATATTAATAAAAAATACCAGCAGATTAATCGTATAAACAAATACAAGTAGCTGAACCATAGTACATAACCATATCAGCATTATATAGGAAAATACACAAAAAGGGAAAGACAGCTTGCGACACCTAGATCTAGTGAACAAACGAAAGGTATATTCCGTAAAAGATAATTAATGTCTAGGAACGGTAGTATTTAACTAGCCTACAATTTTTATTTTTATTTTTATTTTGGGGACATTACAAGTGGTATAAGAACCCAGTTTCAACACTAAAAGACCTAATGGGCATACCAAACATTCGTTGCAGAAAATAAATTATGTATTTGATATTTTGTTAACTAACAGAAAATTTCTTGTTATTATTTTTTTACATTGCATGATTCAAAGAACAGTTCAGATCATGACACAGAGGAAGACAACAGCTGGTAAGGAAAAATGAATACCCCCACACGGGAAGAAGAACTGGTGGTTGAATTAAATTTTGATATACTGAAAACCATACAAAGTCTGCAAGTAGACTTACAGAGTTTCAAGGATGATAATATGCATGAAAGAAAAGAGAAGCAAGAAATTAATGAAGCTTTACTACGAAACATGACGGGAGGAAGCCCACATGGACAACCCACTCATTCAACCAACAAGTTCAAAAAATAGTTCTATCATAAATGGGCCAGCAGCCCAAAGGAAGAAAGAAAAGAAGAACACACCCCTAAACCTCCAAAAAGAGATTATCGCAGTCTTTCTAGTGATAATTCCCTTTCTCCTTGCAGAAATAAACAAAGGAATGATGACAACCTCCAAGGAGAGTTCAAAAAGATAAGATCCCAAACCTATGAAGGGGAGATGAACAACAGGTAAAAAGTTGAAGAATGGCTTCTAGTTATGAGCAAATACTTCCTAGTGCACAACTACTCTAGTGAGATGAAAGCCCATCTAGCCATCTATAAAATAAATGGAAAAGCAGTTAGATGGTGGAGAGACCTAAAGCATACCAAGATAGAGGAGGTAAAAGAAATACAATGAAGTAACTTTCGTAGAATTTTTCAAGAGAAATACATGTCTGAAATATTCTTTGACGGGAAGGTGAAAGAATTTAATGAGTTAAGAATGGGTTCCATGACCATGGATTCTTTCATCAACGGATTTTTGGATCTATTACACTATGTACCTTATATAAAGGACGAGAAAGTGAAAATATAGCAGTTTTTAGGATGTCTTCCTCCCAATTTTAGAGAGATAATTGATTTTGACATGCCTAAGAATCTGGATACTACCCTACACAAATCTAGGCTTTGCTATGAGCATGGACAGCTGAGGAAGGAAAACATCAACAAAAGTAGAGACAGGTCTAGGACCTTCTCGGACAACCGCAAACTGGGTTTCAACCCATCACCTTACAAAAAACAAAACAACATTTTTCCAGCCAATAAGAACTTCAACAAGATAGGTACAAATCCCTATGTACCAACTCCAAATGCTAACAAACCAACAGCAAATGGGGGAGCCAATGTTTCCCCACTGCAAATCATATGTTTATAGATGACATCCTAGTTTCCAGCCAATATCTTCAGTAAATAATTTCCTTGCGCTTGGTCATCCATAAGAATTTGCTTTCCTTCTTTTGCAAAGCAGTCATGGGACAAGCTATCATTGAAAAGTTCTCAATGAACTTTTGGTAGTAACTGAATCCAAAAAAGGACCTAATATCTGTGACTCTAGTAGGGGTAGGCCAGTCCTCTATGGATTTAATATTTTTTGGGTCAATGACTATCCCCTTCTCACAAATGATGTGACTCAAGTACTGTATCTATGGTTTGTAAAAATCACATTTACTAAACTTGGCGTAGATTTGGTGTTCCCGTAACACCTGTAGTACTATGCGGAGATGCTCCTCATGTTCCTCATAGTACTACAGGTGTTACGGGAACACCGACTCTACGCCAAGTTTAGTAAATGTGATTTTTACAAACCACAGATACAGTACTTGAGTCACATCATTTGTGAGAAGGGGATAGTCATTGACCCAAAAAATATTAAATCCATAGAGGACTGGCCTACCCCTACTAGAGTCACAGATATTAGGTCCTTTTTTGGATTCAGTTACTACCGAAAGTTCATTGAGAAATTTTCAATGATAGCTTATGACTGCTTTGCAAAAGAAGGAAAGAAAATTCTTATGGATGACCAAGCGCAAGGAAAGTTTTCAGAAGCTTAAACAAATTTTGATGACTGCACCGATACTACGAATTACGAATCCCGATGGGGATTTCGTGGTTTGCATGGATGCGAGCAAGGGCTCATACGAGTCCTCTTGCAAGTTGATTGTGTGATCTGTTATGAATCACGAAAGTTAAAGGAACGCGAACAAGACTACCCCACCCATGATCTTGAGTTAGCATCCATCATCCATGCCTTGAATATGTGGAGGCACTACCTCATGGGGAAGAAATTTCTCCTAAAGATAGACAATATGAGTCTGAAGTATTTATTTGAGCAACCGGATCTAAATTCCAGGCAGGCCAGATGGTTGGCTTTCCTTATCGAGTACCATTTCGAGTTAAAGCATATAAAGGGCAAGGAGAATAAAATTGTTAATGATTTAATTCGATGATCTCATATGTTATATGAGGTGACTTTAAGTCAAATATTAAATACCTAAAAGATTCAAGGTAGGAACTAGTCAAAAATTTCCTAAGTTAAATTAAATAAATATGAAATTCACCTAAATTATGTAAAAAGGGTTATTTCAAGAAAACAAAATATTCTTGATTTAACTGCCCCTTTTCCTAAAAATATGTCTATAAATACCCATGCCAAAGAGAGGCTTGGGGATCTTTGATTTTTCCATCTATGTTACCTGATTATTTTCTCAACAGAGTTATTGGAAAGCATTTTTCCCAAGAGGAAAATCCAGCTGGTGCAGAACCTGTTATCCTAGATAGGGAAGCCTTACCTTAGGAGCTCTAAGCTACTTTCATGTTGGAACCAACTCGGGGGGATCTGGATTGAAACCAAGAACGGTTCTGGGTCATGGTTGGGTGGAACGTGGTAGTTCCCAAGTTATTCGGTTAACTGAACAAAGTCGGAATTGTCTATGTCCTTGTTAATGCTGTGTTTTTTAGTGTGCAGGGTTTCCAGCCATTAAATAGCTTCAAATTGCAGGTATGAGGTTTCTTTATCTTCCTTACAGTTCATAGAGTTTTCCTATTAAATGAAGGGATTAGAATATGGAATGAAAATATGAATATTATATGTCTGTTGTAGCTAGGTTATTTTGTTTACATGACCTTAAAGAGAAGCTAGGGTTAGTTAGTTTATATGTTCATACAAACCCTAGAAATAAAGATTATGCTACATGAGTGTTTTTCTTGCTTAACCACGGTTTCCTAGTTGGGAAAATATAGATTATATATCCTACTATGGATTTAGACTATCACATATGTTTTTATCAGTTTTCAAAAACATAGGAAAAATATGGTCCTATTATTTTCGCATTACTCTTCTATCATTCATATGTTAAATTCATCTTTCTCTGTAATTATGCAAAAGTAAAACAGAGTTTACATACAAATAAATAAATTTATAAACCCACAGACCAGAGGTCAAATATCTGAGTGGAAGAACTTCAAACTAGTATTAGAACATATTAAAAATAACTAATAAACTATCAACCAAAAGGGACTAATTAAATACACAGAAACAAAACTAATTATATTAATATCCAACTCTACATTTTCTATTATAAAAGCCTCTACTTAAAATCCAGCCATCGAAACCTGTTAAGGTTTGGTCGTAGGCATAAATATCATTACAATTATCTCAACAATTCTAATCAAAAGCCAAGAATCAAATATATTCATATTATAAACCAATTCTTAAACCAACATAATCCATTTAAAAACCCAGGATCAAATCCTGTTGGCGTCGTTGTCAAAAAAAAACATAGCATTGTGTAAACACCAGTCCAAGCATTAGGACAGTCTAGGATCGAATCTTGTAGGCTTAAAATATCAAAACTATAACGGTGTGTTAACACCATTCCAAGCATTACGACAGCCTAGGATCAAATCTTGTAGGCTTGCATTATAAAAAAACAAAATCAAATCAATTACATGTCAGGAATCAAATTCTATAGGTGTTAATGATAAATACAAGACATAATAAACACCAACATATTAACACAGTAACCCACACAGTGAAGGGTTCGCGTTAGCAGCTGCCCATAAAACTTCAACATAAACCTACAATTCAGACCCAACATGAGATACACTAGCATAACCAAATACATATTATATACATCAAACACTATAATCAATGTTGCGTATTCACTAAGGACCGAGTCACAGCTTCCAAGATCACAACTGTAACCCAACCTTATACACTATTTTACGTTTCTACATAGTCATATAATTAAAATAAACATAAAAACAAAATGAGCATGATGCGTATTCACCTAAAGGCCGAGCCAGGCTCATGGTCGTGAGGTGAAACCCCAACCCATAATAAACATTAAATCAAACCCAACGAATATAATGTCGATAAGGACAATGAAACCCTACTGTCAACGCATATATAGTTGGAACGTTTAATAAATAAAACTATAAACAAAGTACAAGACATATAAATAGAAATTAAGACGTAACTGAACCAACTTATGAAAATATATGTTAATAGTAAATACCAGCAGAGTGATCGTATAAACAAATCCAAGTTACTTAACCATAGTACATAACCATATCAACATTACATAGGAAAATACATAAAAAAGGAAATACGGCTTGTGAGACCTAGATCCAGTGAACAAACGACAGGTATATTCCGCAAAAGATGATTAATGTCCAGGAAAGGTAGTATTTAACTAGCCTACAAAAAAATGAATTTTGAGGACATTACACTAACTGTAGATCTAAGATAGGATGCAAAATGCATATTGCCGAACTGTGAAATTTCTCAAAGTCTTTTCATGATTCTTCACCTTCCACTTTCTGCCTTCCTCTTTCTTCCTTCCACATTCCGCCAGCAGACTTCGGGTTGCGGAATTGTGACATTTCCCAAAGTTTTTTTATGATTCTCTACCTTCTTCTTTCCTCCTTCTACATTCCGCTAGCAGACTTCGGGTTGCGGAATTGTGACATTTCCCAAAGTATTTTTGTTATTCTCCGCCTTCCACTTTCTGCCTTCTACATTCCGCTAGCGGACTTCGGGTTGCGGATGTGTGACATTTCCCAAATTATTTTATCTATTCTATGCCTTCCGCATTTTGTTGGCGGACTTTGGGTTGCAGAAACCTATATTATTCTAGACCTTGATTTCTCATCTTCCGCCTTCCGCATTCCACTGGTAGACACCGGGTTGTGGAAACCCATATTATTTTATACTTTAATTTCTTGTCTTCCTCATTCTTCCTTCCGCTTTTCTTCTGATCCGTTGATTTCTTTGCGGGTTCACTCCTAACTGTTGATCTACGATCTAATGTGGATTTTGGACCTTCAATTTTCTTTGTGTGGAAATCATTCCCCACCATATATTTCCTTTTGGATTCAATCCTATCTGTCGATCTACGATCAAATGTGGATTTCATATCTTCACTTTTCTTCGTATGAAAATTAATCACCACCATCAATTTCCTTACGAGTTCACTCCTGATCGTCGATCTACACATTGTCGATCCTTCCAAAACAGGTCATCCCAGGCTCCAAGCTGGTGATCTTCTCATGGAATCCAAACACCTAAAGCCCCAACACTAACTTTGATCTATGCGTCGAATAATTCTAGTGAGACCAGTGCATATAAGCACCTACAAACACAACCATGCTGCCAATGTGGGATAAATCCCAAATGTAAAATCAATTCGCACCATTGATTGCCTTGGTCAAATAGTTGTTGAGTCTTCATAATGAATTCTGCTACAAATCATCATCTTCCTCTACCTCTTGCATCGATCGACCGTTGCTACCATCGACTTTGTAATTTCTCTATCATTGAGTTTCCCTGTCACTGGTTTTCCTTTGTCATTGTTGAACTCCTTTGATATCAATGATGATCCATGTAATGGATCCTTTGTATTTTACGGATTTCATCCTACTACCATATCTATTGATTATTCCTTTGTCATTCATGAACTCCTTTGACATATTTCACAACTATATTCTCAACAATCTCCCCCTTTGGCATTGATGGAAACATCTAAACATTCTCCCCCTTTGACAACAATGACAAAGGATAACCTGTCATGCTACTATTGTACCCATTTTATAATATTTCTTGTCTTTATTCTTTCTGACAACTCCCCCTGTAATCATATCTCCCCTTTGTTGACTTTTTTGTGACAGATTTTACACTCAGCATTACACTATTCTTTAAAAATTGTATTATGTAACTTGATCTTCTTAAGAAGTCTTCACATAATCCTTGGTCTGAGATAACAACAGGCTTTGCTCCAAGTTTGAGAGACAAATTTAGAAAGAACTTCCTTAAACTGATATATATATTTTTAAAATACCCATTATTCCTTCATAATCTTCACTATTATTTTTACTTATCCTGGCACTTTTCAATACACTGAATTTTTTATTTTTCATATCAGACTTGAGTTTTTTTCCACTGTCAACAATTTTTATATGTCATGACTTCAAATTCTAAGTGAACATAAAATATTTATCTTCTATTGGATTGCAAACTTTATGGTCTTCATGAATCACACATTTTGTTGTTCTCATGTTACTTCATAGGTCTTACACTTTCTCTAAGTCAACCATTCACCAATCTTATCATTTAACCTTGAACATCTATTGTCTTTGAGGAAGATAGCTTTCAGCATACTTCAACATTAGATACCAATTGAATTTTTTGATACCAATTGGAATTTTCTGGCTTTAACTCCCCTTGAGTATATGACCCCTCCTAATGTTATTTTCAAGGTTGTCTTTAAGTCATGAGAGATCTTTAGAAAATACCCGACAATCATCACTATATCCTTCTTCATCACCTTCATCTTCATCGGTGTTATCTATTACATATCCATCTTGCGTTTCCTCATAATGGATGTCATTCTTATCTATGGCACTCTTATGCTTAGCATCATCTTTGGAGACCTCGCTGATGTTTGAAATTTTTCTTTCTTCTGAGTTCTTGTGATATGATGTTTTCCTCCATATCTTCCCATGAGGTATCCTGCTTATTTGTCCTTTTTAATCTTTTGTGTTTGTATCTTGTTTCCTTCTCAAACTTCGATATTTTCCCTTGGTTCTGCAATCAGCATCATTGTGACCAAAGTGACAAGTAGCTTCCTCTGCTACTAATTATTTTATGTATCCATCTAGGGTCACCAGATACCAATATCCTCTATCTTGACCCTTTTCAAAAGTTTTTCTCCCACCCATCTGTGAGCTTGTCATATTCTTCAAGCTCCTCATGTATGTATTATCCCATGGGTGTGTTCTGAGCTCGTACAAGTTCTTCTTTAATTTGCACACATGAGTCTGCCTGTCATGTGTCTTATCTTTCAATGGCTGCAAATTTCTCTTCGTAGTCTTGTCTTCTTTCTGTGAGAAGCTTTGTGCTACGAATCGTGCCTTGTATCCCACGATGTTGACATCTACTGCATGCTGGATCTTGTAGATCCATATGGAACTATGAAATTCTCTTCAGGTCTCAATGCTGCATCCTAGACATAATTCTTCTTGACCTAGTACTCTCCTTCCCTTTCTTCTTGGCTACTTTTTCACAGCTGGAAGGTTCTGCATCAATGATGTTGCTCAACAATGTCACATAACTGCACTGTGTCTGAGGCCTCTTGAATTCTTTGAAAGTATCATCATATTCTTCTTTGGCTGTCGTCACTTGTTCTTCGAAACAAGTCTCATCCTTCTTTTCTTGTAGGTGATTATGTACGCGATCTTTCCTACAAGTCAAATGCATTTGTATGGTTAGAAACATTTCATAAGGCATATTCATAATGGAAAATTCTTATGCATAAATATATGATCATGCAACTATTTTATCCAATACAATATGCATCCATATCTCACTGAAACTTTCTAGATGCCTTCCATCTATACCAGGATAACATTGAGATTGTGCACTAATCCAATATGTCAGCAAAGAGGTTTCATTCTAGATAAGTAGCAATGGAGAGTTGTATGGCACCATGAGCTACTTACCCATCACATGCATATTAGTAGTATACTGTCATTAATGCAAACATTCTATCATGCATAATACATCAATTGAATATAAGCAAATGCATAACAAAAACAATATCATGAAATGACAATTGAATACTTATCTTTATTTGTTTAGTGGTTAGAATCCTTGTTGAGCCTTCAGCTTCATCATCTTCTTCATTCGTAATAGCATCATTTTTTATCCAAATGCTAAGATGGATAAGAGGTTCTTCAAGAGTTGAGTTCTTCATATTCCTCATCGCTTGAGGGATCTTCTTTGGATGGTGAGAGCTTGATCTTCATTTGCTCCCATCTTCTTTTCTCTTATTATGAGTCAAGATTCTTCTTGTGTGTGCTCTTCCCAGAGTCTGCTGAAAGTAATCACTTCCTTCTAGCACACATTCCTTGAATGAATGAATCCCATGATCATGGGAGGCCATTAAAGGTGGTTATCACAACTTCTTCATTCTCCACTTCTTCTTCTACTGCTTCAAGTTGTTCTCTGATTTGAGAGACCCTCGCAAAGTATGACTGTATGGTCTCCGCATTCTGGATCTTCACATTCTTTAATTGTTTTCTTAAAGTCATCTTCTGATTTATGTTCTTCCCTTCAAATAGCTTGGTCAAGGAATCAAACATCTCTTTCGATGTCTTTAGGGAAGACACTTGTGGTATAAGATGATCTGTGATTGAATCAGCAATGATCTTCTTGGCCTTGACCAAGTTCTTCTTGTGTAAGGCTTTTACCCTCATCTCCCTCTGGAAATGGAACCTCTCTACTTATGTAGGTGTCCAATTCATTTCCTTCAAGAACTAGTGAGATCCTACACTTCCATCCT
This sequence comes from Pseudotsuga menziesii, assembly GCA_001517045.1. Taxonomy (NCBI): domain Eukaryota; kingdom Viridiplantae; phylum Streptophyta; class Pinopsida; order Pinales; family Pinaceae; genus Pseudotsuga; species Pseudotsuga menziesii. Next base: position 591,706 of record LPNX011004072.1, read on the forward strand.
TGGAAGTTTCCAACCTCACCAAGCTTGTCATCAAGCTGGTGTGATTAGTCATTTTGAATTCAGAACCTCAAATGTAAATAGAAAAAGATTAGATCTTGTCGATTTGAGGTGTCCGTCCAGGTTCCGGAGCTCGTTGATCTAGGGTTTGTCAGAGAAACCATAATTTTCAAAACTTGGAATATTTCATATCTGATTGGATAGAAATATATACCTCTTCAGGGTGAGCTTTCCAATGTACTCCTTTTCTGAAAACAGTGGAGGGAAGCTCCTAGAACAGGAAGTAGTTTACCAGTTTCTTCTACAGAAATGCCTGATACTAATTTTGTGGTATCTCTAAAATTAATTCTCCTCTATATCTTAAATTTTGTATTGACGTAGCCTTGTCTATCCATGTTCCAACACCATAGGTTTCATCAGAATTGATTTCACCAATTGGGACTTATGATCATTTTCCCAAGGTGACATGTTTCAATACTGTTCAGCATAGCGAAGTTGCACGGACTGCCACGTGTCATTGTTTCATCTTCGAGGTCTGAAAATTCTACCACACAAATTAAAGTCCGTACCCTTTCTAGAAAATCTTGAGAAATTTCATTTGGACCTTCGTATCCCGAGATATAGTAATTCTCCCCAGGTGGCCTGTTTAGGGATGAATCCTGGAAGAGGATGGAACCCTAACTTGGAGGAATCATATCTTCTAGAATATAGCGAATCTGAGGCTGAAACTTGGACACAGTGATACATCCATAATTTATCGTCAACTTAGCAAAGTTTAGACACCTAATACTTCTCCAATATCAAGATATATCGAATGTACCAAAACTTATCAATTTTAGTATTTAGGGTTTTTCCAGCCCGGGGCCAAACTAGGGTTTGAATTTCTCGGAGTTACACCCAACCAAAAAATATCAAGCCAAGTCTCTAAAATCTATTTTGAAGAGGAGAATAATCCTATGTTGGGCTCACTCAAAAATTCTTCTTCTGTAAAAATCCCTAATTTTCCGCACCAAAAACTAAAAATGCCTGGAATCGAATTCTGCTTCGACAGAAAGATGCGCCCTTCAATGGAGAGTCAACCTAGCATACTTTTGCTGATGGATTGTGAAGAGAGACCCAAAAAGTAAGAAGCCCTGGCTTCTGTAGATGTACAATGTCTTCTTCTCGGGTTAGCTCTAATACCATGTTAGAATTTTATCATTTAAGCAATATGATCTTAGGATCTTATCTGAGTGAATAACATGCACAACAATAAACACAAGAGACAAGAGACATAAAGAATTTTCCTCGAGGAAACCATAAAGGAGAAAACCCCACAACTTCCTCAGAGATAGAATGAGCACCAATGGCAAAAGTAAAACCTAAAAACATAAAGATGATCTCCAAGAGCAGTTGTCTCTTTCTCTGATCCCAGCTTCTTCTCTCTCACTCATGCGCCCCAGTGAGTGAGTGTGTGTGTAATAAATAGAGAGTCTCACTCTCTATTTATATTCTTTCGTTCACTTAACCTTTAACTCTATTATGTGGGCTCAAGTAATCCTAACTCAATTATGTAGGCTCGAATAACCACAACTGGGTAATAATGACCTGACTTACATTAACTCACCTAGGGCCAAATTCTCTAGGAGAGTCTAATAACCCTAGTGCCCCACAACTCTGGGGAATTTAACCCTTGATCAATAGGAAGGTTACCCACAATGACTTTACATGACTTGTTTATATTATTGAATCTCCCGATAGGAACATTGGGGTATGACATGACTCAATTACATTACAGATACTTCCTAAAATAAACACCGGGGTACAATACATAAAATATACAATTGAATACATTCCGAAGTTACAAATACATTAACACTCCCTCTTAACTAAGAAGATATTCTCTCGACACAATTTATCAGCACAAGTCTTCTTCTCTGTATCATCTAGATCATCATCAATTTCTCATCATCTTCATCTTCAAGTCATCTTCATTACTGGATCTGGATCATCACTGTTGGATCATCATCACTAGATTTGGATCATCACTTGATCTGGATCATCACTGCTGGATCATCACTCGATCTGGATCATCACTGCTGGATCATCATCACTGGTGATATCTCTCGATTCTTCTCGTCATAGGAAGTTCTACAGAGCCAACCCTTTTTCATGCCGGTTGTAGGCCTAGCCTTCATGTAGGTCTTTATCGTCTTCATCACTTATATCTGGCCATGGAATGAACCATGTCAGAGGAGTTTTTCCCAGCACTTACATCTGAACATGGGAGGAATACATCCAAGAACCATGTCAGAAAGGCACGCCCAACACTCACATCTGACCATGGGAGGAACACATCCAAAACCCATGTCAGAAAGGCCCAACACTCACATCCGACCTCATCTTGTCATAAAGGCTCTACACTTACTTCTGACCATGTGTAAACACATCGCGCCAGAATGGCTCTGCACTTACATCTAACCATATGTAAACACATTGTGCTAGAATGGCTCTGCACTTACATCTGACCATGTGTAAACACATCGTGCCAGAATGGCTCTCAGCCCCAAACTGAGTATTCCTAGTAACTGACCAAGTACCTCCATTCTCCCGGAGAATGGAATTTAGTGCTTATATCTAATCATGTGGGAACACATCCCATATTCACCTCAGAATGGCTCAGCACTCACACCTTCCATGGAAGGAACCAATCCTCTCACCATGACAGAATGGCTCAGCCCTTACATCTGACCATGGAAGGAACCAATCCTCTCACCATGTCAAAATGGCTCATGGACTCATCACTTCCCCTTGGAGGGAACCTCGATCTGGAGAACACCAAGCTTCTCCCTGAAGTACTCAAACTTCACTCTAGCCAATGGCTTAGTCAACACATCAGCTATTTGTTGGTCCATCGCAACATACTAGAGCTTCACTGCTCCTCTCTACACCATATCCCTGATATAGTGATATTTGATCTCGATACGCTTCTACTTGTCATGGAACACCGAGTTCTCAGACAACTTCACACAACTCTGGTTGTCGCAATATATATAAGTAGTATCCAACTGGAGATCAAATAAATCATACAATAGCTTCCTCATCCATACTGCCTCACAACTAGATGAACAAGCTGCGACATACTCTACTTCAGCTGTATTCAGTGCCATGCAAGACTATTTCCTGCTAAACCAAGAGATCACACTTGATCCCATATTGAAGCAGCACCCTGAAGTGCTCTTTCTATCAATGGCACTGCCTGCCCAACCTGAATCAACATAACCTTCCAAGTTAATCTTCTGATCCGCCTCATACTAGAGCCCATACTCAACTGTACCCTTTAGGTACCACACTGCATGCTTTGCGACGATCAGGTGAACATGTCTCAATGTGTTCATAGAAAAGCAAGTATCTGGTCTTGTATCTATCAAGTACATCAAGGAACAAATCATCTAATGATACATCGTGGCATCAACCGACTCTGATGAAGCAACACTCAATAGCTTTAGGTTCGATGCCATAGGTGTGGTCATGCAGTCCATCATCCTGAACCTCTTCAGGATCTCTACTACATACTTCCCTTGTCCACACCTCCATGCCTAGAACGTAGTGCATCATCCCCAAGTCCTTCATCTCGAACTCGGAAGCAAGTCTCCTTCTTACAACTTTAATGGGTTCCTCTTTTCTGTCAAGAACAAGTCATCGACATATAACAGAGCATTACTGGTCTTCTGCCTTCAATCTTGAAGCAAAGGTTGGAATATGCTTTACTCTCAGTCAATCCTAGAGTCATCAGTAAGCTATCCATCATGTTGTACCATGTTGAACCTCAAGATCTTCTGCAGTCACTCCCTCTGAAGCGGAGCATCATACTCCCTCTATCTTTTGTACTCTATGCACTAAAACATTATGTACCAGAGTGACAAGTAGCTTCCTCTGCTACTAATTATTTTATGTATGCATCTAGGGTCACTGGATACCAAGATCCTCTATCTTGACCCTTTTCAAAAGTTCTTCTCGCACCCATTTGTGAGCTTTTCATCTTCTTCAAGCTCCTCATGTATGTATTATCCCATGGGTGTCTTCTGAGCTCGTACAAGGTCTTCTTTAATTTGCACACATGAGTCTTCCTGTCATGTGTCTTATCTTTCAATGGTTGCAAATGTCTCTTCGTAGTCTATGTCTTCTTTCTGTGAGAAGCCTCGTGCTACGAATCTTGCCTTGTATCCCACGATGTTGACATCTATTGCATGCTAGATCTTGTAGATCCATGTGGAACTATGACCTTCTCTTCAGGTCTCGATGTTGCATCCTAGACATCATTCTTCTTGACCTAGTACTCTCCTTCCCTTTCTTCTTGGCTACTTATTCATAGCTGGAAGGTTCTACATTAATGATGTTGCTCAATAGTGTCACATAACTGCACTGTATCTGAGGCCTCTTGAATTCTTTGAAAGTATCGACATATTCTTCTTTATCTGTCGTCACTTGTTCTTCGCAAGTCTCATCCTTATTTTCTTGTAGGTGATTATGTACGCGATCTTTCCTACAAGTCAAATGCATTTGTATGGTTAGAAAATTTTCATAAGGCATATTCATAATGGAAAATTCTTATGCGTAAATATATGATCATGCAACTATTTTAGCCAATACAACATTCATCCATATCTCACTAAAACTTTCTAGATGCCTTCCATCTCTACCAGAACAACATTGAGATTGTGCACTACTCCAATATGTCAGCAAAGAGGTTTCATTCTAGATAAGTAGCAATGGAGAGTTGTATGGCACCATGAGCTACTTACCCATCACATGCATATTAGTAGTATATTGTCATTAATGCAAACATTGTATCATGCATAATACATCAACTGAATATAAACAAATGCATAACAAAAACAATGTCATGAAATGACAATTGAATACTTATCTTTATTTTTTTCGTGGGTATAATCCTTCTTGAGCCTTCAGCTTCATCATCTTCTTCATTCATAATAGCATCGTTTCTGTCAAACCCCAAAATTTCGAAAAATTTAAAACTTTTTAACATGGCATATAAACACATTAAATGCAGTTGTTAATGGTTTGATTATTTTATGCTAATAGAATTGTAACTGAATGATCTTTACTTATGCTTAATTTCTATTATGATTTTCTTGTCAGTTACTGATTGTTTTCTATTTGCAACCGCAAGGGGGATTGCTATGACAGACTGGGATTACTTAGCTACTAAGCTAACGTAGCAGTTTTTCTTTCTCTTACAGATATACAGGTAAAGTTCGGGTCGCTGCTAACAGATCTTTTAAAGTAATAGATAACCAATTGTTGTACCAAATCATTCAGTAAAATATAGATATATATATGCATGTTAGCCAGTCTATCAAGCTTTTACAGGTAAAGCTTTTCCGATAACATTTCCTTAAGATCTTACTGAAAGAAAAATTAGTATTTACTTAGAGATATGATAACTGTTTCTTCTTTATAATAACAGCATTCAGCATTTCTAAGAAGTATGAATCATTGAATGAGTTACAGTAATGCAATCATAGAGGGAAATAATAATTCTTATATAGTACAGTAAATAAACTGGGTTGTCATGTTCATACCCACTTTACTTTTCTGTTATTACTGCATCATGTCGAGTTACAATATGTTTTCCAATGTAGAAGATCTGGAATTAATACTATTGATCTACATACTTTTTCTTACTCTCAGAAATTATAATATTTACTCTCTAGTACAAACCTCTTCTTAATATTTAAGGATTTACCATGAAGGGGAATCTATTTTTATTTCTAAGGTTGACAAAGAATAAAATCTAAAAGCATCTTAGATTACAATTCCAGACTATGGTGATTAAACTAAATTATGAGTTTCCAGGTTATACCACCAACAAGAATGGTATAAACCTCTTATTATACCCTCAATTACCTAATCCTTGTAAAACTTTGAGCATAAATATATAACAAAAGTCTAGTTGTTATCATAAGAATCTAAGACTACTATGACATTGATATCATATTGGTAGTAACAAGCAACATAGACTAAAGTAATTCTTCAAGTTAAAATCGTACAAAGAGCAAATTGACAAGTCCTTTTATCATCTATGCCAAGCTAGGGCACTAGGCATCTTAGTTTGTTGAAAAGTAAACAACCAAACATAACAATGCTTTACTATCTATAGAGTTAAAGAGTTGATGTAATACTTGTTTTCTTTTGAGACTAGGGTAGTTGGTCATATGGTCTTAATTCTTATGAACCATGCTAACTCAACAACATACCACTTTCTCTATAACCTTTATAATGCAAAGTTTGTATTGCAATGTTATAATGCAAAGTCTTAACCTTAAACAAGATCTATAATGTATGGTTTACAATATGCACAAAGCTAGGGTTATCATTACAATGCAAAGATATTATTGAAATAACATAGTTAATATTTGTAATGCATAGTTTAACATGCTATGCTCTAACGTTACAAAATTTATAATGTAATGCAGGTATGATCAAGGGTTAGCGACCCTATGGAAATCTCCATACTATGATTTGTTTGGGAAACAAAATGATTATGAAACATTACAACTCGACCCACTCGCATGCAATTATTAAAGTGCTGTCGTGGTCATTTCACTGCCATGCACTGGAGGTTTAAAAGGTTGACTCGACCCTAACTTCTATCAGTCTCTCCCTCGCCTTCGGGCTTGAAGCTCTGCAAAACCCTCCTGGTTCGTTTCTTGTTGATTCTTTCCCTACAGCAGTTCGAATGCTGCTCCCATCCATTGTGCTCCTTTGCAGCTCTGTGTAGAAGTATGTAGCTCGATTGTTAGCAGCCTCATAGTCGTTAAAGGACTTAGGGTTATTCCTTTGGGCTCCATTGTCTATTCTGTCACGGCGTGTGTGAGACCTTCGACTTCATACTGTCTGTGCTTCCATTGGGGAGAAATTCCTTGGGTTTTTGCCAGCTCGTTCTTTGCAGAGATAGGGAAGGGTTATGTTACCCCGGCTCTTGGTTAATAACTGTTTCTCGGTGGCTGCTCTTCTCCAATCTCGCTGGTGAGTTACAACTCTGTACCTATTCTTTTTATTTCATAAATACAGATTACCACGATATTGATAGGGTTTTTAACCATTTAAATTGTTCCTTCTAATGCAGATTCGATCTCCTTAATGTAAAATGGAAAGCACCGGGCTTCGGCTACTAGCTTCCCCCTCCGGTAAGCCTGGTCTCAACCATGGGATTCCTCCTTGCTGGGTTTTTAAAGCCGATAGTGAAAAGATGCAACTCCGGTGGTTACTTTGGTTCCATTCTCTCGTATTTAGATGTAGGTTAAATAAAATAATTATTAGCAGGGTCAACTCCTGCGATGAACATATGTATTAAGATTTCGGTCGAGACTGTATATATATACTCACCTTTACTTTGCATTTTAAATTTTCTATTAAGGAAAATACTGTGTGAAAACCAAAGGAAAGTTGATGGCTGTAAGTCTGTTGTAAGATGAGGTTACGGCTTCACATTTTGTTTCTCTGACAGTTCTCTTAACTTGACCAGGGTTTTCACCCAAGTTTTGTAATACCACTTAACTAAAGCATTTTCTGCATCTTGAGTTTATGTTAAGCATATATTTATGTATCTATACTCTGTTCAGGCAAAAGTTAAGAGTATAAGGTTTACAAAAACAGAACTGTAGATTTAAAATGCGGCCGTGACCGGAAATGCTATTTTTAATTCTTAATATTTGTATTTATTGGTATAAATCGAACTTATAAGGTTCGACCCAAATTCTTACAGTTGTAATACAATCAGTTGCTCCACCTGGCATTTAAAATTAATATTATAGACCTTTTGGTTTATTGTGAGCAACATAAATAAAAGGTTTTAACCTTAAAGGTCAGACTCGTCATTCGAGTAATATGGTTCTGTATGACTGTATTGTAGTATTATTAATGAATTCTTTTACTGTGTTACTGTATGTAGTAACTTCCTAAATTATAAATGCATATAGGGTTATACCCTTATATTGATATAGTATCTGTTACTACTATTTTCTGGTATTACTGTAGGTTGTGTTATAACACTTAAGTTCATTTAATGTAATAGACTTTTGTAAATTAAGTAATTTCCAGTTTATTGTTTAATAAATGTGTTATTAAGTTTTTCCAAGTAAACTTTATCTCCTAAATTCTACTTAGTGGAAATTATAAATACAAATATAATCTTACGAGTTAGATAGGCCTGTTGTGTTTTATTTGACATTACTATTGTCTTTCAGTAATATTTATTTACCTTATATACAGAGAGTATAATTAATTTATACATAAACTATGTTTATTTATGTCCTGAATATATAAATAGACTAGGTTTATGATGATAATAATAATATAATACTTAAATGTTTCTGTACATTACTTATTTAATAATAAGGTATGATTTCACATACATATCTATGTGAATACCTGTATATATAATACCATTCATTTACCATTTTTTTTTAAAGAATAATAGTTATAACATATACTTAAACTTAAACCAAATAAAAGGGTATTCAGTAATTAAATGATTGCATTCTTAACAATGTTACAGACTAATATCAATAGGATTTAACTGTATTATTAAACAGACAAGTAATTATATCCTACTG
>LPNX011004072.1:600647-634407 GCA_001517045.1 Pseudotsuga menziesii
AACATTCGTATATTCATACTCAGAAAACATAAGGAAATGAATGACAGAACATGTTTAAACTATGCACAACAACAGCAATGGGAGGTCGTTCCTCCCTACCAATTCCTGGAGAGCGCTCAGACAGCGACTTCTCAGGACCCCCGAGCTTGCTCTGGTCTCCCTAGATGGAACTAGGTGCAGCAAATCAGATACCAGTCTTCAACTTAGTATTAACTCAGAAATATCAGTCAGTTCTCTCAGCCAAATAGCTGTAATAAGAATCAAGTTACTGCAGCAATCCACTCAAAACACTTCCTTACTGTTTTCCCTCTTTCCTCAATGAAATTCCTGAATAACATTCACCTGAATGAATTCTTTCTGGAATAAAATCTGAGCAGCCTCAGCTCTCTTCATTGAGTACTTTTAAAAGATTTCCTAGGTCTTAGTTGGGTTAACTGTCATTTAATGAGCCACCTGCTCTGATTCCACTTTCTTGGGGAATCATGACCCCAAATATAGGGAAGTTGCCACCTGCAACTTAGGAAGTGTTTGAGGATGCTGCCACTTGTCCTTTTTCCTTTACACCTAGTTCCATCCACCAGTTTGACCAGTAACCTCTTTTAACATCTCTCCCATGCTGTTGTCTCCATAATTTATTTATTAATAATAAAATATTCTAAATTACACTCCAAAACTGTTGACTCTGCTGAGTCATCAATCCCTACTTAGGATTAAGTTTAACATAATGTCTCAGAAATATAATAAAACAAATTACATAATTTTATAAAATTGGGGTATGTGACAGTTTCTTATCCAAATGCTAAGATGGATAAGAGGTTCTTCAAGATTTGAGTTCTTCATATTCCTCATCGCTTGAGGGATCTTCTTTGGATGGTGAGATCTTGATCTTCAGTTGCTCCCATCTTCTTTTCTCTTATTATGAGTCGAGCTTCTTCTTGTGTGTGCTCTTCCCAGAGTCTGTTGAAAGTAATCACTTCCTTCTGGCACACATTCCTTAAATGAATGAATCCCATGATCTTGAGAGGCCATTAAAGGTGGTTATCACAACTTTTGCATTCTCCACTTCTTCTACTACTTCAAGTTGTTCTTTGATTTGAGAGACCCTTGTAAAGTATGACTGTATGGTCTATGCATTATGGATCTTCACATTCTTCAACTGTTTTCTTAAAGTCATCTTTTGATTTATGTTCTTCCCTTCAAATAGCTTGGTTAAGGAATCAAAGATATATTTTGGTGTCTTTAGGGAAGACACGTGTGTTATAAGGTGATCCATGATGGAATCAGCAATGATCTTCTTGGCCTTGACCAATTTCTTCTTGTGTAAGTCTTTTAGCCCCATCTCCCTTTGGAAATCGAACCTCTTCACTTATGTAGGTGTCCAATTAATTTCCTTCGAGAACTAGTGAGATCCTATACTTTCATGCTTGGAAGTTTCCAGCCTCACCAAGCTTGTCATCAAGCTGGTGTGATTAGTCATTTTGAAATCAGAACCTCAAATGTAAATAGCAAAATATTAGATCTTACCGATTTGAGGTGTCCATCCTGGTTCCAGAGTTGGCTGATCTAGGGTTTTTTAGAGAAACCCTAATTTTCAAAACTTGGAATCTTTCAGATCTAATTGGATATAAATATATACCTCTTCAAGGTGAGCTATCCAATGTACTCCTTTTCTAAAAATAGTGGAGGGAAGCTCTCGGAACAGGAAGCCCTAGTTTACCAATTTCTTCTACAGAAATGCCTGATACTTCTTCTATGGTATCTCTGAAATTAATGCTCCTCTGTCTTTGAAATTTTGTACTAAGGTAGCCTCGCCTATCCCTATTCCAACACCATAGGTTTCATCGCAATTTATTTCACCAATTGGGACTTATGATCGTTTTCCCAAGGTGACCTATTTCAAGACTGTTCAGCATAGTGAAGTTGTACAAACTTCCACGTGTCACTGTTTCATATTCAGGGTATAAAAATTATAACATAGAAATTAATGGCCGTGCCCTTTCTGGAACATCTTGATAAATTTCATTTGGACCTTGGTAGCCCGAGCTATAGCAATTCTCCCCCGGTGTCCTGTTTAGGGATGAATCCTGGAAGAGGCTGGAACCCTAACTTGGAGGAATCATATCTCGTAGAATGTAGCGAATATGAGCCTAAAAATTTCAAAAAATGTACATTAGAAATTTATCTTCGACCTGTGAAAGTTTCGATACCTGAGCCTTCTCCAATCTAGAGATATATCAAATGTACCAAAACTTATCAGTTTTAGGGTTTTTCCAGCCCGAGGTCAAACTAGGGTTTGAATTTCCCGAAGTTACACCCAACCAAAAAATATCGACCAAGGTATCTAAAATTTGATTTTGACGAGGATAGAAATCCTATGTCGGGCTCACTCAAAAATTCTTCTTCTGTGAAAATCCCGAATTTCTCGCACCAAAAACTCAAAATGGCCGGAATCGAATTCTGCTTCGACAGAAAGATGTGCCCTTCAATGGAGAGTCATCCTAGCATACTTTTGTTGATGGATTGTGGAGATAGACCCAAAAAGTAAGAAGCCCTAGATTCTGCAGCTACACAATGTCTTCTTCTTAGGTTAGCTCTGGTACCATGTTAGAATTTTATCATTTAAGCAATATGATCTTAGGATCTTATCTGAGAGAATAACATGCACGGCAATAAACACAAGAGACAAGAGACACAAATAATTTTCCTTAGGGAAACCATAAAGGAGAAAACCCCACAACTTCCTCAGAGATAGAATGAGCACCATTGGAAAAATTAAAACTCAAAAACATAAAGATGATCTCTGATAGCAGTTGTCTCTTTCTCTGATCCTGGATTCTTCTCCCTCACTCATGCACCCTAGTGAGTGAGTGTGTGTGTAATAAATAGAGAGTCTCACTCTCTATTTATATTCTTTCATTCACTTAACCTTTAAATATGTTATGTAGGTGAGAGTAATCCTAACTCAATTATGTAGGCTCAAGTAACCACAACTGGGGTACTAATGAGCTCACTTACATAAACTCTCCTAGGGATGACTTCTCTAGGAGAGTCTAATAACGCTAGTGCCCCACAACTGTAGGGACTTTAACCCTTGATCAATAGGAGGGTTACCCACAATGACTTTACATGACTTGTTTATATTATTGAATCTCCTGATAGGAACATCGGGGTATGACATGACTCAATTACATTACAGATACTTCCTGGAATAAACATCGGGGTACAATACATAAAATATACAAGTGAATACATTCCGAAGTTACAAATACATCAACATTTTCTAAGTTGAATAATCTCTTTTTCAAGTTTTTCAGAATCTTGGATTCTCTCCTTGAGCAGAACTACTAGATCCTCTTCAATCTTCTTGGCCTCTTAAAGTTGGTTCTTCAAGTCCATAATAATTTGATTTGTTTCTTCTTGGTACTTTGATTGTTTCTCTTTCAAAACTTTGTTCCTTTTCCTACATTTTTCAATTTCATCAATGGCAGCCATGTATTGATATTCTATGTCCACTTTTGATTCCTCATTTGAATTTGTTGTTTCTATAAATAGGATTTCTGCATTTTCACTTTCATCGTCACTACCTTCTTTGGAATAGAATTTATTCTTCTTTTTCTTAAACTTCTTGTTACTCATGGTCTTACACTTATGACATCAATATTCTTCATGATCACTCTCCTCTTGTTTTGGGTAAGGACACTTATTGGGAAAATGTCCAATTCTTCCAGAGTTAAAACATTTCAAGGGTATCTTTCCTTTGTATTTCCCAGTACCTTTCTCAAGTTTACTGATGAAAAGAGCTTCTTCATCATCTAGGTTCTCTATTTGATTCTTGGATAGGGCTTTAAATGCTGCCTCTTTTCTTTAAGGTTCATTATGCCCCGTCCTCATCTCATATGAAGTGAAGATCCAATGTAGTTCATCTACTGTCATGTCATCAAAGTAATTCCATTCTTCTAGAGTGGATACTTTTGAGTCATACTTCATTGGAAACGTTCTTAGTACCTTGCTTACCACTTCTCTTTCTTTTAATTTTCCTCCAATACCTCTAATAGTATTGACAACCTCATCTACTCTTAGAAGGTATTCCTAAATATTTTCTTCTTCTTTCATTTTAAGGCTCTCAAACTTCCCTTTATATGTCTGAAGATTAGATTCTTTGAATTTAGATTCCCCTTCATAGATAATTTTTAACTTATCCCAGGCTTGTTTCGCAGTCTTGCATCGCATAACTTTTGTAAATATAAGTTGGTTAATCCACTCAAGATTGCATTTAGGGATTTCGATTTACCTCCATATTGGCCTAGTTCCTCTGGTTCTATAGGTGCTTGGTCTCCTATTTTATATTCTTTTTTAGTTGCTTCCCAAACCTTCCATCCAAGGGACATCAAATCGTGCTTCATTCTCACACTCCAATATGCATAATTTTCTCTTGTGAATGATGGAGGTCTATTAGTGGCTAATCCTTCTTGTTGATCCATAGTGGTTTTTAAATAGGATCTTCCTTCCAGTGGTTAAATTGTGGTGAAGGAACCTACTCTGATACCAATTGTTGAAATATTGGACAATATTGAGAGGGGGGTGAATCAGTATTGTAACTTTTAACAATTTAAAAGCACTTTTAATTTACTCATTAAAACACATAATCAACAAGAACACACAGAACACAAATTTATCGTGGAAACCCACTTGGGTAAACCACCAATACTTCCAATTACTGCAAAATTGTTGTTTACAAATAGTTTTTGCCTAATGCTACAAACAAGGATGGTATTACACCCTATTTACCAGCAATTACTAGAAGGAGGCTACCACCCCCTGTTTTTCAGCTACAAATCACAGGATGCTACTACACCCTATTTGCCAGCTTATGTTGGAAGGAGGATACAACCCCCTGTAGGAATATTTCCTGTCGTAGCGCCACCCTACCACCCTAATATGATTTTAGTAATATTCCATATTTCTTTACCCTTCAATCTCTGTCACACTCACTGGTCTTTGCTTCTTCTTCTATGATCTGGACCACAGAGACACTTTTTTCTCACTAATCCCTTTGTGTATAAATACCTTCACATTTCCTATGGACGCATCTCTTCACCATTGTGCCATTTCATTCTTCGATCATGCCTCTTCATGAGAAATCCATTCCTCATACTAACATTGAGTCACCAAGTCATCTACCTTCGTCGTGATTGTTCAAAACAACTAAAACAATTCCCTCTTAATCGATTTATAGTTTAATCTTCCAGTCGTGACCTTCCACAATCATTCGGAGCCGTTGATTTTATTCCAGGATTTTTCCTGATAGTAGATCTAAGATAGGATTTGTAATGTGGATTTCTGAACTGTGACATTTCTCAAAGTATTTTCATGATTCTCCGCCTTTCGCATTCCGTGGGAAGACTTCAGGTTGATGAATTGTGACATTTCCCAAAGTCTTTTCACCATTATACACCCTCCGCATTCCGTTGGTGGACTTTGGGTTGCCGAATTGTAGCATTTCCCAAAGTATTTTCACGATTCTCCACCTTTCACATTCTGTTGGCGAACTTCGGGTTGTGGAATTGTGACATTTCCCAAAGTATTTTCACGATTCTCCGCCTTCCGCTTTCCTCCTTCTGCATTCCGCTAGTGGACTTCGGGTTGCGGAATTGTGACATTTCCCAAAGTATTTTCATGATTCTCCTCCTTCCACTTTCATTCTTCTACATTCCAATGGAATACTTCACGTTGTAGAAACCCATATTATTCTAGACCTTGATTTCTCATCTTCCACCTCCAGCCTTCCGCCTTCCGCCTTCCGCTTCCCGCCTTCCGCATTCGGTTGGCGGACACCAGGTTGAGGAAACCCATATTATTTTATACTTTGATTTATCGTCTTCTACATTTCACTTTCCACCTTCCACTTTTCTTCTGAACCATTGATTTCTTTGTGAGTTCACTCCTGACCGTCGATCTACGATCTAATGTGGATTGTGGACCTTCACTTTTCTTTGTGCAGAAATCATTCGCCACCGTAGAATTCCATGCGGAGTCAATCACATCCATTGATCTATGATCAAATGTGGATTTTGGATCTTCACTTTTCTTCATATGGAAATTATTCACCATCGTCGATTTCCTTACGGGTTCACTCCTGACCGTCAATCTATACATTGTCGATCCTCCCAAAAAAGGTATGGGGCCTGACAGGTCGTCCCGAGCTCCAAGTTGGTGATCTTCTCGTGGAGTCCAAGCACTTATATCTTTCACACTACCTTTTCTCTACGCATGGAATAAGTCTAGTGAGACCGGTGCATATAAGCACCTACAAACTCAACCGTGCTGCCAATGTGGGAGAAATCCCAAATGTAAAAGCAATTTTCACCATTGATTGCCTTGATCGGATGGATGTTGAGTCTTCATAATTAATTATGCCACAAATACTCATCTTCCTCTGCCTCTTGCATCGATCGACCTCTACTACCATCGACTTTGTAATTTCTCTGTCATTGACTTTCCCTAACACTCGACCCTGTCACTGATTTTCCTTTGTGATTGTTGAACTCCTTTGACATCAATGATGATCCATGCAATGGATACTTTGTCTTTTAATGATTTCATCCTGCTACCCTAGCTATTGGTTATTCCTTTTGCATTCGTGAACACCTTAGACATTAATGAAAACTTTATTCTCAACACAACCCTTGGAAAAATCCCTAGTTTGGTGGATCAATACGACCTGGAAACCTAAGGGTCATTTTGATCTCAATCTCGGTTCTAAAGGGTTCTTCACCATATCCTTCATAGGCCTAGAATATAGTGATCAAGTTTTGGATGTGGGCCATAATTTTATTATTCGGCGGGCCTTTTCTTACAGCCTTGGAAAGAGAAATTATGTCTAGAAAAGGAGGACATGAGAGTTGCACCAGTATGAATTGGGTTGTATTCCCTTCTGAGTGAATATTGGGATCCAAAATTTTTTGAGAATCTAGGGAAAATTCTAGGTAAATTTATCAAGATCTCTAAACAAACAAAGATCCAACACTATAAAGCTTATGCTCGGATCTGAGTTTACATGGATTTATCCAAAGAATTACCAGAAGCTATCAGGATGGCATGGGGAGACGAGGAATGGATGCAAACCGTAGATTATGAGAAAATCTCATTTCAATGTCGTAGAAGTCATGAATATGGCCATATGGTAAACATATATATCCATTTCTTCCTCATTCCCATGCCATTTTGCACTTTTTCTGCTTTTGGACTTTTTTCCCCTTTTTAGTCCTCCTACTTGCCTTCTTTCTGAATTTTAATTCAGTCTCCTCTATCCATAGTGTCCTTTTGTGTGAGAGATATATTTAAATTTCAGCTCACATATGGAGAAGAACTTTGGCAATCTTATACATACTAATATGTTTCAGTACTTTCTTTGATAAATATTGCTTTTCTAGGAGATTTTGACTCTTATTAGCCTTTTGGCTTTCAATTCATGGCATGGGATTATTTAAATATGATACATTGTTTACCTTGCTTCCTTTCCATGGGTCTTTTGTGGTTAACCCCTAGGACAGTTTTTAATGTGAGATGAATGGAGCCTCAAAATAGTATTCTAGACCATTTTATCCTGAGTTATTTCACAAGGATTAAGCAGGACTTCAATGTGTTCGTAACCATTTAGGAAATATGCTAAACTTGAAGAAGTTATTTCAAATACTATATGAATTAATAGCAAGAAGTCTTGTAGTCAAAGATTTTAGTTAACCCAAAATTCTGATGAACTCCATGCAACCAAAAGTCGTGTTGCTTTATTGATCATAAGCAAAACAAAATTACAATCAATCAAACTCTAAGTAAATAAAGCGAACAACTAAAAATACCCTAAAGTAAGAAACAAACCAAATGTTTATTTATGTACAAGAAAACCAAATCAAACATGATCAAGAAAAATAAGGCTTGAGAACTAAACCATTTACTGGTAAGTTCTCTTCCCACCCCTATAAGTCTTGCAACTTGTAATTCGAGGGGCCAAGCTTTGCTGCAATTTGAAAAGGGCCTACCCATAACTGCTAAAACTTGGTGTGCTTTCCCTTTTCATCGTGTAGGTGATCCCACTTAAGAACCAGATCTCCTACTTCAAATTATTTGTTCCCAACTTTGTGCTTGTCAAACCAACGCTTCACTACTTCTTGTTGATGCTTAAACATTCCCTTGGCTTTGGACCTAGACTCTTCTGACTTCAACAGATTATAGATTCTGGTTTTTAGAATTTCATTATCAGTACCCCTAGACTCTTGGGCTATTATGGAAGATGGAAATAGAATATTAGGAGGGAGGACAACTTCTTTTCCATAAACAAGAGTGCATGGTGACACACCTAAGGAATTCTTAGGTGTGACTCTATCAGCCCAGAGAGCATTAGTTAACACTAAATGTCAGCTCCTTTGATTTTCTATTACTGTTTTCTTCATAATTCTAATCAGATTTTTGTTTGTGGATTCCGCCAAACCATTTCCTTGTGGATAATAATTTGCAGAATAATGCAACTTAATTCATCTTTCATTAGCAAATGTAGTTAAAGTAAGTAGCATTATCAACAACCAAAGAAATTGGAACCCCAAACCTGGTCATAATGTGATTCTGTAAGAAATCCATAACTGCATCTTAGTTTACTTTTCGTAACAGAATAGCCTCAACCCATCTGGTGAAGTAATCAGTTGCTATTAGAATATACTTGTGCTGCAAGGAGGAATTTGTGTTTATATTCTCCAATAATATCAATTCCCCATTGTTCAAATGGTTCTGATATAATTACTAGTTTTAATGGTCCTGCTGCTTTAGCTTGTCTTCTAACACATCTCTAACAAGCATCACATTTTCTAACATGAGCATGAGCATCCTTAAACAATGTAGGCCGGTAATATCCAGCTCTGAGAATCTTATTTTTTGTTGTGTCCCCCGAAAAGTGACCTCCAACAGGTCCATCATTCAATTCTGCGATGACTTTCTTTGCATCTTCTTATTCTAAGCACCTAAGAAAAACTCCATCGTAGTTCTTTCTGAATAGTACTCCATCAATGATCTGATATAAAGTTGATTTCAAATGTAATTCTCTTCTTTGCCTAGGACTCTAATGCTCCGGCAAATACCCTTCTTGGAGGTAATGGACTAGGTCCTGATACCACGAGTCTGGAGTGGTAAACAGAGTACATACATATTCCACCATATGTAGTTCAGCTTCATTATCCTAGCTGCTTTCTTCATTGTTTTGACCTTCAGTCATTAGTTTACACAATCCTTGTCCTTTAACTATGGATGTTGGTTTGAACTCAAGATCGTATTCTTGTAAAGCAGTCACCCAGTTGCCTCTTCTTTCTCCTAATTCTTTTTGCACAAAAAGAGATCGTACGGCTGGGTGTGGAACTATTACTTTGGTGCGATTCTTAAGTATATATGGCCTAAATTATTTTACCACTTTAAAAACTGCATAAGCTTGTTTGTCAACTATTGGATAATTCAATCCAGCCCCTTGCAGACCAATGCTTATAAATGATATGGGGTACCCATCTCCCCCATCTTCTTTCTGTGTAACACAACTACTAATGAATCATCAAATGCAAAAGTGTACAAAATAAAATCCCTTTCAAAATTTGAACTTTTGAGTGATGGTGCATGAGCAACAGATGTTTTTATCTTGCTAAATGCATTCTTCTCCAAATAAATCCATTTGAACTGCACACTCTATTTAACCATTTGTTGCAAAGGTTTGATGATTTGGGCAAAGTATGGTACAAACCTTCGCACAAAGTTGATTGTCCCCATAAAAGATTGCATACCCTTTTTATTATGGGGTAAGGGGATTTGTTCTATGGCTATAATCCTCTCTTGGTCTAAGGAGATCCCTTTCTTAGAAATGACATGACCCAATAGCTTTCCTTCTGTGACTACAAACACACATTTATTGGGATTTAGTGAAATACCATATTTCTGGCAATGCTCGAAAATCTGTTTCAAATGAAATGCATGCTCTTCTCTCTTTTTCGAAAATATTGCGACATCATCTAGATAAACCACAACACTACGGCCAATCAGACTGTGGAAAGAGATATCCATGGCCCTCTGGAATGTAACTCCTGCATTAATAAGTCCAAAGGGCATCCTCCTATACCCAAAAGTTCCCCATTTGGTTCTGAAAATGGTCTTAAGCATGTCTTCTTCAGCTACTAATACTTGATTATAACTAGAGAATCTATCTAATAACGAAAATAGTTCAGAACCTGAAACCATCTGTATTATTTGCTCCATGGGTGGGACCGGATAATTATCTTTATCTGATGCACGATTAAGATTTATGAAATCTACACAAAGTCTATTTTCTCCAAACGTTTTCCGTACTGGCACCAAATTAGAAACCCATTCCGAATGTCTAACCTTAAATAGGATTTTAGCATCTAGCAACTTTTTTACCTCACTTTGAATTAAAGGTTCCATCTTAGGATGCATCTTTCTCAAAGGTTGTTGGTAAGGATTGATTCCACCTTTGATTGGGATAACATGTTGTATGATATTTGTGTCATAAGTTTTTAGATCTTCATAGGTTCAAGCAAACACATCATTGTACTGCTTGAATAAACTGATGAACTTACTCCTTTCGCCTGGAGAACAACACTTTCCCAAATCTACATATTTGGGTTCAGCTTCAGTCCCTAATTTATCAGCTCGAATTGTAAGGACAAGCTATGAGTCTTGACATTCGTTGGCTTTCTGAACTTGTTATCTAAATCAAACATTTATTCCAAGGTCCTAACTCCTTTAGGAATAAAGTTCCCGAACTTTAATTTTGCTTGATGTTCTTCATCATCTATTATTGCTCCTTTGAAAGAATCATCATTCATCAAACACTCCAAAATTTGTTGATCATCGTCAAAAACCCATAGATTTGTGATCATATCTGGAACAGAAGGCCTAAAAAGTAATTCAATAGAGCATCTATTATTCGAAGGTACTAATCTTGCAGCGGAGCTGGCTAGTAAATCAGCTACTGCATTCTTTAATCTAGGAATGGACACAATATTGAATGCATGAAAATTTATGAGCAAATCCCAAACTTCATTTTGGTAATATTCCAAACGTGGTGAAATGCAGTGTATTTTGTTCTGAATTTGCTTAACAACAATTTTAGAATCTCCATATACTTTCATATTTTTTACTTTCAGTTCTATTGCTTTCTTAAGTCCCTGAACTAGTGCTTCGTATTCGGTTGTGTTATTTGTGCATTCGAATTCTAACCTACATGAAAGAAAATGTTTTTTTTTCTAGATCAATCAAGACACAGCCAACCCCTGATCCTTCCATTGTTTTAGAAACATCGAAATAAAGAATCCAAAATATATCTACTTCTACTGAATTTGAATTACAAACTACATCTGAAACTAAATCTATTATGTTACAGTCAATCTCATCTGCCTGTGAAAATCGAGGGAGATCGAAATGGATTTCAAGTATACTGCTGGCTTCTTCAGCTTGGTAATTTCCTGGTTCTAGTTCAATGAAATAGTTACCCAATACAGAGTTTACAGGTTCATTTTTTCCTTCTAACTGAGTGACATTATATTTCATTTGAGGCTCTCTTAATACTTTTATTTGATTTGGACTTCCTTTAAAAGGAAACCACAAATGTGACCAATCCGATGCAAAATATCCTTCTAAACTTGTTGACTAGTCTCGGCTCAAAACCAAACCATAAGCATCTGGTATGTCTCCTACTACAATGTCGATGCACTAACATACCCTCTCATCTGCAGATAAGTGAATCAGAACATCCTCCATTTCTCCTATTACCTTTACAGTTGTTTTGTCTAATTGAAGAACTTGCCAAGTAGATGGTTTAGGTTGACCATTGAATTTCTTGTAAACTGAAAGTGGCATAACATTTACTGATGCTCCTAAGTCCACTAAATAGTTATGCACATTATAATTGAAAATTTCAAAAGTTAGGAGAAATGCTGGAGTTTTATACTTAGATTTCCCTCCTAAACCTGCCTCACCAATTTCTTCCTCAGGTTGGTTGTCACTGGGAGGCTCCTCGTCTGGTGTCTCAAGTGCTTTTAAAAGATTCTCTTTTTGCTAAGGTAAATTGCATATTTCAAACAATGAGATATTCGCTTTAACCTTTTTGATGTCTTCCATAATATCATATCCCATCTCAGGTTCTTTGAGATTCTTCTTGACATTATCAATCTTAGCTTCAGTAAGCTTTAGAGGTGTGTTGATTTTCTTAGGATCCTAACTTGAAATGACAAATTGAGGTATTTTAACAGTTGAAGTGTTGTTCTTTATCTTCTTCATGTTTTCTTGAAGTTTCTTAATCTTAGGAAGTATTGAATAATCTTCTTTTAACAGATTCTGACTTCTTGTTGTTACATTAGTTTCTGGTGTTTCTCCTTGTATCAGAAAATCTTCATCTTTCATATCAAACATAGAAACACAGTCCCATAAAACTAAGGTATCTTGCTCTTGTTTTTCCGTAGGTTCATGATATTTTTCTTCCTCCTTACCAGTTTCTATCAATTTGGAGTCCAATAATTGATTCATTAAAAATGTCATAGAATTAATCCATTGTAGGAAATTCTTCTCAGAATGAGGCTACTGATGAAAGGTACAAAAATTATCCATGCCTACATCGGTTAAATTCATTGCTGAAGGACTATGTGGAGGAGGTTTGGGTTGACTATTGTCTTCCCTTTTTTTATAATAAGGCTTATATGGTTTATGAGCCTATTTTTCCTTTTCTAAATGTATTGCTCTGTTGGATAATTTCTACATCATCTTCACCATGCCTTCAAAATCCTGTGATCGCTCATCCTTAGGCTTAGTCAACAATAAAGGTTTCTTGTTTCCAAAAGTATTCTCTTTTGACTGCACAGGGTAATTTCCTATACTCTCCATTTCTACCTCTACCTTCTCAGCTTCTTCATAGGTTTCTACTAATGTAGGTCTAACTGATCTCTTAGCAAACATGGCTAGATCAGGTCCGAGAGCTAAGGTATAGTATTCAATTAGGGAATTTTCAGATGGTTTGTCAGCTGCAATGAAATTGTTTAGGTAAGCAGCAAACCTTTGAGTGAAATTATGCACTCTTTCCTTCCTTCCTTTCTTTAGAGTACATAATCCTTTCATTAAAGTTTCATGATTTTTATAGACTGTGTACTTGCTTCTAAACATTCTCTCAAAAGTATTCCAATTTGTAATTGAATTTGCAGGTAGGGAAAAATACCGTGAGGCTGCTTTTCCTTTCAGGGTGTGGAGAAACAATCTGCATACCACATCTTCATGCTCTCCAGCTCGTAGTACTTCTACAGCCAAGTAAAAACTCTGCAAATGATCATCTACTAGAATTCCTTCACTTGATTCAAACTTGGGTAACATCTTTTTAAAATACTGAGGCAAATCATGCAAGGGAGGTGTCAAATTTAAAGGCGACCTAGCCCTCCAAGCAAGTTGTGGAGGTGGTTGGTTTGTATTTACATTAGCCATGATTCTGACTGGAGTATGTGGTTGGGACTAAACAGGGGTTTGGCAAGGTGAACAGTAAGGGGAATCGGGATCCAATTGATCTAAAGGTTGGTAAACTTCTTGTAAGGATACTTCTACCAATTCTTCAAGATCTTCAACTAATACTGAGTCTTCCAATTGAGGGTGATCTTTCTTCTTATACTCTCTTCTAGGAAGGACAAAGATAATAGGTAATCCTCCAATATTTTTTGCATATGCCCTGGTAATTCTCCTTAAATCATCAACCACTTCGTTATCGATGGGATACAGATACCCTTTTTATTTATCTTCGGGAGTGGGTTTGTGAAGCAAACTATTTTCAGAACTGTCACCGGTGGAGTAATTTCAAGGAAGCAGGCTTCCTCAGACATCCATGCACCGGTGGCCCTCCTTCTAGCACAAAAAACTGTTGAGGCCTCGAAAATCACAGGTAACAACAGTAGGGATTCTCTCCAATAAACGTTCCCAATTAGCTTGTTATTATTTTGTATGGGGAATCCGTCCGGTTTACGGTCCGGCTACTGTAGGTCAAGTAACAATTAAAGTATTTTACCATTTATAGCTCGGTCCAACGTGTATATTTTTTATTTTTTTAATGTTTAAGTATGATGTGCAAGGCCCTAACTAAATGCAGATGATAGAGATAACGAGGATGGTCACAAGGTGATGCACAGGTTCTTACCTCTCATCTTACCGCTCTCTCTTCTAAATCACAAACAGCAAGAAACTAACTAAGACCCACTAACCTATCCCTAGGGAGCAAAAATATCATTAATGGTGAGTAATGTATTGTATTGCATGCATAAAGAAAATCACAGATAGTTGTTAACGTTTCTGAACACATGAATATAAATAGAAATATAAACAACAAGATAGCTTATTGTTAATTAAAACATTCATTACTCAATGTGGAAATTTGACAAAATAAACTAGAGCACATTCATAACATGAAAGAATTCAATAGGTTAGAACGATCTCATAATTTATGGAAACAAGCTAAAAAAGAAATAGTTCATATCCAACTAGCCCATAGCAAACATTTGAAAATCCACAGAACTTTCTCCAGCAGAAACATATAACTCTTTATTGTAAAATGAATTAGTTCTTCTTACAATACTTTCTCAAGATAGTCTAGAAAAAAGGTCCTTTTCTATCTAAAACTCTCCTATACTTATACAAAAGAAAAACTCTTGGGCTGCCCCACATTGTTTTTTGAGCTTCCTCAACCTTTCTTTACCAAAATTTTGTCTAGTAGCTTGCGCACAAAATTAATACAATATATTACATTTTAAATCAATATTCCCAAAACTTTTTATGAGAAATACCCATCTTGCTCGTTGATGAACTTTTTCCATGCATTAGCATCTGCTGCTATGCTTTCAAACCCAGAAGGTTCAAGGAATTGAATGTTAATTTCGTATTTGGAAGCTTGGGTCTTCACCCCCTCTATCCTAGCAGGAATCAGGCACAGCTGGTCCTCTAATAAGTGTATGCTCACAGCTGCATGTGCTACTGCATTTTTCAATATCCATTCATCCAAGTCTTTCACCTACTGGATTTCTTGTTCATCTTCCTTGTACCTATCCTGTAAATGCTTTAGAAATAGTTCATGTTTAGGTAGCACCGCCAATCTTTTCTCAGCATAAACCTGACACCGATTGTATGTGAAAAGTACTCTCCTACAAAATTCAGCACAAGCATTCTCTGTCTTCTTTACTGTCTTTTTAAATTCCTCTGCAACATTACTAGCAAATTCCATTAACTCATATTCTTGCTGCAATGTCTGTTGATCTTTCACGGCTAGGTCTGTAGGAGATTCTTTATTGGTTTCTATCCAAACCATTCTTCCCTTTATACTTTCCAATATTCCTAAGTCCTATCCAGGAAATATGAGGTGGTATTTATAATCTCCTCCAGCCTGGTGCCTTTCTGCAAAACTTTGCATCTTTCATCTTCTATTTGTATTTTTATTTGATGAATCCTTTGCCTAAGAGTCAGAACATGATCCTTTAGGGGCCGAATGTTAGATTTCTGCTCCATAGCACCCTTTAATGATGCGGTCATTGAATTTTTTCGTTCCTCTAAGGCTACTATCTGCATCTGATATTGCTTTTCCTTTTCTTCTGTAGCAGCCTTTTCTATTTCCAACTCAGTAACCTTGCTCTACAACTTGTTCTTTTCCTCCACATGATAGCTGAAGATTATCCTTTTCAATCTGTAAACTCTGATGCTCTAGCCGTATCTTTTGTAACTCCTCTAAGTTAACTTGGGAACTCTTCTTTGTAGTTTCTGTAGATATCGCTAAAGCATCCTTATCTGCTTGCAGAGTTTGACATGATGTCCTTGAAACCTTGACTTCTCCTGTCATGTCCTCATATTTTCTCTTTATCTTATGGCTTTCATCCCTTTCCTTCTTTAAGGTTTCTTTAAGCTGGGCTACACTCTTCCGTGACTGCTCTAGATCAGCCATGACCCTATCCACATTGTCTTCAGTTGCTAAGGTTAAAGCTACCCCAGCTCTTGCTATCAACCGTGGATCCTTATGTGTACCATGTACCACTGTCTTGTATGTCACCATCTTACCTGGATGTCCTCCAGTATGTAACTTTTTCTCATTTCTAATGACAATCCTTTTCTTCTCTTTGTCATAGAATATGGTGTTAAAATCAGGTACTTCCTCTCCTTCGGTAGGCATGAAAGGAATCAAATCAAAATCAGAAATCGAAACATCTCCTAATATATTGTCAGAAGAGACAATAGGCTCCAAGGGATCAAGATCAGATCTTCCTTGTTCTTGATCTGCAGGATCTTGAACTTCTTGTACATTGACTTGATCTATGAGTTGCTTCTCCTTTTGGGATTTTGTTAGCCTGAAGCCCTCACTTTCTACTTGCTTCTTTTTTATTTCAGCTTCTTCTTTTCTTTTCTTGGCCTCTTCTTCTTTCCTAGCTGCTTCTTAAGCAGCTCATTTCTTTTCTTCCTCTTCAATTCTTAACCAATTTTCTGCCTCCTGTACCAATCTGCTAGCATCTTCTTCTCTTTTCTTGGCCTCTTCTTCTTCTAGCTTCTTAGCTTTTTCTGAATTCTTGCCTTTTCCACCCATAGTTGTTATCTTTTGCTTTAATCTTTTCTTGAGGGCTGTTATGTTCTTTTCATTGCAGAATTTCTCCTCGTCTTTGTCCCAGAAGTCGGTGTACTCAAAATGGATTCCTGCTTCTTTGTAGTAGTCAGCTACTTTGTTATGGGAGCCATTTCTATGAAAATTTATTTATCCAAAGCAAAAATATTCTAGCTCTTTAACAAATTCTACTACCTGCTTTACCCTTGAAAACTTATAGCTTCCAAGTAAGAAAGGTACTGCAGGGTACGTTGCCTTCTTATGCTTAAACAAAAAAGTTCCTACTCCATCTATATACAATTTTCTGACTGCCTCCTTTTGGAGTACATAATATGTAGCATATTTTGGGAGCAAAGAAGGAGTTCTGGAGCCACCATACATCCTTACATATAATCCCTCCTCTGTTAAATAATAATCCCTGAACTCTTGTATGACTTTAAATGCCTTTCAGACATCCAATTACATTCAGTTAGAAGAATCTGGGTATATAGGGGCATAATGAAATGCTCACAAATATCCCTATAATAACTGTAATACTTGTGTGCCCAAAACAACTTATAAGCCGTGTATACTGGGGTTATGTCCTTCTCCTAGTTGCATTTCAAAGCAGGGAAAGTCTGGGTGCACAGTATGCAATCAATTAGAATAGAGCTCATATAGAATTAAGATTTTTTCTGAGACACTCCTCCTAAGGATACACTTATACATGTAGAAAGGTTGTTCAACATGATATTGGCCCAGTTGAATATGGTTCCTTGTGTAGCAATGAAAAATATAACCAGTATCCAACCAATATTGAAACTTTTTCCATTTGCTCGACCAAAAATCCTGTTAAGCATTAGAGCAATAAACCTGTAAGGAGCTCGGAGAGTTGAGGTGTCATATTCTCTGGAAGGTCTGGTTCGAAAAAAATTTCCTGGGATCATCATCCTCTTTACTGTTTTTACCAGGTCCAGACCTGCCTCCTTTAGCCAACTCTCTGTTAGGTAGACCTATGGTGAAGGTAAATGGTATGCCATAGACACATAGGTAGTGCTATATGCAACGTAGCCTTGCTTTGCAATTTTTTCTAAAATCATTTTTGTCACATCTGCCCTGGGAAGAATCCAACCTATTACTTCTTAGCAGGGAAATAATTCAGGCCTCGTAGCTACTTTCATCAAAGCTGACTTTTCGATGTTAGCATAGATCGTCGGTTCTTCAAACCCGGCATCAGGTACATTCTGGTTTGAGAACATTCTAAATATTTCTCCCCACTTGTAATCAGGTTCAACTCCAGTGGTGGCTTTGGTGTCTTCATAGATGAACTCTACCTTGGTGATTATTTCTACCTCAGGCTCTCCTTCAGCCACCTAATCTTTCTTCTTCTGTCTTTTTGACATGTTGTTGTTATAAAAATCAACCTGTCACAGCCAAACAATATGTTTTAGGATAACTGAGCTTTAGCAAGTGCTTATAGCAATACACAAGAAAATATACTAATTTATTTACCTCTTCGACATGCATACTTGTTTAAATAGGTTAAACACAGTCCTTGTGAATGAAAGATTTAACAAGAAAAACCCTACAAACTGCTTCCTAAATCTGCCTAAGCTCCACTATCCCAAAGACTTAATCGAACAAAAAACCTCCTCATCTCACACAGGTACTTATCAACCTATTCTACCGCTGGATCTCAACATAATCTTCAATCTCAAAATAGTTAAACCCTGCGTAACAATTGTCTTCGAGAAAAACCCTAATGCACTGAAAAAAAACCCTTCTGAGTCCCACAAGATACTGTAACTGGGGGAAAAAATGGCTTCTTAACCTCTGGCATACCAACAAATGATCAATAAAATGGTGGTGCGGATGGCAAAACGCTCGTCTGCACCACGCCCTAACAACTCGCGCAAGAAACGCAAACGTGTCCATAACGCTTCAACTGTGTACAGACTCAGACCTCCCACACAATGAAAATTCAATAACGGGATAAAAACCCTCCCCCTTGTAATATAAAATATCCACGAAAATCACCGTAGGCATGCAAAATCCTAACCCCCCATGCGGTAAAACCTAACCTACGGAAACCTAACGGTTCAAAATCAACCAACAACAACAAAAATGACAAAACCATGGTTTACCTACCTGGCAGTAGTGGTGCAACTGAATGGATGGAACGAAATTCCATAGGTGTAGAGCAGAACGAACAAGGTTTTGACAGCTGTGTGCGCACGAATTCTTCGGACTGCTTCTACAGTGCAAATGACAAATCTCAATGCAAATTACAAGTCACATGGCCACCTATATATACCAATGACCACCGGGAAAATATCGACAAACAAATAATAAACCAATCGGAAGAATAGCCTGGAGGCTTACCGCAATATTGGGAATGAAACAGAATACAAACCCAGTATTACTTACTAGTCTCAGACATCGGAACCACTAATCACTACCCTCGAAACCAAAAGCTGATAACCCTTCGCAACGTCGGCTATGGACAATTATAATATCGCGGAAACAGGTATCGGAGCTCAGCAACGTTAAGCTCTATGAAGTCGGCAAAGAAAACATGATGCTATTGAAACCCCTCATAACTAGCTTCCCACAATGCCTAGCGAGATAGAAACTGTAACCCTGGCTTGCTCTGGTTAAAACAACCCAACAACCAAAAACAAAACATCATCGAATCTCGAAAACACTAGGGTGAAGGGAAAAAGATCGTCGAATAATTCCATCACTATGTTCGGGTACACAGGGTACTCCCAAAAAACTGAACACCTTGAGCAACCACTTCACACAAATAGATCACATATCAACACACCAATGTTTGTCACGTGGTTAAAACCCTCGAGAGGCAAACAGTCCACGGCCCTAGCCAAATAGATACTTTGAGCAATTTATTATGCAAAAGAAAGAAAGTTACGTGAGCTTCTCATAATCGATCAACTAGCCAAGTACCCTCCATGCTCTTTAAATAGAGATCATGGACCAATCGGGTGTTAAGACACAGATCAATGGTAGGTATGATCTAAGAGAAGTTGAACCGTCGGATCACTCTATGTCTAGAACATATCGTGATCGTCGGATAATAATATTTACAAGTGCATACTAATGCATACTAAAGAAACACACTTTTACCTAACGGATATATTACACAAGTTGATATTAACTAACTCCTAAGTGTCTAAATATCCTAAAATCCCCCCTTAAGAACAACTTGGGATAGGATTGAAGTATTTACAAAGGTGACACTATTATGAGAAGGAAGGAGGCATTAGAGCCTATCCCCCCTTAAGGACACATTCCTGAACTCCTAACATAGACCGAAGTTTAGAAAAATTCGCTTTTGTAAGAGACTTGATGAATATGTCTGCAACTTGATCATCTGTAGGGAAATAGAGGACTTCAATAACACGATCATGAACAAGATTTCTGAAGAAGTGCATGTGTATCTCAATGTGTTTGTTGCACTGATGTAGAACTATATCTTTGGCAAGCTTGATGGCACTTTGATTGTCACACCAAAGTGGAGTAGGTTGTTGCTGCTTGAATCCAAACTCTGAAAGGATTTGTTGAAGCCATAAAGCTTCCTAACTGGCATTAACTACAGCTTGATATTCTGCTTCTGCTGAAGAAAGAACAAAAGCTTGTTGTTTCTTACAAGCCCAAGTGACAGGTCCATATCCTAGACTGAAAACATAACCTGCAGTAGACTTTCGATCATCAGGATCGTCGGCCCAATCTGAATCAATAAACCAACCAATAAAGCCCCTATATTGTAATGACTCCCAAACTTAATTGTACCTCGAATATATCGAAGTATTCTTTTTTCTACTTTCCAATGACTTTCATGAGATGTTTGCATATAACGGGCAACACGACCAATGGCAAAGGAAAGTTCAGGATGGGAATGAGTCAAGTATAAGAGACTACCAACAAGCTGACGATACAAGGTGGCATCTACTTCATGGGAAGTACAAGTGGCAAAAAGTTTGACTCCAGACTGGAAGGGAGAAGGAGCTGGTTTACAATCTTCCATGTGAAAGCGACGAAGAAGGTCACAAGCATACTTAGACTAGGAAAGAAAGATTCCTTCTTTGGTTTGCAAGACTTGGAAACGAAGAAAATAATGCAAATGTCCTAAGTCTAACATTTCAAAATTTTACTTAAGACTGGATTTCGCATGGGTTATAAGTTTAGGGTCACTACCAGTAAGGATAAGATCATCAACATAAAGAACAAGTATGGTGAGATGGTTTCCTACTTTCTTGGTATAGACATTGGGGTCAGAATGGCATCTAGAAAAACTAGTGTCAAGGAGAAAGCTATCCATTTTGGAATACCAAGCTCTAGGAGCTTGCTTAAGGCCATATAAGGATTTCCTAAGGGGACAGACAAGGATAGAGTTACCCTGAACATATCCAGGAGGTTGTTGCATGTAAATTTCCTCCTGTAAATCACCATGTAAAAAGGAATACTTGACATCCATTTGATGGACTTCCCAATTATGTAAGGCTGCAAGGGAAAGAACAAGGAGGATGGAATTCATTTTTGTGACAGGAACAAGATCCCAAGTATCATTCGCCATTAAGGAATGATATTCTTCATCCATAGCTGCATCCCAATCTAGAATTCCTGAAGCTTCTGCAAAAAATTTTGGATCATGATTCTCGAAAACTTGAGCCAAAAGAGAAGAGGCTCGCTGAAACTGAGAACGTGTTCAATGTTCATCTCTAGGATCACCGACAAGATCACCAGCTGCTTCACATGTTGAATGGACCCATCGAGGAAGCATTGGTGCTGGTGCAATTGGAGGAACATGAGCAGGTGGAGGTGGATTTTCATCCTCATTGTCATCATCAGAAACTGGAGTTGGAAACATGTCAAGGAAGTTGGAAGAAGAAGAAGAAGGCATAAACGTCAAATCAAGCTCGCAAGCCAAAGATGGAACACCCACCAAGTTAGGCTCATGGGCCAAGAGATTTTCATCAAATTTAACATCTCTTCTATTGATTATATCATGTGAATGGGGCTGAAGAAGTCTATAACCTTTTACATCTTCAGAATATCCAACAAATATGCACTTTTCACTTTTAGGTTGCAATGCTTTCCGTTTTTCATCCGGAATGTGAGCCCATGATTCACAACCAAACACACGAAAGTGACTTACATCTGTTTTAATTTTACTCCATGCTTCTTTCGGTGTTATACCTTGTAAAACTTTAGTGGGTGTGCGATTAACTATGTAATTTGCACAATTTATGGCATCATCCCAATATTGAAGACTCAATCCCTTAGATTGGATCATACAATTAGCCATTTCTTTTAAAGTGCGGTTCTTTCGTTTGGCTACACCATTTTGTTGTGGTGTATATGGAACAGTGTGTTGTTGTTGGATTCCTTGGTCAGTGCAAAAAGTAGTGAACTTGTTGTTAACATATTCTCCTCCAATGTCATATCTTAACTTAATAATTTGATGACCATATTATTTTTCAACAAGGGCCTTGTAGGCCAAGAACATGTTAAATACTTCACTCTTAAGTTTTAGGAAGTAAACCCAAGTGCATCTGGAGTAGTCATCAATGAAAGTTAAGAAATATTTGAAACCAGAAAAGGAAGCAGATGGAAGAGGGCCACACAAGTCACTATGCACAAGCTCCAAGGGAACCGAGGTGTGCCAAGAGACATGTTTGTCAAAACTATCTCGATGATGTTTTTCGAGTACACAACTGGTACAAACGCCATCCTTGCAAGATACCATAGAAAGACCAGTCACCATATTGTCTTTACATAGTTGTTGCAATGAGCGATAATTTAAGTGACCAAATTGCTCATGCCAAAGTTTGCTCAAGTTATCACTATGAGCAAAAAAAACTGAAGGAAAAGGTGATGACCCAAAGTTGTTAAATTTGTACAACTTGGTAATATCATCAACAGTTCCAGTAGCAAGGACATTTTAGGGATTTTTAAAATCCTTGATTACAACTTGGTGAGGGGTAAACGTCACAGATTTACCTTCACCTGAATGAGTAATTTGATATACTGATAACAAATTGCAGGAAATTTTTGGAACACATAGTACATCACTGAAATGACCATTTTCTACTGGAACTGTTTCAGATCCTACAACACTTAGAGATCTATCATCACCAACAAATATTTGTTTGGTGTTACATTCAGGCATAGTAGAAAAGATGGCTTGATCCTTATCCATATGATAAGATGCTCCAGAATCAATGAGCCATTCAATTGAATTAGAAGAAGAAGATGCAGTATAAGAGCAACCAGAAGCACAAAGTGCATGTCCATGAGAGGTAGATTCTGAAGATGAATCTAGGCTGATGTGGTGCTTCTTCATTGTTGCTTCCAAGGATACCATCTTATTCAAACATTTAGATTCATCATGATTATCTTTCCCACAAAAATTGCAATGATGCTCAGTCTTCTTTCCTTTTGGCTTGGATCCTTTGTCATTTTTTAAAGAAGGAGTTGACTAAGAGGGTTTAGGACCCTTGTTGTCTGGCTTATTATTGTGAAAATTTTGTTTCTTGGGAGGCTTGGACTTTTCTTTCTGTTGGGACAATAAGGCTTTCCCAGATGTATCTGCATTGATAATTATTCCAAGATGAATGAGCTTATCTTGCTCTGTAATTAAGGAATCACAAAAGGATTCAAGACTAGGATCTTGATAGCTAGCTGCAGTCAAGGATTCTTTCATGGAGTAGAATGTAGATACAAAAACAGAATATGCAGGTCCAAGTTTGGAAAGAATATGATAAATACATTGTTTGTCTTCTTTCTTAATCTTGCATTCTGCACATAAGAGTCTAAGAGTTTTATACTTAGATAAATAGTCTTGAATGCATGAAAAATCATTTGGATTCAAGGAAATCAACTCATTCTCAATTTGATGACCTCGAATTTCATTGTGTTTACCAAACATAGATTCCAACTTTTCACAAGCTATATTAGGTTCATCAATTCCAGATATGTGAAATCGCAAATCAGTAGAGATTGACATCCCATTCAATCCACGAGCTTCATCACATCTGTTTGCCCATTTAATTTTCTTATCATCATCAGTGGGTTCTGTTTCTTTCCCTGAGGTTATCCTGAAAAGTCTCCTACTTCGCAGAACATCCTCCATACGATATTTCCATGAGAAATAGTTAGAAATTGTAAGTATAATATCACAAGGGGCAGTCATACTATCAAATAATGACTAAAATAACAGAAGCTAACTATCTATTTTCAAAGAGATCGAAAAAATATGCGGTTTTAAAAAAAAATGGCACTGAAAACTGATTCTGGATGATGAAGTTATGCTTGATCAAAGAAAATGTTGAAGATGTCCCCAATAGTGACGTGGCAAATATTAACTTGACCAAAAAAAAAGAACCTCCCTCTTCCCAAGTTCAATCTTTGACAATCACTTTACGATAAAGTTGTTTTTAAGTAAATCACTTTTGTAGAATAAGTGATGTTCACTTTTACAATAATGTTACTTTAAATAGTGTGGCAATAAATTAAAAGCCTTAAGTGACTCACTTTATATTTTATTTTATGTAAGTGAGATGCACTTTTACAATAAGGTAACTTGAAAATAGAAATTGCATCCACTAAAAAGTAACTTAATAAGAATTGAACTCAAGACCTATTAAGGAATAAAGCAACTTTGGACCAAGTGAGCTAAGTTTAAAAGGTACATAAAAGAATGGAAAGAGCAAAGCGACTTTTTTTTTCTTACTCTTCTCTCTCATTCTTTGTGCTTTCCTTTTTTTCTTGCAAATCACAAAAAAAACGAAAAACAAAAACAATAAAAAAAAATTCCACACAATGGGGAGGGTTTAGATCTTGGTTAGCTTACCCGGAAAGTCTATGTTTTCAAGTTTTCTCTTTGTTTCTGATTTTTCGTGATCACACAAGGTGCACGGCAAAGAGCATACGTAGCCGAGAAGACAAGAAAAAAAACTTTCCCTTTCTGTTTCTAATTCGCCACGATCATGCAAGGTGCACGGCAAAGGGAATACACAGCCAGGGAGGCAACAGTTCGAGACTAAAATAGTAAATATCTAATAATAAAACTGATAAAATATAAGATATTTTTTTTAAAAAATAAACAAATCCGTCACTGTAACATTATACCTTCAGATTTGTCGAAATGGGTGTTTCTGGAACAAATGGAAATGGTTTTCGATGAAATGAAAACTATTTCCCAATGGAAACGGTGCTCCGGATGCAATGGAACAGTTCCTACAAGCCACAAATGCATAAAAAATCCAAAAGCAGAAACCTCAAAGTTTCGGCAACACCGGTTCCAGATCTTAATCAAAACCGAAAGCGGCTCTTCATAAACCGAAAAGTGACGTCCATCAGGTCCATCATGAAATTCTGCTACGACTTTCTTTGCATCTTCTTGTTCTAAGCACCTGAGAAAAAATTCATCATAGTTCTTTCTGAACAGTACTCCATCAATGATCTGATATAAAGCTGATTTCAGACATAATGCTCTTCTTTTCTTAGGACTCCAATGCTCCAACAAATACTCTTCTTGGAGGTAATGGACTAGGTCCCGACACCAGGAGTCTGGAGCTGTAAACAGAGGACAGACATCCACCATATGTAGTTTAGCGTCATTATCCCAGCTTCTTTCTTCATTGTTTTGACCTTCAGTCATTAGTTTACACAATCCTTGTCCTTTAACTATGAATGCTAGTTTGAACTCAAGATCATATTCTTGTAAAGCAGTCACCCAGTTGCCTCTTCTTTCTCCTAATTCTTTTTTCACAAAAAGAGATCGTACGGCTAGGTGTGGAACTATTACTTTGGTGCGATTCTTAAGTATATATGGCCTAAATTGTTTTACCGCTTTAAAAACTGCATAAGCATGTTTGTCAACTATTGGATAATTCAATTCATCCCCTTGCAGACCAGTGCTCATAAATGATATGGGGTACTCATCTCCCCCATCTTCTTTATGTGTAAGCACAGCTGCTAATGAATCATCAGATGCAAAAGTGTACAAAATAAAATCTTTTTCAAAATTTGGACTTTTGAGTGATGGTGCATGACCAACAGATGTTTTTATCTTGCTGAATGCATTCTTCTCCAAATCAGTCCATTTGAACTGCACACTCTGTTTAACCATTTGTTGCAAAGGTTTGACGATTTGGGCAAAGTATGGTACAAACCTTCACACAAAGTTGATTGTCTCCATAAAAGATTGCATACCCTTTTTATTATGAGGTAAAGGGATCTGTTCTATGGTTGTAATCCTCTCTAGGTCTATGGAGATCCCTTTCTTAGAAATGACATGACCCAACAGCTTTCCTTCTGTGACTACAAACACACATTTCTTGGGATTTAGTGAAATACCATATTTCCGACAACGCTCGAAAATATGTTTCAAATGAAATGCATGCTCTTCTCTCTTTTTTGAAAATATTGCGACATCATCTAGATAAACCACAACACTACGGCCAATCAGACCGTGGAAAGATATATCCATGGCCCTCTGAAATGTAGCTCCAGCATTAATAAGTCCAAAGGGAATCCTCCTATACGCAAAAGTTCTCCACTTGGTTCTGAAAGTGGTCTTAAGCCTGTCTTCTTTAGCTACTAATACTTGATTATAATCGAAGAATCCATCTAATAACGAAAATAGTTCAGAACCTGAAACCATCTGTAGTATTTGCTCGATGGGTGGGACCGGATAATTATCTTTATCTGATGCACGATTAAGATTTCTGAAATCTACACAAAGTCTGATTTCTCCGGACTTTTTCTGTACTAGAACCAAATTAGAAACCCATTCCGAATGTCTGAACTTAAATATGATTTTAGCATCTAGCAACTTTTTTACCTCACTTTGAATTAAAGGTTCCAGCTTAGGATGCATCTTTCTCAAAGGCAGTTGGTAAGGCTTGATTCCACCTTTGATTGGGATTACATGTTGTATGATCTTTGTGTCATAAGTTTTTAGATCTTCATAGGTCCAAGAAAACACATCCTTGTACTACTTGAATAAACTGATGAACTTGCTCCTTTCACCTAGAGAACAACACTTCCCCAAATTTACATATTTGGGTTAAGCTTCAGTCCCTAAATTTATCAGCTCGAATAGTAAGAACGAGCCATGGGTCTTGACATTCGCTGGCATTCTGAACTTGTTATCTAAATCAAACATTCGTTCCAAGGTCCTGACTCTTTTAGGAATAAAGTTCCCGAACTTTAATTCTGTTTGATGTTCTTCATCATCTATTATTGCTCCTTTGAAAGTATCATCATTCATCAAACACTCCAAAATTTGTTGATCATCGTCAAAAACACGTAGATTTGTGATCATATCTAGAACAAAAGGCCTGAAAAGTACTTCAATAGAGCATCTATTATTTGAAGGTACTAATCTTGCAGCTGAGGTGGCTAGTAAATTAGTTGTTTCATTCTTTAATCTAGGAATGGACACAATATTGAATGCATGAAAATTTATAAGCAAATTCCAAACTTCATTTTGGTAAGCTTTCAAATGTGGTGAAACGCAGTGTATTTTGTTCCAAATTTGCTTAACAACAATTTCAGAATCTCCATATACTTTCATATTTTTTACTTTCAGTTCTATTGCTTTTTTAAGTCCCTAAACTAGTGCTTCGTATTTGGCTATGATATTTGTGCATTCGAATTCTAACCTACATGAAAGAAAATGTTTATTTTTTTCTAGATCAACAGGACACAGCCATCCCCTGATCCTTCCATTGTTTTAAAACCATCGAAATAAAGAATCCAAAAACTATCTACTTCTACTGAATTTGAATTACAAACTACATCTGAAACTAAATATACTATGTTACAGTCAATCTCATTAACCGGTGAAAATCGAAGGAGATGGGGTTGGATTTCAGGTATACTGCTAGCTTCTTCAGCTTGGTAATTTCCTGGTTCCAGTTCAATGAAATAGTTACCCAATAAAAAGTTTACTAGTTCATTTTTTCCTTCTAACGGAGTGACATTATATTTCATTTGAGGCTCTCTTAACACTTTTATCTGATTTGGACTTCCTTTAAAAGGAAACCACAAATGTGACCAATCTGATGCAAAATATCCTTCTAACCTTGCTAACTAGTCTCGGCTCAACACCAGACCATAAGCATCTCGTATGTCTGCTACTACAATGTCAATGTACTAACATACCCTCTCATCTGCAGATAAGTGAATTAGAACATCCTCCATTTCTCCTATTACCTTTACAGTTGTTCTGTCTAACTGAAGAACTTTCCAAGTAGATGGTTTAGGTTGACCATTGACTTTCTTACAGACTAAAAGTGGCATAACATTGACTGATGCTCCTGAGTTCACTAAAAAGTTATGCACATTATAATTGAAAATTTCAAAAGTTAGGAGAAATGCTAGAGTTTTATACTTAGATTTCCCTCCTAAACCTGCCTCACCAATTTCTTCCTCAGGTTGGTTGTCACTGGGAGGCTCCTCGTCTGGTGTCTCAAGTGATTTTAAAAGCTTCTCTTTTTGCTAAGGTAAATTGCACATTTCAAACAATGAGATATTCACTTTAGCCTTTTTAATGTCTTCCACAATATCATATCCCATCTCAGGTTCTTTGAGATTCTTCTTGACATTATCAATCTTAACTTCAGTAAGCTTTAGAGGTGTGTTGATTTTCTTAGTATCCTGACTTGAAATGACAAATTCATGTATTTTAACAGTTAAAGTGTTGTTCTTTATCTTCTACATGTTTTCTCGAAGTTTCTTAATCTTAGGAAGTATTGAATAATCTTCTTTTAACAGATTCTGACTTCTTGTTGTTACATTAGTTTCTGGTGTTCCTCCTTGTATCAAAAAATCTTCATCTTTCGTATCAAACATAGAAACACAGTCCCATAAAACTAAGGTATCTTCCTCTTGTTTTTCCGTAGGTTCATGATCTTGTTCTTCCTCCTTACCAGTTTCTGTCAATTTGGAGTCCAATAATTGATTCATTACTAATGTCATAGAATTAATCCATTGTGGGCAATTCTTCTCAGAATGAGGCTACTGATGAAAGGTACAAAAATTATCCATTCCTACATAGGTTAAATTCATTGCTGAAAGACTGTGTGGAGGAGGTTTAGGTTTCCTGTTGTCTTCCCTTTTTTTATAATAAGGCTTATATGGTTTATGAGCCTCTTTTTCCTTTTCTAAATCTATCACTCTATTGGATAATTTCTGCGTCATCTTCACCATGCCTTTGAAATCCTGTGATCGCTCATCCTTAGGCTTAGTCAGCAATAAAGGTTTCTTGTTTCCAAAAGTCTTCTCTTCTAACTGCACAGGGTAATTTCCTATACTCTCCATTTCTACCTCTACCTTCTCAGCTTCTTCATAGGTTTCTGCTAATGTAGGTCTAACTGATCTCTTGGAAAACATGGCTAGATCAGTTCCGAGAGCTAAGGTATGGTATTCAATTAGGGCATTTTCAGATGGTTTGTCAAATGCAGTGAAATTATTTAGGTAAGCAGCAAACCTTTGAGTGAAATTATGCATTCTTTCCTTCCTTTCTTTCTTTAGAGCACATAATCCTTTCATTAAAGCTGCATGAGTTTTCTCGACTACGTACTTGCTTCTAAACATTCTCTCAAAAGTATTCCAATCTGTAATTGAATTTGCAAGTAGGGAAAAATAACATGATGATGCTTTTCCTTTTAGGGTGTGGGGAAACAATCTACAGACCACATCTTCATGCTCTCCAACTCGTAGTCCTTCTACATCCAAGTAAAAACTATGCAAATGATCATCTACTAGAATTCCTTCACTTGGTTCAAACTTGGGTAACATCTTGTCAAAATCCTGAGGCAAATCATGCAAGGGAGGTGTCAAATTTAAAGGTGACCTAGCCCTCCAAGCAAGGTGTGGAGGTGGTTGGTTTGCATTTACATTAGCTATGATTCTCAGTGGAGTATGTGGTCGGGACTGAATAGGGGTCTACAAAGGTGAACAGTAAGGGGAATCAGGATCCAATTGATCTAAAAGTTGGTCAACTTCTTGTAAGGATGCTTCTATCAATTCTTTAAGATCTTCTACCAATACTGAGTCTTCCAATTGAGGGCGATCTTTCTTCTGATACTCTCTTCTAGGAAGGACAGAGATAATAGGTAATCCTCCAATATTTTTCGCATATTCCCTGGTAATTCTCCTTAAATCATCAACCACTTCATTATCGACGGGATACAGATACCCTTTTTCTTTATCTTCAAGAGTGGGTTTGTGAACCAAACTATTTTCAGAACTGTCACCGGTGGAGTAATTTCAAGGAAGCGGGCTTCCTCGGCCAGCCATGCACTAGTGGCCCTCCTTCTAGCGCCAAAAACTGTTGAGGCCTAGAAAATCACAGGTAACAATAGTAGGTATTCTCCCCAATAAACGTTCCCAATTAGCTCGTTATTGTTTGGTATGGGGAATTTGTCCAGTTTACGGTCCGGCTACCGTAGGTCAAATAACAATTAAAGTGTTTTACCGGTTACAGCCTAGTCCACCATGTATATTTTTTTAGTTTTTTAGTTTTTTAATGTTTAAGTATGATGTGCAAGTGGCTAACTAAATGCAGACCATAGAGATAACGAGGAGGGTCACAATGTGATGTGCCGGTTCTTACCTCTCGTCCTACCTCTCTCGATTCTAAATCACAAACAACAAGAAACTAACTAAGACTAACTAACCTATCCCTAGGGAGCAAAACTATCATTAATGGTGAGTAATGTATTGTATTGCATGCATAAAGAAAATCATAGATAGTTGTTAACATTTCTAAACACATGAATATCAATAGAAATATAAACAACAAGATAGCTTATTGTTAATTAAAACATTCATTACTCAATGTGGAAATTTCACAAAATAAACCAGAGCACATTCATAACATGAAAGAATTCAATAGGTTAGAACGATCTCACAATTTATGGAAACAAGCTGAAAAATAAATAGTTCATATCCAACTAGCCCATAGCAAACATTTGAAAATCCACAGAACTTTCTCCAGCAGAAACATATAACTCTTTATTGCAAAATTAATTATTTCTTCTTACAATACTTTCTCAAGATAGTCTGGAAGAAAGGTCATTTTCTATCTAAAACTCTCCGATACTTATACAAAATCAAAACTCTTGGGCTTCTGCACATTGTCTTTTGAGCTTCCCCAACCTTTCGTTTCCAAAATTTTGTCATGTAGCTTGTGCACAAAATTAATACAATATATTACATTTTAAATCAATATTCCCAAAAAAAATTATGAGGAAGGCCCAGCTTGCTCGTTGATGAGCTTTTTCCATGCATTAGCATCTACTGCTATGCTTTCAAACCCAGAAGGTTCAAGGAATCGAATGTTAATTTTGTATTTGGAAGCTTGGGTCTCCACCCCCTCTATCCTAGTAGGAATCAAGCGCAGCTGGTCCTCTAATATGTATATGCTCACAGCTGCATGTGCTACTGCATTTTTCAATATCCATTCATCCAAGTCTTTGACCTGCTTGATTTCT
The DNA here is from genome assembly GCA_001517045.1 of Pseudotsuga menziesii. NCBI lineage: Eukaryota > Viridiplantae > Streptophyta > Pinopsida > Pinales > Pinaceae > Pseudotsuga > Pseudotsuga menziesii. The sequence continues at coordinate 631,806 of LPNX011004072.1, forward strand.
TATTCATCTTCCTTGTACCTATCCTGTAAATTCTTTAGAAATAGTTCATGTTCAGGTAGCACCGCCAATCTTTTCTATGCAGAAACCTGACACTGATTGTATGTGAAGAGTACTCTCCTGCAAAATTCAGCACAAGCATTCTTTTTTTTCTTTACTATCTTTTTAAATTCCTCAGCAACACTACTAGCAAATTCAATCAACTCATATTCCTACTGCAATGTCTACTGATCTTTCACGGATGGGTCCGCAGGAGATTCTTTATTGGTTTCTATCCAAACCATTCTTCCCTTTAGACTTTCCAATATATCCTGAGTCCTATCTAGGAAATATGAAGTGGTATTTATAATCTCCTCCAACCTGGTGTCTATCTGCAAAACTTTGCATCTTTCATCTTCTATTTGCATTTTTATTTGATGAATCCTTTGCCTAAGAGTCATAACATGCTCCTTTAGGGGCCAAATGTCAGCTTTCTGCTCCATAGCACCCTTTAATGATGCGGTTAATGAATTTTTATGTTCCTCTAAGGCTTCTATTTGCATCTAATATTGCTTTTCCTTTTCTTCTGTAGTAGCCTTTTCTATTTCCAGCTCAGTAACCTTGCTCTCCAACTTGTTCTTTTCTTCATTTAAATTTCCACATGATTGGTGAAGATTATCCTTTTCAGTCTATAAAATCTGATGCTTTAGCCATAGCTTTTGTAACTCCACCAAGGTAACTTAGGAACGCTTCTTTGTAGTTTCTGCAGATATCGCTAAAGCATCCTTATCTGCTTGCAAAGTTTGACATTCTGTCCTTGAAACCTTGACTTCTCCTGTCATGTCCTCATATTTTCTCTTTAGCTTCTGGCTTTCATCCCTTTCCTTCTTTAAGGTTTCTTTCAGCTGGGCTACACTCTTTCGTGACTGCTCTAGATCAGTCATGACCCTGTCCACATTGTCTTCAGTTGTTAAGGTTAAAGCTACCCCATCTCTTGCCATCAACCATGGATCCTTATGCGTATCATGTACCACTATCTTTCCTGTCACCATTTTACCTGGTTGTCCTCCAGTATCTACCTTTTTTCTCAGTTCTCTTGACAATCCTTTTCTTCTTTTTGTCATAAAATATGGTGTTAAAATTAGGTACTTCCTCTCCTTCGGTAGGCATTAAAGGAATCAAATCAAAATCAAAAATTGAAAAATCTCCTAATATACTACCATAAGAGATAGCAGGCTCCAAGGGATCAAAATCAAATCTTCCTTGTTCTTCATCTGCGGGATCTTGAACTTCTTGTACATCGACTTGCTCTGTGAGCTGCTTCTCCTTTTGGGATTATGTTAGCCTGAACCCCTCACTTTCTGCTTGTTTCTTCTTTATTTCAACTTCTTCTTTTCTTTTCTTGGCCTCTTCTTCTTTCCTAGCTACTTCTTCAGCAGCTCGTTTCTTTTATTCCTCTTCAATTCTTAACCAATTTTCTGCCCCATGTACTAATCTACTAGCATCTTCTTCTCTTTTCTTGGCTTCTTATTCTTCTAGCTTCTTATCTTTTTCTTAAGTCTTTCCTTTTCCACCCATAGTTGTTATCTTTTGCTTTAATCTTTTCTTGAGGGCTGTTATGTTCTTTGCATTGCAGAATGTCTCCTTGTCTTTGTTCCAGAAGTCAATGTACTCAAAATGGATTCCTGCTTCTTTGTAGTAGTCAGCTACTTTGTTATGGGAGTCATTTCTATGAAAATTCATTTCTCCAAAGCGAAAATATTCTAGCTCTTTAACAAATTCTGTTGCCTGCTTTACCCTTGAAAACTTATAGCTTCCAAGTAAGAAAGGTACTGCAGGGTACGTTTCCTTCTTATGCTCAAACAAAAAATTTCCTACTCCATCTATATACAACTGTCTAACTGCCTCCTTGTGGAGTACATAATCTGTAGCATATTTTGGGAGTAGAGAAGCAGCTCTGGAGCCACCATACATCCTTACATACAATCCCTCCTCTGTTAAATAATAATCCTCAAACTCTTGTATGACTTTAAATGCCTCTTCGGACATGCAATTACATTCAGTTAGGAAAAATAGGGTATATAGGGGCATAATGAAATGCTCACAAATATCCCTATAATAACTATAATACTTATGTGCCCAAAATAACTTATAAGCCATGTATACTGGGGTTCTATTCTTCTCCCAGTTGCATTTCAAAGCAGGGAAATTTTGGGTGCACAATATGCAATGAATTAGAATAGAGCTCTTATAATATTCAGATTTTTTCTTAGACACTCCTCCTAAGGCTACACTTATACATGCAAAAAGGATGTTTGATAGTATATTGACCCAATTAAATATGGTTCCTTGTGTAGCAACAAAAAATATAACCGGTATCCAACCAATCTTGAAACTTTTTCCATTTGCTTGACCAAAAATCCTGTTAAGCATTAGAGCAATAAACCTGTAAGGAGCTTGGAGAGTTGACATTAGAGGAAATTTGGGGTCTAAAATGGGCCCTATAAGAAAGCGTGCCAAAATACGTTTTTGTGAGTTGGAATTCAACAACCAATAGAATTTCAATAAAATAAGTCAACCATAATGGTTGAATTGGCATATTTGTCATTAAAAAAAACTACTTTTT
>LPNX011004072.1:634539-676787 GCA_001517045.1 Pseudotsuga menziesii
ATATTCTCTGGAAGGTCTGGTTCTGAAATATTTTCCCGGGATCATCATCCTCTTTACTGTCTCTACCAGGTCCAGACCTGCCTCCTTTAGCCAACTTTCTGTTAGGTAGACCTATGGTGAAGGTAAATGGTATGCCATAGACACATAGGCAGGGCTATAGGCAGTGTAGCCTTTCTTTGCAGTGTTTTCTAAAATAATTTTTGTCACATCTTCCCTGGGAAGAATCCAACCTATTACTTCTTAGTAGGGAAATAATTCGGGCCTCATAGCTACTTTCATCAAAGCTGACTTTTCGATGTTAGCATAGATCATCAGTTCTTCAAAACCAGCATCAGGTACATTCTGGTTTGAGATAATTCTAAATATTTATCCCCACTTGTAATCAAGTTCAACTCCAATGGTGGCTTTGGTGTCTTCATAGATGAACTCTACCTTGGTGATTATTTCTACCTCAAGCTCTCCTTTAGCCAACCGAGCTTTCTTCTTCTGTATTTTTGACATGTTGTTGTTATAGCAATCAACCTGTCACAGCCAAACAATATGTTTTAGGCTAACTGATCTTTAGCAAGTTCTTATAGCAATACACAAGAAAATATACTAATTTATTTACCTCTTCGACATGCATGCTTGTTAAAATAGGTTAAACATGGTCCTTGTGAAGGAAAGATTTAACAAGAAAAACCCTACAAACTGCTTCCTAAATTTGCCTAAGCTCCACTTTCCCAAAGAGTTAATTGACCAAAAAAACCTCCTCGTCTTACACAGGTACTTATCAACCTATTCTACCGCTGGATCTCAACACAATCTTCGATCTCAAAACAGCTAAACCCTATGTAACAACTGTCTTCGAGAAAAACCCTAATTGACTGGAAAAAAAACCCTCCTGAGTCCCATGAGATACTGTAACTGGGGGAAAAAATGGCTTCTTAACCTCTGGCATACCAACAAATGAGCAATAAAAGGGTGGTGGGGACAGCAAAACGCCCGTCTGCACCACGCCCTAACCACTCACATAAGAAACACAAATGCGTCCATAACGCTTCAACTGTGTATAGACTCAGACCGCCCACACAATGAAAATTCAATAATGGGCTAAAACCCCTCCCCCTTGTAATATAAAATATCCACGAAAATCACCGTAGGCATGCAAAATCCTAACCCCCATGCGGTAAAACCTAACCTGCGGAAGCCTAACGGTTCAAAATCAACCAACAACAACCAAAATGACAAAACCACAATTTACCTACCTAGCAGTAGTGGTGCAACCGATTGGATGGAACGAAATTCCACGGGTGCAGAGCAGAACGAACAAGGTTTTGACAGCTGCGAGCACACAAATTCTCTGGACTGCTTCCATAGTGCAAATGACAAATCTCAATGCAAATGACAAGTCACATGGCCACCTATATATACCAATGACCACCGGGAATCTATCGGTAAGCAAATAATAAACCAATAGAAAGAATAGGCTGGAGGCTCACCGCAATAGAGGGCATGAAATAGACTACAAACCCGGGATTACTTACTAGTCTTAGACATCAATACCACTAATCACTACCCTCGAAACCGAAAGTTGATAACCCTCTGCAACATCGGCTATGGACAATTCTAATATCGTGGGAATGGGTATCGGAGCTCAGCAACGTTAAGCTTTATGGAGTCAGCACAGAAAATATGATGCTATCGAAACTCCTCAGAACTAGCTTCCCGCAACGTCGGGCGAGATAGACACTATAACCCTGACTTTCTCCAGTTAAAACAACCCGATAGTGAAAAACAAAACATCATCGAATCTCGAAAATAATAGGGTGAAGGGAAAAATATCGTCGGACAAGTCCAGCACTACGGGGTCCTAAAATTGAAAATTTTTGGGAAATAATTGCAGCTGCAATAGGCCTAAAGGCCAACATCAAAAAGTGGAATAAGGAAGAATTTGGCAATATCTTCTCAGAAGAAAAAAAATGTTGGAAATCCACCTTCAGGAGATCCAGTCGATCAAGACAAATGAAGGTTATTCCCTGGAATTAAAAATGGAGGAATTGAGTCTCTGCTCAAAGTTGGAGGAAAGGGAAAAACATGAAGAAATTCTTTGGCACCAGAAATCTAGGAATTGATGGCTAAAGGAGGGAGAAAAAAACACAAATTTTTTCCACCACTCAGTCATCTAGAATAGAATTCAAAACAATATATTCATGCTCAAGAATGCTAGGGGAGAATGGGTGGAGACAAGGGAGGAAACTGAAGCTACCTTAAATCTCCACTTCTCGGATATTCTGAGGGATCCCAGGCAGGATGGACGGGAGAAAATAGAGAAAATAACTCGACTCATCCATCCCTTGGTTTCTAATGAACAAAATGAGATTTTTATGAAACCCGTAACTCTTAATGAGGTGGAGGAAGCAATTTTGTAAATGAAAGAAGGGATTTCCCCAGGGCCGAATGGTTTTACAGTGAATTTCTTCCATCTCTTTTGGGATATGGTTAAGATGGATGTGTGGAGGATTGGGGAGGATTCCAGGGTTTCAAGACAAATCCTGCTAGTGCTAAATGCAACTTTTCTAACCCTGATCCCAAAATTGGAGCAGCTTCCCCAGACAAATTTAGGCATATAAGCATGTGTAATGTCACCTATAAAATTGTAACAAAGGTCATAACAAATCACTAGAAACCTATCATGTCGGGTCTTATTTCCTCTGAGAAATTGGGGCTTGTGGAAGGTAGGAAGATTATTGACGGCATTATTCTGGTCCACGAAATGTTGTAGTCCATCAAAGTAAGAAAACTCCCAGGTATGATGGTAAATTTGGACATTGCTAAAGCTTATGACAAACTAAATTGGCAGTTTATAAGGAAAATGCTAGCATCCTTTGGGTTCAGTTCGAAATGGATCAATTGGATTATGAATTTAGTCTCTTCAATTTTTTTCTCAATTCTCCTAAATGGGGTTCCTGCGGGGATCATTAATCCATCAAGAGGTCTGAGACAGGGTGATCCCATGTCCCCATGTTTGTTCATTCTTATGGCTAAAGGACTGGGCAGATCCATTACTACCTTAAGAGATATAATGAAATTAGAGGGTTGAGCTTGAACTCGAGAGCAGGGAAATAAACACATCAACAATTTGTTGATGACACCATGTTAATGGGCCATCCCTCTATCCAATATGTTAGACAGTTCAAACAATTCTTGGAATATTTTTGCAAAACGTCGGGCTCAGAGGTTAATGAACAAAAATCCCAAGTATTCTTCTTCAACACGCCCAGGATAGCTAGACGAAACATCTTTCGCATCCTAGGGTTTAAGGAGAGCTCCCTTCCATCCAAATACCTTGAAACCCCTTTAACTAATTCAACAGCCAAAAATGGCTCCTTGACAGACCTTATGGACAGTATGAAAAAATGTTTAGCGAATTGGACCCTAATGTTAGATTTTTAACATTAAGCTAGCATTATATTAGGATCTTTAACTGAGAGAATAACAAGCACAGCAATCAAACACAAGAGACAATGAACACAATGTTTTTCCTCGGGGGAACCATAAATGGAGAAAAACCCCGCAAATTCCTCAGAGATAGAATGAGCACCAAAAGTAAAACCCCAAAATAGTAAGATGATCTCTTTACAGCAGTAGCCTCTTTCTTCCTAGCCCCAGTGTCTTCTTCTATCTCGGCTATGCGCTACAATTGAGTGTGAGTGAGTATGTGATAAATAGAGAGACTCACTCTCTATTTATACTAGTTCTCTACTTGACAATAACCAACTAGGGCCGACTTCTCTAGGAGAGTCTAATAACCCTAGTGCCCCAGAACTGTGGGGACTTTAACCCTTGATCAATATGAGGGTTACCCACAATGACTTGACATGACTTGTTCACATTATAGAACCTCTCGATAGGAACATAGAGCCATGACATGACTCAAGTACATTACAGACACATCCCGGAATAAACATCGGGGTACAATACATAAGAAATACAAGTGAATACATTTCGAAGTTACAATTACATCAACACTCCCTCTTAACTAGGAAGGTATTCTCTCGACACAATTTATCAGCACAAGTCTTCTTCTCTATATCATCTAGATCATCATCGATTCATCATCATCTTCAAGTCATCTTGTAGAAAGGAGCAAGTCGACAAAGTTGACTTGAACGAAGACCGACTTAGTCGATCGACCGACTAAGTCGATGGGCCGACTTAGTCGATCAGCCGACTAAGTCGGTCGGCCGACTAAACTAGAAGATTAAGTCGCCTAACTAAAAATCGTGTCGGTTCACCAAACCGACAGGTAGTTATTTTGTAGCTGTTTGTAAATTGTATATATTAGGCTGTTGAGCCAAATGAGAACTCAGTTCAGTTCTCTGGCTTGTATGAACTCATTGCAATAATATAATCTGTTTTCCTATTTGTTCTTGTCTCTTGTCTCTGATTTATAGATATATATATGTTTTAGTATGTATTATTGGTAACCTTATGTGATCTATGAGATTACAACATTAGTTCGGTTGCTGGTAGTACATGTCTGAAATATATGCTCACATATGATACCAGAGTAGGAGATTAAGGACTGGTGGGACCGTAAAGTTGTGAACTACTTGCAAAATTACACAAGAAGGAACAGATTAACAGTCGCTGAAGCCAAAGCAATATTTTTCACAGAGACGCATGAAAAATTTGTCGAATCAGTGCCACAACTTTTGAAGCAACTTCAAGATGAGAAAGCCAGACGCGACTAAAGAACAACAGTTGCTAGCAAAACTGATCCGAGGAGGCCGAACAAATTTGTCGGAGTGGTTTGAGAAAATCGCTGACGACTTCTGTGAGGAGCAAGCAGTCGAAGACAGAACTTCTGTGGAAACTGTCAAAGAGAAATTTTACACAGATTTCACCAAACAATTTTTGTGTTCCCTACCGACCTTGCTGTTCAAATTCTTGATAGAGAACGGAGCAGGCCACATCGTTGAACCTCGTCCACCGCTGTGCGAACAACCATCAAACACTAACTGGGTGGAGAAGCAGAAGAAGTGGGAGAAATTCATTGCAGAAAGGGAGTGGGAATACTTCCTGAGCAAATAAATCGAACTATCCGGGATTTTTAAAAGCGCCGAGTAAGCTACGGGGGGGTAGTTGGTCATGTGTCGGAGGTAGAGTATAGTGGATCCTAGTCGTCCTAAACCAGAAAACCGTCACCAGTAATGACAAGTCGACCAAAGAGGACTTCAAGAAAATAGTAGTATATGAAAGTATGTTGGACATTCAGAAATAGGAAAGGGACGAAATATAGCAGAGAAGGGAAGCACGACGTGAAAGAGCCGCAGGGCTGCACAGTGGACAAAACCCTAGGGAGAACGACCGTGAAGAGAATCCGCCAGAGTCGGGTCATGACCGATAGGAAGAGGGCGTCAAGCAAGAGGTGTCCCCTAGGGAGGAAGAAGTGTGGATAGAGCAGCCAGAAGCTCTCCAAATAACAGCTCCCAACGATGGGATAACCCTTTCCCCAACAAATCCGCATACTAGAATACAGACTATTGTCTAAGATGACCTCCGACTACGAGCTGGTGACTCCAGCATATGGAGCCGACTAGGAGATGAAACATACACGGGTCAACACCTTATTATACATCGACCGCTCGAAGGAAACTGGGTGAAGTTTCAGGTGGCACCTTCCCTCCGAAGTATCCACTTGCTCTTACCAACACATGAAGGAGAACCCCCCCGCCAAGTACAGCTTTAGAAGAAATCGAACAAGCAGACCTGTGAACACAAAGTTGCAGTGGACCATCGATAGCCGAAGTCGACATCAACCGACTGTAAGTTGACGACTACTCGACGACCGAAGGGAGCTCAAGTTCCGTTGACCAGAACTCCGCAGGCCCGAGAACATCAATAACCCCACCACTTTCACCACCACCTCCGCTAACTTCGGAGAGTAGTGAAAGTGATTCAGACATGGGTCATGGATCGGCTCACATTCCTCTCTACGATGAAGACCCCAGACGACATTGGTTCGTCTGCGAGTTGACCTGGGAAGCAAACCAGGTAACAGATGAAGACCAACAAATGGCACAATTCGCCGGAGCCTTAAGGAAAAGGGCCTTGACATGGTACATGACCTTTTCAGAAAGGAAACCCAGAGCGACGAAAGCCGAGATCAAGTTGCAGTTCTTATCATTCTTTAAAACCCCAGATGCCAAGCACCTGGCCGCCAAAAAGCTCAAAATGACACAGCAAAAGCCAGGGGAGACAGTCCGCGACTACGACAAACATTGGAAGGACCTACTAAGCCAGCAATATTACGTTATTGATGAACAATTACTAATTCAATGGTTCCTTGCAGGATTATCGCATAAAGTACATCGACATATCAGTCTGGAGACATTCAAAACGTATGAAGACGCGCTAACAAAAGCTCTGTAGGTCGAGATGGACGAAGACATACCTGCCTACCCGACGGACCACAAATTAGAGGAACAGCTCAAGAACATGCAGAAGTCTTTGAAGGAACTAACCCTCAAGAATCAGGAAATCTGGTGTACCAACTGCTCGACGGCCGGTCATTCGAAAGACAATTGTCGACAACAATATAGCTGACAAGACGTCCGCTTTGTACAAACCAAATCATTTTGCGATATTTGCCAGGAACACGGCGATCATTCTACGAAATATTGTCAGTTTAACATGAAGAACGGAAAATCTTCCTGGTGCGCCATCTGTGAGACCAAAAGTCACAACACGGCCGACTGTCAGTTAAATCTGAAGAACCAACAGAACTACCAGGCCGTCTACCAAACGAATGCAGTAGCGCAAAACAATGAGCAAAACAATACAAACAACCAGAACGGACAAAGATATGACGGCCGACGATATGAGCGTCGATACAACAACCGACATCAGGGTTATGGAGGAAGAGGTCGATTCCCTGGGAATCGTGACATACGAAATTGTTGACCCACCCAGTGCTTCACATGCTACAAAGAAGGTCACCGGTACGCAGATTGTCCGTACAAGGATAGAACTGATCTTAAATTATGTACACACTGTGGAGTAGGCGATCACTCCCTTGAGGATTGTCCTACTATGTTAGAAAAAATCAATACAAAGAAAAATGTTAATGTCTTGTCTTGTGTACAAAAGCATGATGTACTAAATACTAAGAATATACATATTGTTACTCGACAAGGCACAAAAACAGGGCCTGGTCACCCCCAAATTAGAAATATTAAAGAAACAAATGTTTATCCCGACCCTGTAAAGCAAAAACACACATATCAAGAGGCAACCCACATATTTCACCACATTGCACAACACAAAGACCTCGTTAGCAGTCGACCTAACACAATACAGCAATTAATCTCTCTCACTCAAACAGACAAATCCGTAGCCCAGTTCATTGATTTATTGCATCAAATAAAAAGTACTAACCTCGAAAAACAAACTAAGAACATCTGCAGCCTCAACCAAAAAGACAAAAACGATGTCGACCCACTTGTCGACCTGGAAATCGAAGGTTACCATGTCCGACAAGTAGTGCTCGACTTCGGGTCTCAGGTAAATATCATGACCCGGGATACATGGGAAAATATGGGAAGACCTCGACTCTACGAGTCAGGTATTTACCTAAAACTCACCGACCAAGGCCTCATTGAACCCATTGGAGTTTGGAAAAACGTTGACATGACCATTAAAGGAATTTTGACCAAGGTTGATTTTGAAATTATTGACCCAAAAGAGGGATCTAGTTCATTCCTCGTGCTAGTCGTTCGACCTTGGGGACGGAAGATGAAAGCCTCCATATCCTTAGACAAGGAACGAATCAAGCTAAAAGGAAATGGTCACAAAGTTATTGTACCCATTCATCCATCCCAAGGAGAACCTTGGACTGAGCCGATTGATAAGGACGTCGATGTCAGACAACTTTACCAAATCCACAACAATATGGACTACACAGAGCCCAACATCCATGGAGAACTTTACTTAGGTAACCAAGACTCAATTGGTTATAAATCAGATGCTGAACTATATGACTGGGAGATGGAAAATTACGAAACACAAGCAAGAGGGTGCTGGACTATACAAAAAGTACAGAAAAAACCCACCCGACAGTGTTTCATAGTATCCATTATCCCCAAAAATTTTGAAAAGAAAATAAGAGAATGCCCTACCTTACAACCAACCAACTTAAACACTACACAACTACCCAGGTATAAGGAGAGGGAATCTCCAGTCATGCACATTGAACAAGTATCTAAAAATATTGGAGAACATGGTTGACTTCAAAGCTTAGTGGAAACGTTTACAGGTCAAGCAGCTAGATGGTGGGATACCCATCAAACAAAACTACAGACCTGGACAACTGCTTCGAATTTCTTTGTCGAACGATTTGGTGGAAAAAATTTAACCCAAGAAGCCCAAATCCCTATCTTTACCCGAGGTCAAAATCCAGAAGAACACATTAAGACTTATGAAACGGAGTGGAGAAGACTTGGTTACAAAGATGAGCGATACTGGCCCCATTTGTTCCCTTCAACCCTAGACGACTTACCCAATAAATGGTATAAGATGGAGGAAGCTAGAGGAGAAACCTTCTTTTGGCATGAACTCAAGGAAAATTTTATCAAAGACTTCCATTTCATACCTCAAAATGAACAAATGGCCGAGATCGCACAGCAAATCAAACAATTCCTCCAATCGACCGAAAAACAACCCTCCCAGAACCACCGACAGATCAAGGACTGTAACAATATACAAACCGAATCCAAACCATAGGCAACCCGTTTACACTTAGAAAATGAACACACAGAAGGCAAGAGCTTCAGATGGAAAACCGACCATATTGAAACAACAAAACCTATCCATTCAATCATGAAAGTCGAGACCACCGACAAACCAGATCTTGACAGAATGACTGCAGCCGAATTTCCTGCTACATTCTCATAGTTCAAAGAAGGAATTCGTTCGATCAATGAAGCTAAAGCACCAGAGTGGATAGATGCCAAAGTGAAAACTAAAGAGGTCGACATTTCAAATGACGACCGACCAAAAATAGCCAAGATTGGTGAGTACTGGAACGAACAATAGGCCACCGAAATAGTGAACTTACTTAGAGAATTCCAAGATGTCTTTGCAAGGGACTATAAAGACTTAAAAGGGTTAGTACAGGAAATGGGAGAAATGAAAATTGATACTAAACCTGATGCCCGACCTTTCAAGAAACGACCTTATAAACTATCTCACAAGTACAAGGAAATAGTTAAAAAGGAAATCGACAACATGTTAGCAGCAGGAATCATTTACCTTATCGACTAGTCCTAATGGGTAAGTCCCATGGTCGTACAGCCCAAGAAACATGACCCGACAAGGTTAATAATTTGTGTCGACTTTAGGGAGCTCAACAAAGTAACATTAACAGATCCATTCCCAACCCCCTATGCTGATGAAATCTTGAATGAAGTTGCAGGCCACGAATGTTATTCATTCACAGATGGATTCTCAGGATATAACCAAGTACCCATAGCAAAGGAAGATCAAAAGAAGACAACGTTTTTCTATGAATTTGGGTCCTTTGCTTACAGAGTTATGCCTTTTGGGCTAAAGAATGCACCTGCAGTGTTTTCTCGAATTATTGTCAAGACTTTCCAAGAATACATATATAAGACCATGGCAGTCTACTTTGACGACTGGACTATATAATCCACCTTAAAAGATCACTGCAAATGGCTTTGACTTATGCTGGAGAGATGTCAACAGATTCAACTGTCCCTGAATATTAAGAAATGTATCTTTATGACTCCCACAGGCATACTCCTAGGGAATATTGTCTGTAAAGATGGTATCAAGGTCGAATTTGCCAAAATTAAAATCATCCTCGACCTAAAACCACCAATAAACCCCAAACAAGTCAGGGTGTTACTTGGCCATACAGGCTACTATAGAAAATTCATAAGACACTATTTAGATATGACCTACCCTCTGGAAGAACTATTAAAAGAAGATCAATAGTTCAAATGGACAGAGGAATGCCAAATCTCCTTCGACAAACCGAAAAGAAAACTGGTCGAAGCCCCCATACTCAAATTTCCAAACTGGTCGACCAAATTTCATGTGCATATCGATGCATCAAGAATAGCAATTGGAGCAATCCTAACTCAACCAGGGGATGATGGGATGGCTTACCCTATAGTTTACAGCAGTCAAAAATTGAATAAGGCTGAAAGGAACTATTCGACCACCGAACGGGAAGTCCTAGGTATGGTCCTGCCCTTCAAAAGTATCGTCATTACCTTTTAGCCAACCCCTTCACATTTTATACCGACCATCAATATTTGAAGTACCTTGTTAATAAACCACTTCATCGTGGGAGAATTTGTCGCTAGCTACTTCTCTTTCAAGAATTCAAGTTTGAAGTCGTTGTCCGACCAGGAAAACTAAATGTCGGGCCCGACCATCTATCCCGAATAGACACAGGAGAGGAAGCGACCGGAGTCGACGACGACTTGTCGGACGCACATCTATTTCACATAGAAGCAGTTCCAGAAGAACTTGAAGAAATAGCTTAGTTCTTAGAGACAGGTCAGGCACCAAAAGGTCTGAACACTAAGAAAAAACAAATCTTAGCTATGAAGGATGCACCTTACAGCCTCATCAATGGATTTCTATACAAAATGGGGTTAGACGACATTCTCAAAAGGTGCGTACTCAACCATGAGTGAGACCAAATCATGCATGAAGCACACTATGGACCTGCAGGAGGACATTTCCAAGCAGACACAACTGCAAAGAAAATCCAACAGTCGGGATTATGGTGGCCGACGATCCACAGAGATTGCAAAAACTTTGTTCGTTGATGTGACAGATGTCAATGACTTGGTCGACCTCTGCCGAACATAGAAATTCCCTTGATATCTGTAAACCCTAGTCTCACATTTGAAATCTGGGCTATAGACTTCATAGGACCCTTCCCTATCCCAGCCAAACGATCAGGTGCAAGATATATTATCACGACAGTAGAATATGTCACTAAATGGGCAGAAGCTAAACCCGTCGATACATGTTCAAGTGAGGAAGCTGCTAAGTTCATCTACGAAAACATCATCACTAGATTCGGATGCCCACTCACATTGATCAGCGACAAAGGATCACACTTTATCAACAAAACCATCAAAAATTTGACTGACCAATTTCACATCAACCACCAGCAAAGCACCGCATATCACCCTCAGTTGAACGGCGTCATTGAAGCTTTCAACAAAACATTAACAAAAGGGTTAACCAAAATATGCAGTACTGACAAGGACGACTGGGACGAGAAAATCCCTGCGGTCCTCTAGGCATATAGGGCGGCCTATAAATGGTCGACCGACCAAACCCCCTTTCGACTAGTCTACGGGCAAGAAGCAGTCGTCCCCCTACATTTTCGACAGCAGACACCTATTATTACACAACTATTACATGTCGATTTCGAACAGGTAAAGAAAGGACCGACTATTTCAACTTAGCAAGCTGGAAGAACACAGACGCATGGCTATACAACACCAAGAAATTCACAAGCAACAGCAGAAAGCATGGCATGACCACAACATCAAAAACAAAAACCTGTCGTTCGGAGACCTTGCCTTGCTCTATAATAGTCGAGTCAAAGTAAAACCCAAGAAACTCCACACATAATGGATGGGTCCTTACCTTTTCAAAGAGATACACCCCAATGGTTCAGTCTGACTAAAACATTGCAGGGACTAGTATTTCGGAAGCTCGTTAATGGAGCCCGACTCAAACGTTACAAAAACTGACAAAAAAAAAAAAGGATCATATAATGACCTTAACCGTCAATCAAAACCCATAAAAAGATAAAATTCCAAAAAACAAAGTAATGCACCCAACACAACAAAACATGACAGGAACTCACTACTTCGACAACCGACATCATCACCTCCGACCATCTTCATCGACCAGTCGGGTCAACCATTCTCCACACCGACACCGTTCGACGACCTCGAAAGTCCCATCATGCATTTATGACTTCGAGCAACGAAATCAATTCACCATTACTCCACACTCGTGTATTGCAGCTGGACCGTCAAGTCCGCCATTAATACATCCATTCCCACACGCAGTCACACCATCGCCTATAAATACAGGACCGTCGAAGGTTCATTCACAACACCCTTTACATACAGAGCACTCGCACACTCAGTCGACTAAAAACCCAGAAACCTATAGTAACCCTGACCAAAAAGACATAATGGCCCCCAAGCAGACCAAAGCAGCCACCAAGGTGAAAGAGCTACAAGCTGAGGATACACCCTTGATTCACCGACTAAAGCATATCAAAAATGCTAAAGTACAGGAGGGCCAATGGCAGATACTTTGGGCCGAGATCCAAGAATGGGCCTTCATCGATAAGAAGATGACCCAAGCGGCTGAAAAATTTTGAAGGAGCACCATCTTCAACTATCCCAACGCACCCCTGATGGCAAGCTTTGGTGGGACAAAAGACGCTGTTGTCAAGTTTATCATCAGTTGATACCACAATGGTCAGTTCTACTTCAACCGACTGGTCGACATTACCGGAGATATCATCTCTGAGCTCACTGGCCTGTCTAACCAAGGGAACCCTGTACCAATTGGAATCAAGGAAGGATTGGTCCAAGAGCTTACAGGATCAAAGTCTGGAAAAAATTCCAAAGGATTGATGATCGGGTAGATTGCAACTCGCACGCCACAGATTGTGGCCAAAATCAAAGCCATCACACTTACCTTAGTAGGTCGAAGTAGCGACCTCAAATTGGAAATTCTAGAGGTCGACGACACAATTGCCACCGATGGTCGAATCTACAGATGGGGAGATTATGTCGCCGACATGATCAAAACCGTTTGCGAGCGCTGCCAAGAGATGGGAGGACTCATCAAGTTCCCCTCCCTTATTCTCTGGATCGTTATGTACCACATCTATTCGGAAGGCAGTCCAGTCTTCTGGGAACCAACAAAATTCCACATGAACAGGTTCAAACCCTTCTCTCAGAAAGGAACCCCGCATGAGCTGGCGCAAGGGAAAATATTTTTGGAAAACTGGTTCCAACAGTTAAAGCTTCACACGACCAGATGGCGGGTGTCTCAGAACATCCGACGCAATCTACCGGCGAAGTCTCACATACAGTTGGAGATCGACCATACAGTGGTATGGTATATGCAGGGAAAACACCCCAAGGCCGTCGCCCTCGATTACTACCCGAATGCCGAACAAATATTCTGAGAGTTGACTCGCCAGGCGAAGACCAAAATACCAGTGCCCGAGGAAGCCAAACAGGTCGAATTTTCAATAAAGGAGCCACTCACCGACCAGGAGAAAGAGGAATACTACGAGCTCAACCTCTACATAAGTACATTCGTGTCGGAGGACACCCCGGTCGAGCCCACTATTCGGGTACAAATCACCATCAAGCCTCCAACCAGAATCGAACCACAGCTGACAGAACCACAGCCACAACAACAAGCAACCCCTCCGGCTCCCACAAGTGTCGCCCCAACTCAAGTACCGATAGGTGAAATCGAGGCCGACAACCCTGAATATGCTTTATCAAAAGGCATCATCAAGAAATTGGCCGCTGAGATTGTCGCCGCCAGAAAAATACTCAAATCCCAAAAAGTACAACAAGGCAAAGGTAAGCGCAAGCTTATCATTGCTGAATAGTTCGATGATGAAGAAGAGCTAATAGTTGTGGCCGTCGACATTGTAGAAGATGCCGCTGCAAACAAAGTCTCAGTAGAAACTCAGTTTCAACGGTTTCTTGAAGCAGGAGCCCCCGAAGGTCGACCCAAGAAAACCAAAACAACGACGACACCTGAAGACGTCGTCGATCTTGTGTCGACCCCTCCACCTCCATCACCGACACCAGTAGTCGAAGAGCAAGCACCGGCACAACAGTCGGTCAGTCCCCTTGACTTGTACAAAAGTAGGATACCAGAGTCTATGAAAGAAAAAATCAACAAAGACACAGAACTCAAATCTTTCTTTGAGACACTACCTGAGTTGTTTCAGTCGGCTCAGAAAATTCACACGAGGACCCCTCTCTATACCGGCAGCAACAGAAACCCCCAGGTAATTGCACACATTCAATCGACCTTCACTCGATCCGACCAAGAAGGCGACATAATTGGCCATGTGAAGTCTACCATCGAACACATTCACCCCCAACCCCAGACTGACTTCCCCACCACTAACTCTGAAATAGACCCACTGTCCGAGAACACCAAGCTTCTCCCTGAAGTACTCAAACTTCACTCTAGCTAATGGCTTCATCAACACATCAACTATTTGTTCATCCATCGCAACATACTGGAGCTTCACTGCTCCCCTCTGCACCATATCCTTGATATAGTGATACTTGATATCGATATGCTTCGACTTGCCATGGAACACCGGGTTCTCCAACAACTTCACACAACTCTGGTTGTCGCAATACATACAAGTAGCATCCAACTGGAGATCAAATAAATCAAACAGTAGCTTCCTTAGCCATACTGCCTCATAACTAGCTGAACAAGCTGTGACATACTCTGGTTCAGCTGTACTCAGTGCCACACAGGATTGCTTCTTGCTAAACCAAAAGATCACAGCATATCCCATACTAAAGCAACACCCTGAAGTGCTCTTCCTATCAATGGCACTGCCTTCCCAATCTGAATCAACATAACCCTCTAGGTTAATCTTCTGATTCACCTCATACTTGAGCCCATATTCAACTGTACCCCTTAGGTACCTCAGAATATGCTTTGCAGCAATCAAGTGAACATGTCTCGGATCTGTCATCAACTGGCTCAAGGTGTTCACAACAAAGCAAATATCTAGTCTCGTGTTCATCAGGTACATCAAGGATCCAATCATCTAATGATACATCGTAGCATCAACTGCTTCTGCTAAAGCATCACTCAATAACTTCAGGTTCAATGCCATAGGTTTGGTCATGGCCTTGTAGTCCATCATCCCAAACCTCTTCAGGATCTCTATTGCATACTTCCCTTGTCCAAGGGAGATTCCATCCGCATTCTGCCACACCTCCATGCCTAGAAAATAATGCATCATACCCAAGTCCTTCATTTCAAACTCGGCAGCAAGCTTCCTCTTCATATCAGCAATCAACCCATCCATACCTGTTACAAATATATCATCTACATACAATAGGAGCATCACTGGGTTGCCATATTCAACCTTCTAGTAAACGTTGGAATCTGCTTTACTCTTGGTAAATCCCAAACTGGATAGAAAGCTGTCAATTCTGCCGTACCATGTCATGGGTGCCTGTTTCAAACCATACAGGGCTTTCTTCAATCTACACACATGAGACTCCCTATCATGTGTCTCAAAACTGAGTGGTTTCTCCACATACATTTCTTCTACTACTACACCATTCAAGAAATCATTCTTGACATCCATTTGGTGTATCTTCCATTTCATCACTGCAGCCAGAGAAAGTATTGATCTGATGGAAGTGTATTTGGCTACAGGTGCAAAATTTTATTCATAATCTATTCCTTCTTTCTAGAAACCACGAGCAAAAAATCCTGGTTTATATTTTTCTATGCTACCGTCTGCAGCATGCTTGATCTTGTAGATCCATTTGGAAGTTACAACAGACTTCCCTTCTAGTCTTGGGACAATATCCCAAACATCATTCTTCATGACCGATTGATACTCTTCGATCATAGCATCCTTCCATTCTTTTTGTTCTGCCGCTTCTTCATAATTTGAAGGTTCTTTATCGATGAAATCACATAATAATGCTACATATCCGGAGCAGGACCTGGTTCTCTTTCTTTCTCTATGATTCTCTTCAGGAGCCCCATATCTTTCCGCACCTTGGATAGCTTCTCATACCCAAGTAGGTTTCCTCTTATGATGATTCTTCTCTTGAGGTGTATCTACAGGTTCTTGAGGTTCTTCAAATTCTCAATATTCTTCTTGATTTTCTTCATTCATGGTTGTGTCATGTATTATGGGTGCTTCTGTTTCTTTAGGTTCTTCAGCAGGCCTCTTTCTGGATTTGTTGTAAGCTGAGTCTTCGTCAAATGTTACATCCCTAATGATGTCAATCTTCTTGAATCCTGGGAAGTATATTCTATGAGCCTTCGAGCATTCAGAGTATCCCACAAATATACCCTTCTTTCCTGAAGGATCTAATTTTGACCTCTTCTCTTTTGGAATGTGTATGTACACTAGACAACCGAATATTCTGAGATGGCTGACTTCTAGTTTCTTGCCAGAAAATACTTCTTCAGGTGTCTTGTTATCGAGTACTCTGTGTGGGGTACAGTTATGTACATACACTGCTGTTCTGGCAGCTTCTGCCCATAGATGCATAGGAATATCTTGATCATGAAGCATTGCTCTTGCAGCTTCCATGATAGTTCTATTCTTCCTTTCTGCGACCTCATTCTGTTGTGGATTATATGGAGTGGATAACTCCCTCTTAATCCCTGAGTCTTTGCATAACTCTTTGAATTCATTTGATGTTAATTCTCTGCCATTATCCGATCAAAATTTATTGTTCTTCTTTTCAATGTAGTTCTCGATCAAGGCTTTGAATTACTTGAACTTGTTGAATACTTCATCTTTGTTCTTCATGAAGTAAATCCATGTCTTCCTAGAAAAGTCATCAATAAAAGAAACATAGTATACATACCCGCTTAATGAACTTGATGACATTGTATTTCGTACATCGAAGTGGATGATTTCCAAGATTCCTTTTCCCTTGCTCTCGCTACTTGGAAATGTCTTCTTTGTGTACTTTCCTTTTGCACATCCTTTGCAGACTCCATCATGTTTTGCTTGAATTTCTGGAAGACCTTCAACAGCTTTGCTTGCAAGTGGTAGTGCTCTGTAATGCACATGTGCAAGACTTCTATGCCAAAGTTCATTTTGCTCTACTGTGTCATGGACCAAGGCTTGTTCTGGATGGCCCTTCAATTTGTATATACCTCCTTCTTGTTCCCCAATCACTACTGCATCATTAATAGTATTTCCCTTTGGCCACATGATAACTTGGCCATCTATAAATGAAACCCTCATGCCTTTTGCATCTAATCCAGATATGGAGAGGAGGTTCTTCTTTAGTCCTGGTACAAACAATACTTCCTTCATTGTCATAGACTTTCTAGGGTCTATCTTGTAGGAGGATTCCCCACTACCTTTTATTGGATACTGGCAGTCTTGTCCAAATTTCACCTTGTGTGGTGATTCATGATCTGGTAGTTTCACAAAGGATTCCTTGAATCCTGTCATATGTTTGGAAGCCCCACTGTCTATAAGCCAATCATTGCTTCCATGAGTAATGTTTCCTGTGAGAGCAGAAATCAAAACATATTTTTCATCACTTGAAGAGTCTTCACTTTCATATTTAGTTCTCTTTGTGGAAGGTTCATCATCCTCTGCAGCATGAGCATGATGTCTTCTCTTGTTTCCCTTCTTCTTGTGAGAGACATTTTTGTTTCTAGGATATTCTCTAGCATAGTGTCCTTTCTTGTCACATGTATAACATCTGATTCTAGACAAATATTTTCTAGTGTTATCTTTGTGGAAGGGATTACCTCTGGGGTGATGAGAACTTCTTCTGGTTTTCTTGGAGTGTACTGTGAGAGCTTGATCTTCACTTCCCATATTTTCTTCTCGAGCTACTATTCGAGCTTCTTCTTGAGAGCATTCTTCCCATAGTCTTCTGAACTTGACTAATTTCTTTCTAGCACAGATTCCTTGAATGAAAGAGTCCCATGATCTAGGGATACCATTCAAGGTGGTCATTACAATCTCTGAATTCTCCACTTCTTCATCTACTACTTCCAAGTGTTCCTTGATCTGAGAGACTCTTGTAAAGTAATATTGGATGGTCTCTGCATTCTGTATCTTTACATTCTTCAGTGGGTTTCCTAGAGTCATCTTCCAATTTATGTTCTTCCCTTCAAACAATTTGGTTAGGGAATCAAACATAACTTTAGGTGTCTTTAGGGAGGAAACATGTGGTATGAGGTGATCCTTGATTGAATCAGCAATAATCCTCTTTTCCATAACCAACTTCTTCTTGTGTAAGGCCTTGGCCTCATCTCCCTCTGGAACTGGAACCTCCTCATTGATATAGGAGTCCAACTCATTTTTTTCTAGGACCAAGGAGATCCTATATTTCTAGGCTCGGAAGTTATGAGCTCCCTCAAGATTTTCATCAAGCTTGGTATGATGAGACATCTTAACTGAGAACCTCAAATGGAAATACAAAATATTTAGATCTTACAAGGTCAAGATGTCGGATCTGGATTTGGAGCTAAATTTCTGCATTGTTGGTTCAGGAGCAGATTAGGGTTTGGATTTTCTAGAGTTTTGTCCAACCAAACGCTTTGATATTTATCTCTAAAATTTGATTTTGAGGAGGATATCAATCCAGTCCTGGGCTCACTGAAAAATTCCACTTCTGTGGAAAGCCCTAATTTTCGGCAGCAATGTCAGGTCCAAAACGGAAAAAGCTCAGAATTGGATTCTGCTTCGACAGAAAGATGCGCCCTAGGGAGGAGATTTAATCCAACCTTATTTTGCTGAAAATCTGTGGAGAGAGCTCCATAAAGTAGGAATCCCTAGTTCCTATAGCTGCACAGTTTGTTCTTCTCAGGTTAGCTCTGGTACCATGTTAGATTTTTAACATTACACTAGCATTATATTAGGATCTTTAACTGAGAGAATAACAAGCACAGCAATCAAACACAAGAGACAATGAACACAGTGTTTTTCCTCGGGGAAACCATAAATGGAGAAAAATCCCACAAATTACTCAAAGATAGAATTAGCACCAAAAGTAAAACCCCAAAACAGTAAGATGATCTCCTGACAGCAGTAGCCTCTTTCTTCCTAGCCCCAGTGTCTTGTTCTTCCTCAGCTATGCGTTATAACTGAGTGTGAGTGAGTGTGTGATAAATAGAGAGACTCAGTCTCTATTTATACTAATTCCTGACTTAACAATAACCAACTAGGGCTGACTTCTCTAGAAAAGTCTAATAACCCTAGTGCCCTGGAACTGTCGGGACTTTAAACCTTGATCAATAGGAGGGTTACCCATAATGACTTGACATGAGTTGTTTACATTATAGAACCTCCCGATAGGAACATCAGGGCATGACATGACTCAAGTACATTACAGACACATCCTGGAATAAACATTGAGGTACAATACATAAGAAATACAAGTGAATACATTCCAAAGTTACAATTACATCAACACCTAATACCTCTAAATTTAGCTAGTCGACTGTTGCTAGTAAAATTCGTCCTATAGGCTATTTCGACGTATCTTTTCTCAACTATGATGGCCCCTAAATCCATCCTGAAAGATATTAGTATTTTGCAAAGGAAAATTATGTGGAGCGGCCCCATAGGAACCTCAAAAATGGGCTCTGGTTAAATGGGAAATTGTTTGTTCTCCAAAGAGCAAGGGTGTGATTCTCAGAGATCCCAAAAAGGCTAATGTGGTGAGTGGGGAAAAACACTAGTGGAGATGGGTTTCCCATTCTTGGGATCCCTGGGCTAAATTATGGCACTCCAAATATGCTAAAGGTTGGATAAACAAGATCTCATCAAATTTTCTAAAGATATTCCAGGGTCCCATATTAGGCGAACAACCTGGCTGGGGAGGATTCTGGTGCAGGATCATAGTTTCTGGGTGGTAAGGAATTGCCAAAACACTAGGATATAGGAGGATTCATGGAAATAGTTGCCTTTGTTGGGTCAAGGGAGGGGGTTCCAGAATCTCCAGGAGGAATGCAGGGCCCAGGGTATTTACAGGGTTAAGGATATATGGCGAGACCAAGGGGAAATAACTCTCATCGTATATGGGCTCCATGGCACTGGTGGGAATGAGTCATCCAGTGGAGGAAGTGGATCATCTAGAAGAATCCCTTGATAATAGACAAATAATATGGAATGAGGGAAACGATAAACTTCAATGGGGATAATCTTATAAGGGTTCCTTCTCCTTGAAGGAAGCCTATGATATCATGATAGAGAGTGGTACCAACCAGGAAGACCAAAAATTGGGTAAACTGTGGGACAAAAAGATATGGCCCAAGATAACAATTTTTTGTTGGCTTGTTGTAAAGAAAAGAATATTAACAAGAGAAAACTTTTAAAAGGGGGGATGGTTATTCCATACTAATGTTGCCTCTGCGAGCTTGTGGATGAGACTTCTGAGCATCTCCTCGATTCATGTAAATTTTCTTCCTCCATTTGGGACTTCGGGGTGGAAACTTTTCATCGCTCTGATTGAGTGAGGCAGAATCTGGCCGACACATTGTTTGAATGGTCCATCAAACCCTTCCAAAATCATATTCTCAACCGGTTGTGGGAAATTATCCTTCACTTCATTCTCTGGTAACTATGGAAGGAAAGGAACTCTGGAACCTTCCAAGGAAAGGTTAACCCTAAAATTCAAGTTTGGGAGTGCATCATGAGGAAAATGAAAGAGACTATTCACTCGAAGGTTTGGGAGAGTTTAGATTGGGAATTGAAAAGGAGAGAGGCTACCAATATGCAGGTCTAGGGTTTCTCTAGACCGACTACATCAGAAGTCTACAAATTGCGCCAGATAAGGATGTCGCGAAGATTGAAGAAATGGTATCCTCCTCCAAAGGGATGCTTCAAACTCAATTTTGATGGGGCTTCAAAAGGGAACCTGGTTCCGACAGGCTATTAATACATTATTCAGGATTACAGAAGCTCAACAATAGGTTTTGGGTTTGGTTTTCTTGGGTGGGAGACCAATAACATAACAGAATTCGAAGGGTCATTGCAGGACTTAGAGATGGTTGTGGAAAAAAATTGGACACCTGTGCTTGTTGAAGGGGACTCCCAATTGATTATTAACCTCGACACAAAAATTCAAAATGGGACCCAAAGCACTAAGGTTGTACATTCGTGGAGCCTAGAGGGTAGGTTAGAAACTATTATAGATCTCATTTCCTCCATGTCAGACTCCAAGGTAACAATGTGGCGACATGCTGGCTAATTTTGGTTCAAAAACTTGTCAGGTGGTAAAGGCAAAGGAATCGAACATGATCTCGGATACGACGGGGAGGGACAGGCGTATAGCTCTAATGACCCATGACATGGTAGGTTATCATGACAAAAGCAGGATAGAACACTAGGAAAGTTGGTGGACCCTTAGAGCACGTGGCTAAGCGACAGGAAGATATGTGAATCCATGTGACGACCACACGTATCTTAAACCTCCTTCACTTTGTCATTAAGAAACACCCTAGTCGACGGCTCATAGTATGAGCAGTCATGAAAGGTGGAATTGGGAATTTGAATTTCTTGTATGGAAATATCCTTTTCGGGACTACGGATTGGATACAGAGCATTATGATCAGGCATGTGGTAATGATTTTCCTAAGAAGGAAATTTCTATTTAGAAGGAGGTAGGGTCACGGGTCAAAATGCATATGTATTATGTTCTTGGCTCCTCCTTTTATTCACATAGAAGCTCTGGTTTTTTTGGGTTGGCTTGGTGATTTACCAATGGAAGGAAGAAAGGGTCGAGGAAAACAACTCCTCAACTAGGAGGAGGCTCCAGGGAGAGCCTCCAGGTCCTAATAAAAGAATCTATGGGAGTCACGAATGTTTGAGTTAGAAGTGCCACAGGATATTCAATAGTGCATTACAGAGACAGAGAAGCATTTATGGGAGGAACTAGACCGTAAGAAGTTGCATGATGAATGTCATAAGGTTGAGGAATGGATCCTTGACCCAGGCCACACGGTGGGGATGCTAAGTCTCTAGAAGAAAATGGTTGATCTATTCTGGTTAATGAAGAATCTTGTGGGAAGATAAACTTGAGATAAGCTGGGTGAAGATGCGTAGGCCAAGATCTGGGCTCAATGGCGGGAGTCCATCTCTACAGACATTCAACGCTTGAATTCCAAAGTGGACTTCTCATCTCTAGGCTAGGTTTTCATATTCCAGCTACGTATTCTCTAGTGGAGGATCAGAAGCCTGACATGGTCACCGCAAATCAGGGTGGAGGTCCGGATCTCTCATACATATTTATTTGAGGTCGTGTGATGGTGAAGCATTTTGATTTCCCTCTGTGGCTTTTAGTTATTTTACCTCTCTGATGGTCTTAGCTACTATAGGTGTTCATTTTCAGTTTAAGGTAGTTCTGGGTATGACTGTCATAGAAGGTATTAAGTCAGTTTATGGTTGAAGGTTTTGTTCTATCCAGTATCTTATTCTCTGTGGAATTTTGTCTTGTGGAGGAAGTTGGATCAAAATCCCGGAGAAAGTTGGTTAGTTGGGTTCAAAGTGGGGAAATATGGCAATGCAAATCTCTGTCGAATGTAATTTTCTTTTGGTATTAATAGAAAGTGATGTTATCTTACTTACAACAAAAAAAGAATATGAGTGCATCTTAAGCATTAATAACATTCCCTTTGGAGATTGCCTATAACCTAATATGTGAGTTTTAAAAGTAAGGCACAAGTATTATGAATGATATGACCCAAAGAGGGTATATATGGGAGTAAATATATATTATATGACCCTAGGAAGGGCATATATGGGGGTAAATTTATGTAAATTCATATGTAATAGGGTTAACCTAATAAAGAGGTTGCATGTGTAGTGATTTAGAATATTAATTATTGGGTTATTTGGAGAAGGTTCTCCTAATCTTTAAGTATTTATTAATGAATAATTAATCTCTCCCATATATCTTGGAGTTGTAATCCACATTACAATTGTTGTACATGTTGTGTGCTCTTATTTATTTTGTTATTCATGTCCAACATAACTTGTTGAGAATAAGTTCTCATCTTGACCAACATGCATAAATTGCTATCTTGAGTCATAAGCGAGACTACAAAACGGACTGAAGATTTTCTCTTATGCGTCACAAAATGTATCCTTTCCATTCCATATGCATAAATGTATCTCACAAACTCATTTCTATGATTTATTGTTACCCACCTCTCATCTCTTCCTTGTTGCAAAGACAAGGACTTGTTGCATCACATATTTCCCTTATATGTTCAACATTATAAGTTCAATTTTGTTGTAAATATTTATCATATTTTAAGCATTTCAAATCCTTTTAATAAGTAGCAAGGCAATTATCTAGTTTGTTATGATAAGAGTGAAAAAAATGTGTTGTTTATTTGTATAATTGGGTCATCTTCATCTATTTGAACGCATAAAGGGGATGAACAAACTTGCTTTCCTTCCAAGTGAGGGTAACAATTCCTAAAGGAGTATAGCAACATGGTCACTCATTTAAACACAATGTATCACATGCTCTAATACACATGGTAATTTGGAAATCCATTGTAGTAGGGTCATCTTTTTGAAGGGTAGGAGGGTCATCTTTCTCAAGGGAAACATATAGGTTGACACAAAATACAAAGATATATTTTATTGTTTTTCAATTCCAATTGGTATTTTTTGAGTGGTGGGTAATTCTTGATTACTAATTAGGAAGATGAATGCGCATTCAACACATAGGCTTAATAAGCACATAACATATAGAACTTTCTAGTAGATGAATGGGTTTATTTGCTTAAGCTCTTGGTGGTATTTTATGTTTGATGTTATTATTAGCATGTTAAAATGCTCCATGTATCCAAGTATAGATGCATATTTTTCCTTTCTATCCAATGGATGAATTGATGTAAGTTTTGAAAGGTTTCTTTCCCTCCACATGTACTATTGTTATTTGAACAAGTTACATAATCATTGCATGGAAAGGATTGCAGTCCTAGATGTCGAAGGGCATGGACATTTCTAAGCCTAGATACATTTAGAGTTTAGGGACCAAGTATCTCTCAAGTATGTAATTGTGTTTCCCACATATTTTAGTATTAGTATTCTTCCCATTTGATCATTTGGATTTTTTTCATAGACCAAGGATAATTTATACAATTTTGCATGCTCTTGTCAAGATTATTCCAAACATTATTATTTCATGATTATTAGGCTCTATATTTTTAAAGGTGGTTCACCATTTGTTAGAGGGATATGCCACTGCTAAATATTCCAACACGAGAGTCAAGGCATGTCCATATTATGTAATCCATTCATTTATTACAAAGGGGATCAACAAGAAAATCATGTCACTTACAAAAATTGAACCTGAGTGGGGAGGGTAACAATCATTCCTCCCAACCACCCAATCTACATACAATGAACAATTATTAAGATTTCTACATACTATTAATAATTATAGTATGTGATTTAAACATTGGATTTTTTTACATGAACCAAGAAATAATTGATACCATTTTGCATGTTCTTTTCAAGATTATTCCAAACATTAGTATTCCATTATTATTAGAGCTCTCTATATACTATTAATAATTATATCAAGTGACTTATGAGATAAAGTAAGAGAGACTAGAATCATAAATATTATGATCTTGAGAGGTAGAAAATGCAAATTTTCAAAGAAGAGTATGAACGACATTGGTCAACCTTATGGTCAGAGGTTGCTTTCCATGTAAATTTTGAAATCACTTTTAGTTAATAGTTTAATTTTTGTTTAATTTGATAAATATTGCAGTTAGGCATGCATACAAAATATTTTAGTAGCTCTATTTTTTGTTGATTTAACATTAGCGATGTTGGGGTATTCAAAAAACTGTCAACCTGTATCATTTTTATTTTAAGTTGGGTTTTAGTGTAGTCTGCTATTCACATCCTTTGGAATATTGCATCTTCAATCTTCATGGTATATATTTCTTCATTCCTAATCATAGCCAATCACAACTAAATTCTTTCACTAGCTACATTTAGGTTCACTTTAGATATTTCATTGCACTTCTATTTGTTAATCTAAGTTATTTGATTTAGCCTTGAATTTTTTGTGGGGGTAAATAAATGATTTGGATTTATATTACATGCACAGGAAAAAAAAGTATAAGTAAAACCATATTAAGTTCTACCCAACTTAATGGACCTCTAATAAGTATTGCAATTATATCCCAATGATCCAAAACTAATAACAAAATTAGCTCTACGAAACTTTGAAAAGTGTGTTATTTCCCCCTCCATTCCATACAATTTCCAAAAATTCCTTGTTTCACTATTTAATATCCATTTTTGGAATTTTTGAGAAAAGTGCAATTCGGGCAAAATTCGAGCTTAACTAGTCATGACTCTAGAGGGTTCCAACTTTCATCAAATGGTCCCGAATTTGAAAGGAGATGGTATGGTGAGTATTAAAACATCCAAAGGTGTTTTATGGATACTTTAATCATACTTTTTTGGGGCTAATGACAAAAAGACCAAAATTACTAGGAAATTGTGTTCAAATCCCCCCAAGGGTGATTGTCAAACTAGCTCTCCAAATCAAGTAAGACCCTCTAAAATTTCAGAACAGAGTATGGGAATGAGTATCAGACATAAATTACTGCCCTTAATCATGTTTATTAATTTCTGCAAGTGTATTATGATATGCAACATTTGTAGGGTAACTTTCATAGAAATTGCCTAAGGGTAATTTGCATTACTAGCTAGACTTTGACATAGAAAAGGTAGAATATATGGTTCTGAGAGTAATATGAAACATGGTAATATATTGAATACAAATTTCTTCCACAACAGCATAAAAATCAAAGGAAAATCCTCCCACAAATTTGATACAATACTCCTTCAAGATTGAAGCCAAAGTCATGGAAACTAGTGATTCAATGGCATGGGAATGCAAGAGTTTCACATATGGATTTCTTGGATTTCGACCCACAGAGAATAGGGACATGAAATTACAGAGTAACACATCATATTTTTTTTTCACAACATCATCCAACTCATATAATATCCCTCATACAAATCTGGTATAAAACTACTTCAAGATTGAATCCAAAATCCATGAAGACATGAATATGCAAGCTTTTCATACATGAATTTATGATATTTAGACTTACAGAGAATATGTACATCATATTACAGATACATACATATTATATTTCTTCCCCATCATCATAAAACTCATATAAATGTCCTCATACAAATCTGATATAAAGCTACTTCAATACAAAAATCCAAATCCATGAAAACTAGTTATTCAAGAGCATGGGGAATGCGAGCCTTTCATAGATGCATTTATAAGATTTCGAATTACAGAGCATATGGATATGATATTACAGATCCATACCTCATAAATCAAATCTTTTTCATGGACTATCTTCAGAAAGGCGCAAGAATCACTCCAACAAGTGCGCCATCAAATGTGAGTGTGGGGGAATGGAGAAGAAGGAAGGAGAGAATGGGAGGATAGATGAGAATTCGGCTATATGGAACTTAAACCTGAAAATAAAACTCCTTCATTAATATCCCATGATATTTATGAATTGCCTCTCCTGCAACCAACTTGGAAATGAATCCAACTCCCTCAAACTTGGTTCACAAGCAGGGAGAGTGAACACTCGTCGTGCAATGGACAAGCAAAAGCTCTCCAAAATGCCAAAGGCCAATTAAAAAATGATCAAAAGCTATTATACTTCCTCATTAAATCCTTTTATTAACTTCATGATGCCTCCTAAGGTCTAATTTCCCTCCATGGTCTTCCTCCGACTCTTCTTAGTGGTTTAGTAACTCTCATGACACTTGTCTTCCTCTTCATCCTCCAATTCTTTCCCCATATCTAATGGTTGCCTCTAACTCCCAAATTTGACCTCTTGATGCCTAATTTTTAGCCCTGTAATGTCATATTTTTCATATTTCAGAAATCAGGTCTGAATTTTTCATACTCGTCATAGAATCTTCCATCATTTGTTGTCATATGGTGCATAGAATCTCCTTCCAAGTGGCACACCTTGTCTTCTAGTCTCTTCCTCTTCCATGGGAGTTACCCTCCTTTAAAAATTAGACTTAATTGGCTCATTATATGATATTTTACACCACATAACCATTCAATAATTTTACATTACCCATGTATTCGAATTTGGATGAATACCATGACAAGTGTGCGGGGAATCTAGTCATCCAAAGGCTCCACAAGCTTCCAAGTGTCTTCATGAATCCATGCCACCTTATTTTCTTATAATTTATCATTTATGTGACCCATTTAAATTTGAATATGATAAACTAAAGTCCTTTTTGGTCCCATATCCCCTTATTACAAAATTTATGTCTCCATCTCAACCTAGGGAACCGGTAGTTTGGTGAAACATTATTTGCAAATAGTCTTATTTGGAAATTATTTAATTGGGGACATGACAATCCTCCCCACTCAAGATTTCTTGTTCTCAAGCAATTCCAAGTTTGTATTCTACATAATTTTTTCATGTTCCCAAGTGGCATCCTCATTTGGTACTCCTTCCTTTGCACCAAGTGCTCTCTTATGGTTCTGCTCATTAATTTTCTTTAGCTGCAATTTGAGTAGTGGCACTCATGTATTGAAATTTGTGTTCCCAAAAGTAAAGATATGTGTATTTTTCATATTTATATATCATGTAACATCACCACTAACACCAAAAGGATTAATTAAATCCATAAAAAAACAAATTTTCACAAATAATCTTTACCTCCATATTTTGGAAACCTTTTTTGAACTTTCACCCCTTTTTGCTTCTGTATAATTCTTTGAACTTGGTACTGAGTTACCAAAATTTGAGTTTCTTAAGATTCCAAGAAAATTTCAGAGAGTAACCACCATGCTTGTTGTTTCACTACTCTGATTACAATCATCTTCTCAAGTGGTGATTAAATCTCCAATGTTGCTTGTTGCCCCCAAAATTGAAACCAATGAGACCAAAAATGGTCCTAGGGTCCCATATGATCTTGATACATGCATGGTGTGAAATTTCTATGATGAAATGCCATGAACACCAGGCATGTGAAAATTAAATCCATCTCTTAAAAGGGGTTCCACATAGGAAACATGAACACTGTTCCGCAAAGATGAACTCAAACAACTGAAGGTTGGTTTGCTTTCTCAAACCAACAATCGAACTGCTACTCCAAGTGAGATGAAACCAAGCAATTCCAAGGTCCCATTTCTTTCATTTCACCCTTCCAAACATCATGAGTATACAATATAGATCATGGAATTACATAACAACATCATACAAATGTACATCAAGAAGGTACCTCATCAAAGAATCATGAAAGTGCTTGTACATCCAAGTAAGTAGATCATCATGTGGCCCATACACACAAGCATCAAGTATTATAATACATATTCCCCAATGACATAGGTGAGGATGCCATGTCCCATAATTCTGCTCCAAAAAAATATAATGTGCATCAATATAATCAGCCATGTGTTCTTTCATCCAAGAAGTGGATGAAGAACCTCCGCCCAAATCTGAACCAAATAAGGAGCAAAGAAAACATGAAGACTTCAAGTGGCTCAAATAAGTCTCATCAATACACCCATGAATATGTATATGAACATGAAATAGAAAAGGATTTTTCTGCCAACAATAATGTTCTTCAATCATATATCTCTTCACCCAAGTGTGGGATGAAGTTCCTCCAACATCAAATGGACTAGGCAAGGAGAAAGGAAAATCATGAGTCTCCAAGTGACTCAAGTGACATCGTAGGTGCACCCATGTAGAGGTGTATAATCATAATGTAACCAAGTATGTTTCTTAAAATGTAAATAATATGGTTCTCTAATCATTTCATCATCAAAATGAGAGAGTGAAAGTCCATACTCTTCATGTGGCACCATCAAAAAGAAACCTTTCACCCATACTTCATTAGGATGGATCCTGCAAAATTTGGAAGTGAAGGATGTAGGAGAAAGAACCAAGTCACCCAAATGATTATAAAGTGAAAAAATTTCATCATGTGAAGTATACATATGGGTATGAATATGCAACTCCCTTAAAAATTCAAAACTTTCCTCATGGGTTGGTTCCAAGGTGGTGGAATCATGCACTTCTTCAAAAAGTGTGTAACCATTATCAAGAAGAAACTCAAGTTATTATTCTACCACAAAAAGTGATTGGATATCATCAATATCATCTTCAAACACATCAAGAACCTGCAATTTTTCATGTTTCTCATGATCCCTCGTGTCATGAGAATCCTCCAAGCAATCTACCATATGACAATCTGAAACATAGGAGGAAGAACAAGTATCTTGCAACCTTTTTGGAAGTTGCTCATTTTGAGTTTTGATCTTATGAATATACTCATTATTATTCAAGTATTCTTCATGTAACAATTCATTAAGCTCAACCAAATTATTTCTATCAAAAATCAAAGACATGAAATTACCTTTAATGTTCCACATTGCTCTTTGAATCTTCTCCATGTCTTCAAGGAAGGATGGATCCTCCAATGAAGAATTTTTCCAACAAGAATTTGACACCAATTATTTATTATCATGGATTATGTTAAGGGCCTCATGGATATCCATTTCACTCATATTCAAAGACCCTTCAATGAAGGATGGTTCATGGGAGTGAACCTCCTCTTCTTCTTTCTTCTTGATTTGATCAACTTCTTGAAGCTCAAGTGGTGATGGGGAAGTTGATCTTGGTTCTTCATTATCTGTCACAAAGTATCCATCTTCATGCTTATGAGAAATTTGTCTTGCAGCAACATTTTCAAATCTGATCTCTATGTCACCAACATAGAGTTGTGAACACCCATCAATAGGTAATCCTTCATAGTTCAAGGATCCATCAATAGATTCTCTTTTATTGGAACAACCCCCATTAGTAAGGATTTTGTTATTGCCTTTACCTTCCTCTTTATGTTCTTCTCTGAAATCACATTGAGGTAATTTATTCTCCACTTCATGATTCTTTGTTTCTTCCTTTAATGTTGTATCTAGGCTCTTTTCACAAATAGGATTATTTTTTCTCATTTCATGCTCCTCCAAACTTGTGGATTGTTGATTGTCCCTTAATGAATTCAAATTTTCCTTCTTGTTCCTAAATACATACTTGAAAATATATTCTTGGAAATAATACCTCTCATGAATATCCCCTCTCAAATTTTGATACTCCTGGAAGCATGCTTCAATATCTATGGTTGTAATTTCTTCTTTCGTTGGCCGAGGAGGAAAGAAAGTGGGCATAGTGGGCCTATTATAAAGCCAAAAAATGTCTGCAAATTTTTATTAAATGGATGGTATTAATGCACAGGTACAAGGAACATTCTCTGATACCACTGTAATGTCTCTTTTTGGAATTTTCTAGAAAAGTGCAATTCGGGTAAAATTCGAGCTTAACTAGTCATGACTCTAGAGGGTTCCAACTTTCATCAAATGGTACCGAATTTGAAAGGAGATGGCATCATGAGTCTTAAAACACCAAAAGGTGTTATATGGATACTTTTTATCAGACTTTATACCTCTACATACTTTTCTGGGGCTAATGACAAAAATACCAAAATTACTAGGAAATTGTGTTCAAATCCCCCGAAGGGTGAAGGTCAAACTAGCTCTCCAAATCAAGTATGACCCTCCCAAATTTCAGAACAGAGTATGGGAATGAGTATCAGACATAAATTACTTCCTTTAATCATGTTTATTAATTTCTTCAATTGTATTATGATCTGCAACATTTGTAGGGCAACTTTCATAGAAATTGCCTAAGGGAAATTTGCATTACTAGCTAGACTTTGACATAGGAAAGGTAGAATATATGGTTCTGAGAGTAATATGAAACATGGTGGTAATATATGGAATAAAAATTTCTTCCCCGACAGCATAAAAATCAAAGGAAAACCCTCCCACAAATCTGATACAATACTCCTTCATGACTGAATCCAAAGTCATGGAAACTAGTGATTCAATGGCATGGGAATGCAAGAGTTTCACATATGGATTTCTTGGATTTCGACCCATAGAGAATAGGGACATGAAATTATAGAGTAACGCATCATATATTTCTGTCACAAAATCATCCAACTCATATAATATCCCTCATACAAATCTGGTATAAAACTACTTCAAGATTGAAGCCAAAATCCATGAAGACTAGTGATACAAGGGCATGAGTATGCAAGATTTTCATACATGTATTTATGCTATTTCGACTTACAGATAATATGGACATAATATTTCAGATACATACATCTTATATTTCTTCCCCATCATCATAAAACTCATATAAATGTCCTCATACAAATCTTATATAAATCTACTTCAATATTGAAGCTAAATCCATGAAAACTAGTTATTCAAGAGCATGGGGATTGTGAGCCTTTCATAGATGTATTTATGATATTTCGACTTACAGAGAATATGGAGATTATATTACAAATCCATACATCATAAATAAAATCTTTGGCATGAACTATCATCAGCAATGCTCTAGAATCACTCTAACAAGTGCGGCATCAAATGTGAGTGTGGGGGAATGGAGAAGAAGGAATGAGATAATGGGGAGATAGATGAGAATCAGACTGTATGGACCTTCAACCTGAAAATTAAACTCATTCATTAATATCCAATGATATTTCTGAATTTCCTCTCTATAAACCAACTTGGAAAGGAATCCAAATCCCTCGAAATTGGTTCACAAGCAGGGAGAGTGAACACTCACCGTGCAATGGACAAGCAAAAGCTCTCCAAAATGCCAAAGGACAGTTAAAAAATGATAAAAATATATTCTAGTTCCTCATCAAATCCTTTTATTAACTTCATGAGGCTTCCTAAGGTCAAATTTCCCTCCATGGACTTCCTCCAACTCATCTTAGTGGTTTAGTAACTCTCATGACACTTGTCTTCCTCTTCATGCTCCAATTCTTTCCCCATATCTAAAGGTTTTCTGTAACTCCAAAATTCAACCTCTTGATGCCTATTTTTAGCCCTATAATTTCATATTTGTCATATGTCAGAAATAAGGTCTGAATTTTTCATACTTGTCATAGAATATTCCATCATTTGTTGTCATAGGGTGCATAGAATCTCCTTCCAAGTGCACACCTTGTCTTCTAGTCTCTTCCTCTTCCTTGGCAGTTACCCTCATTTAAAAATTCAACTTCTTAGTATCATTATATGATATTTTACACCACATAACTATTGATTAATATGTCATTGATGCCAACAGTGTATGGTCATTGATGCCAACTATTAAGTCCTTGGTGCCCCTTGTGGAGCCCCTGAGGGTTAGTGTTTAGTTTGTGGTTGTTTTGTGCAAGAGGAGCCCTTTTGACCTTGTCCAAGCCCAAGCTTGAAGCCCTTGGAGGCCTTGGAACAATGACAAAAGCCCTGGTTACCCATTGACTTGCTCAAGTGCCCCTAAGTTGTATCTTGGTCCCATTTGAGTCCATTGTCAAGTTCCTTACTCATGGTTGATATTTGGTTACTAGTCTTTGTGTTGCTTGTTATGCTTGTACTTGTCTTAGTCTCTTGATTGGTTGTTGGATGGATGATGTGGCTCATGTGTGTAAGTATTTGATGTGTTGATGGTGAATCCTATTTCTAGCATTGGATGGTCTTGAGGTTGTTAAGTTCTTGTGAGGTCCTTGAGTCCACAATATTAGATCTTGATACTCTTGCATGTGGAGACTTAGGTGTTGGAACCCACACTGATGGTGGTATATTGGAACCCATTCTTATGGGGTCCTTGGTGTCCTTGAAAGTTTAAGTCTTGAACCCACATAAATGTTTTGATGTCCCTTGGATGCTATATGGTCATTGCCATGTAGCAGCCTTATGATCATGCATATGAAGCCCATAAGGTGTTGCAAACTAGTGGTGAGGTCTTTGTACCCCTCTTTTGGGGTGTTGGTACTCTTATAGTGATGAAGATATATAGTGGAACCATTGGATATGTTTTTAATGATATGGAGACCTTGAACCATGATGATGTATGGTCCTATTTGTGGTTATATGGATATTGGGATTTATATGGAGGTAGAGCCCATGGACGTGCCTTGATATGTTGAAGAAGACTTTGAAACTCTTGTAGTTGGTGGTATGGTCTTTTGCACCCTCATGTGTGGGGTCTTTGACATCCTAAAAAAATTGAAGATTTTAAGGGTATTAGACCATGGGATTTCAAATAAACCCATCATGGGGAGATAGCCCTTTTCGTTCCATTTCCAACGATAGGTGGCACGTCACGTTCTCCTTATGGTTGAAGAGATATGAATTTTTGAAGTTGGGGTACCCCACCTTTTTGGGTGAGCCGACTAAACAAAAGAGAATTTAATTATTTATAATTTTGAATTGCATGTCGGCTCAAGGTAATATTTTTTCTCTACAACCCATATAAATAGAATATCAAGCATTTCATTTTTTCATCACCACTTCTCTTACGAATTTCGCACATTTTGGAGAAAAGTGCGAAATTGTGTGACAGAAAAATTTCTGGGCATCTTCACTAAAATATGCATAACTTTCTCATACGAAATCGGAATTACAAAATTTTTGGCTTGTTGGAAATCTTGTTACGAGGGCTGTGTGATGATAGGATATAGAGTTTCTTTTGGGTTTTCTACTTTTTCTCCATATTGTTATTTTCAATAAGGTATGGTTCGTGCTTCATGGTTTCTCGTGTAATGGCACATGTCTCTCATAGATAGAGTTCATATTTGATCTTAGTATGTGAGGCTATATATTGGTATATCTCTTTAAAGTCATTCAATATGTTATGGAAGCTATGGTGATGGTTTTCTTGGCATATACCTTGATGTGATATTGATATAGATCTTGACGATTATCTTGGATAGATCTTGGTGTTTATCTTGATTGTTGTATAAGTGTAGTACTGAATCAAAAGTTGACATGTAAGTATTAGATATTGTGAGTTATTTATTTGATCATCCTAATTGTTTTCTTTGAAAACTAGTTTTACAAGTGTTGATCATTGTGTCTTTGACCTAAGTGGAGTTGGATTGTTAATGACAACCTTTGACAGTGTTGTAAGTGAT
Source organism: Pseudotsuga menziesii (assembly GCA_001517045.1). NCBI lineage: Eukaryota > Viridiplantae > Streptophyta > Pinopsida > Pinales > Pinaceae > Pseudotsuga > Pseudotsuga menziesii. The sequence goes on from LPNX011004072.1 coordinate 668,399, forward strand.
TATTTGCTTGATATTTGTTTGATTTGTTGACTTGATTTGAGTAGAGTGGAAAATCCTTTTGTGTCTAAGAGTTTATGATATTGATTGAGTTTGACATAGTTGTTTAAGTCTTTTATCTTATTGGTTGAGGTTATGTGGTTGAAGTATATCATGTTTAACTGTCAAGTATTCCTTGACTGTGATTGAGGTTGGTTATGGTGTCATTGAGTTGAGTGTGTTTGCGAAAAGTTTGATTGACAGTATGTGAAGTCTCTTGGTTGCTCAAATGTGTCTTTTACTTGATGAACTAGGCCAAGTAAGAAGGGTTGGTTGACTGTCAAAGCACTTGATTAGGTTAAAACAAATATATGATTGATTTGGCACAAGTACACAAGCATCTTGGTATAGTTGAGAAATATTGGCACAAGTTGCGTTATGTGCAGTTGGTTTGACTCAGATTGGATGAGTTGTATGAGCAGTTGGTTTGACCCAGGTGGACTGAGTTTAGTGTGTAGACTCAGATTCACTGAGTTGGCTGATGTGAGAAATAGATTGATTAGTACAGGTTGATTGTACATGTTGATGAGTATTGTGATACAGTGGACAATGATCGGTTGATGAGTAGTGATCAGATAATGAGCAGTGGCTAGTAGTGGCAGTTGTTGTGCAGTGTGGTATAGGTTGTGCAGTGTGGTACAGATTGTGCAGTGTAGCACAAGTGTTGATTAGCAGGTCCGCAGGATCAGTGTGTTTGTGGTTCAAATGTTTCTATCTTCATATCAGGGTGGCAAGACGGGGCAAGGAAATGAGGTCGTAGCCTCCTTTCAGTTGAATTCGAAAAACTAGGGAGTGGTAACTTCCTTCAGGTCGTAGCCTGTAAATCAGGGGGTCGTAGCCTCCTTCCAGTTGAAGCTGGAAAATTGAAGTCTTTGTAATAAGGGGGTTGTTTCTTCCTTCCAGTTATTTCTAGAAAACTATTTTAAAAAGGCTTCCGTGGTTTTCCCCCCAGGACTTGGGATTCCACATAAAAATCATGTGTACTGTGTTGCTATACTTTCTATGTGATGATGATGATATAATGATAATGTGATAATGCATAATATTGAATAAGTTGTTGATTATAAAAGTTGAAAAAGTAATAAAGACTGCACACACAGATTCACCCCCCCCCTCTCTGTGTTCCTGGTGTGTCCAACAATAACCATTCAATAATGTTACATTACCCATGCATTCGAATTTGGATGAATATCATGCCAAGTGTGCGGGGAATCTAGTCATCCAAAGGCTCCACAAGCTTCCAAGTGTCTTTATGAATCCATGCAACCTTATTTTCTTATCACTTATCATTTATGTGACCCGTTTAAACGTGAATATGATAAACCAAAGTCCTTTTGGGTCCCATATCCCCTTATTACAAAATTTATGTCTCCATCTCAACCTAGGGAACTGGTAGGTTGGTGAAACATTATTTTCAAATAGTCTTATTTGGAAATTATTTAATTGGGGACATGACAGACTAACACTTACATTTTATTTTATATGCACTGAATAAACTATTGCATGGTGACATAGGTAAAATTTGCTACGCACCTAATTGGAAATTGTTTTTTTTTTCAACAAGGAAAAAACCATTAACTTTATATTCAAGAAGAATAAAAGTTAACATGCCATTACACGTAGCTTGAGATATGCTCAACATCATAAAAATATCTCCAAAAATATACCCCAAATGTTATGTAAGAATAAAAACATAAATAAACATTGACTATTGTTATTTTTTATGAACCTAAGTGACTAGCCCAACACAATTGTTTGAGACAAAAAAATGTGTTTAGTCATCTCAACAGTTTTGTGACAAAAATCGATTCCTACCTCCCTAAGAAGCATCATTGTTAATAACATCTTAAAGAACCTGAGCTTAACAAAACGAAGTCTAAAAAATCCTCATAATACATTAAACTTTCATGCCTTCTTAGAGAGCTCATCTAGAGTTCACTGAAAGGGGAATATAATCTAGAGTTCAACCCAACTTGGACTCTCCCTATCAGTATATATTTTATTCAGTTTCTTCATGAATTGGATAAACAAATCCTACCACCTGGTTTTGCATGGTGGTAGACATTTGTGCTCCAAGGTTGTGCTTATACTCTTTGGTATTGTGATATTTTTACTCAAATCCAAGTATGTGATATTCTCAATAACAATCAAAATTTATTACAATGCTACAAATTTCAAGTAGATGAAGCCATGCATTGGTTCATACATCATCCATGTGAAGCATATGGTGTATATTTAAATAATTTTTATATTAACCTTAAAAACCAAGGACAATACAACCATGTAACATTTAAATGGAATAACTCATGTTATTGGAAGCAGTAAGAATAATAATACTGGGAGAGAAATTTAGGCATGTTTTGAGAGGAGACATGGTTGTTGAAAAACCTTCCACAAGTCTGCCATGAAGTTGAAATATTATGCCATCATTTTCGGTGTAAGGTAAAATAGTATAAATTAAATACATAATTGATATATGTAGGACCACACCTATGTTGTCCTTGCTTCATGTTCTTGGTCCATGCCTCGAGTGTAGAACACATTGATATATTGAGAAGGGAGGAAAATCAATATCCCTGACAAAGTTATTTTTTCACTTTTTAACTATTATCCTTCCATCAATAAGTTAACTTCATCAAATAAACAGTATGATCAAATGCATCAATACACCATTAACAAGAGAGTACACTGAATGAACAACTCAATATAATATATCAATAAAAAACAATATGAAAGATTACATCAGATTGAAGAGACTCCAATATCCAATATTCACCAGCTATGACTGATAAGGGGCTCCAACCCCCAAATTTCTTCATCTCTGATTGAAAGGATACTCCTACAGCCTACTTCTCCAGATCCAACTGGAGTGATTCTATAACCCCCTTTATCTTAGTCGTCTCCAACTGACATGAACATTCCAGCTACAACTGGAAGAAGGCTACAACCTCCTCAAGCACTTCCTAATTTTTCATGGTGCAACAAGATGGAGGCTACAACCCTCTATTCAATTATCTAATTTCTTTTGCATGATGGAAATTGTCTTTATTGGTACTTTTGATCCCACTATAAAAACCTCAAGTTCAGATCTATCATTGTTCAATCATTTCAAATCTTCCATTTACTATCTCGTGACTCTGCCAAACTTTTATGCTTATTTATCCACTCAAAACTCTATCCCAAATATTGATATATATTTTGATTGACAAGGTCTTCAATCTATACCAAGATCTTCTTCTCAACTGCCACACCATGTCTGCAACTAGGTCTTTAAAAGGTTTGTAACCAAAGTCTTGTCCTCCTTAGTTTTATATCAACAATTAGTTGATCTCTTCCTTTCATTGTTCTTTTTACCTTCCTTACTGCACACTCACGTTCTTATCATCAATCTGTACTCTATTCTATAGTCCAGATCCCTCATTCTTGTTCCATATTTATGAGCACCACAAGTTGTAGTTCTAGAAATGACCTTTTACATCAAATTTGCAAGCAAGTATAAAGATAGACAAAAATTAAATCTCAACAATGACCTCGACCTATTTTACAATTGCGTAGAGAACCCAATGATCTACTATTTCTCCTTTGGTTGTCTCAGATCAACAAGACATTGATCTCCCCATATTTTCCTTTTATTCATTATTTTCACTACTATCGCATATTCCCATCCCCTTCTTCTTCTTAACTCGTCATTATTGACTTCAACACACTCTTCATATTCAACACATTCTATATATCAAGAAACTCTCTCACACTTCTCAAATCAATATTTTATTTTATATATATATAGATCATAACCAAGGTTAATTTATTTGCATCCAACTTGTACATCATTATAAACACAAGAACAACATTTTTTATTCACGAGGCCACTCAATGTTTTTGGTCAAGAGATGTTATTAAACAATTCAAGTGATCCAACTTGTTTTCCCTCCAACTCACAATTCAAACTTTTATCAATGTGATTTCATATGGATTGAGTATATTTGTGGATCCAATGCAATTATGATCATAACCTTTTTGGACCAATTCAGAGCATGTGGGAGGAATGTTAGGTACGTGAGCAAATTTCTTGCAAATCCCCAAGATATTCAAAACATTTTCCCCTCCAACACATAATTAAACACAATAATGATTTATACGTGATATGGACCCAACACATTCAACCTTCAAAACACTTTATGACACTAATGGTACTTGATGGAGAGATCACAATGGTTCATATGTGGCCTAGTTGAATCCAATGTGGGTCGATACTTCTCAAATAGAATTGGCATTGACCATGCATTTGATCAAAGAACACTCAAACAATGACACCTAGAATTGATTTGATGGGTGAAGAACCATGCTGATAGTCATGCCACATCAATCCTTGATGGCTATGTTGAAATCACTTCAAAAAATGACCACATATTCATATGGGTCATTTGTAACCATCATGGACTCATATCTTCATCCCTTTCCTTTGTCATACTTGTCATTTTCCTTGTACCAACATGGATACCTGAATTGGTACTAAAACTAGTACTGGAACTAGAGTTGCATACCGAACCACAATTCAATTCTTTATCATTGCACCAAGTCGTTCACTATCACATCATCATCACTGCCCCATCATCGGATATCAATTACCTCATTGCTACTTTGACATTAATGACCTCAACAATTTCTTAACCATGTTGACAACAATGACAACTTTTTCCAACATCATGTTCATGGGCCATTCCTTATTGAGAAGATATCAAAATGGATAAGTCTGAAGATAATTTTATAGTCATAAGGTGAATTCACAAACATACTAAAAATTTATGTTCTATGTTATTGTAGTAATAGCTATAACAAAACCAAAAAAATTGGGGAACACAAATAGTTGAGGGAAATCATGTATATAACAAATTTTATTTATTCCTTACCACAACTAACCTTCAACCATAGGTGCCAAAAATGAAATAAAATTTAGGACGATACAACATAAATGTTGCTTTTATCTCTTAATTATTTTCCATCCCAGACTTTAACGCGACCTCAGCATGGAAAGTAATGTTAGAAGCAATAATATGCTAGATATAATAAGTTAATTAATCCTATGAAAGGTTTATGATGCAATTAATTAATGCTTTGAATGATTCAATATCGAAGGACCTATAATGGCTACCACGCTTATTCAATTAATTAATGTGCTAAAATATTCAAGATCTGAGAGCAATAACCTATGATAACTACTATGCTTATTCATTGCCAAGTATCACCATTAGCATACAATGACAATGACTATAATGTTGAAATTGTATCTCTGAAGGTCCTCCCATTTTTTTGGTGTGGGTGTGATGAGAGGACTTGAAAATTTTTGTCCTTATGTATTTATGTAACAAAGTGACATTTATGTACATAAAGTGAATGTGTTTTTATAACTTTAGAAAAGTGGGTCTCACTTAAAAATGTATTTAATAATTAAAAGTGTTTAATTATTAAAAGTGAGATAAGTTGTGGACCCTTGATTTTGCAAAAATATCTTCAACCCTAGATTAGGTAGTTACTGAAGATAGTTACAAAATCTAAGTATAAAAACAATGAGAAAGGACAAATGAGTACATTCACCATCAAGAGAGGAAGAGAAGAAAATCGAAGACAAATAGGAGGTCCCTAGCAAAGAAAGGGCACATTCCCCAAGAAGATGAGTAGCACACATCCCAAGATAGCCTAGAAGAAATCCCTACAACAATCTGTTAGATCCGTACAGCAGCACGTGTGGGCATAGTTTCCAAGGTAATTGCTGGTGCATTTATTGCAGTCTGACAGAACCGTATAGCAGAGGTTTTTTTGGCATGTGTGGGCACAAAAATCGAGGAGGAAAAATGTGCAGGTCGTACAGTCCGTACATCACGTGTGCGCAGCTATACAGCAGGTCATACAGTACTTTTCTACAATGAATTTCGAGGTAGTTTTTGCTGCGGTTCTGTTTTGTGAAATTTTGTGAGTGAGGGTTTAAAACGAAGCATAAATTTATTGTAACAAATTTCTGAGTTTTTACTATTCTTAAAGAAAAAAATTCTTCTAGGGTTTTCCCTGGTCTTTTGACCAAAATTCATTGTGTCCATTTTCTTAAAATGTTTCAGTAGTTGATAGAAAAGTTGAAGTTCATTTTCAGCAGTGTGGTTTTACCTTCAGAATTTTTAAAGTTAAAACCCTAGTGTCTGCAAAACATTTGACAAAATGTATGAATGAACAGTTTCGGTATTAAGTCAAATTTCTTCATGGTATCAGAGATGATGGTATCAGATCTCAGTTTAACAGAGTCATACTTAAAAAGAAGTTTAGCAGGTGTTCTCTGACATTTCAAAAAATTGTTAGATATTTTCTTCAGTTAATTTTTGGTTGCAAGTTATATTCCATGATGAACATTGGGTATGAGGATCGGTTGGATGGAGTATCCAACTACAATCCATGGAAGGTAATATTGTTGTTTTGAAAGAACTTAGGGTTTGTATTTTTATTAACAGTGTCATGACCAAGCCAACAGATAAAGATGAGCTTGTGGAATTTGAAGCTCTTGAAGCTAGAGCCCAAAGAATTATCTTGGATGGGGTTAAAGACCATCTCATACCACACCTAGCAGAAAATAAAACTACTAAAGATATGTGGGACACTTTGGCCAAATTGTTCGAAGTAGAGAATGAAAATAGGAAGATGGCCCTAAAACACAAGCTACATAGCATTAAAATGAAAAATGATGAGGGTGTAGCCTCTTACTTGACTCGTGTTTGACTCGTGTTACACAAGTTAGGGACGAGTTGGCAGTAGTAAGAGAAACCATTTCTGATTTAGAGTTGGTGAGGATAGCCCTGAAGGGCTTCACCAAGAAGTGGGAGGTTTTTATGAAGTGTATTGTGGGCAGAGAAACTCTTCCAAGTTGGTCCAGATTATGGGATGACTTTACCCAAGAAGAAATCCAAAATGGGTCACAGGTTGGAAAAACTAGTGAGGATGATGAGCAAAATGTGGCACTTGCAGCAAAATCCAAGAACAAGAAGAAGAAAGATCTAAGTCAGATCAAATGCTTTCATTGTGGCTAGTTGGGACACTATGCCACAAAATGTCATGAGAAAAATATTGTGAAGACTGAAAGAGATGTAGTAGCATCTGCAGTTGTAGAATAATTTGCTACAAAGTTTGAGAAAGAGTTTCCTCTTATCTCAATTGATTCCAGCATAGGGAGTTCTATATTTGAGCATGTTTGGGTTGGTCACAACAGTGCAACCAGACATATGACTAGATTCTATGACTCTTTTGAGATGATTACAATGTTGGGTCTAGGAAACTTCATTCAGACAGACATTGACAGTCCTTAGATTGCTATTCAAGGGGTTTGAACAGTCAAGTTCCAACTAAACCTTAGAGAGATCCTGGAAGTTCATGGAGTGTTATTTGTACCTGGGATGAGAATGAGCAAACTCTCATATTCATCCTTTGAGGATGAAGGTTACAGGATGATGGTGAGTTCTGGTCATATCTTCCTATATCGGAGAGAAGAGAAATTTGGTACCACCATCTTGTTGGGAGATCACAAGGACAAATTATATGTCCTGAGAGGGCATGTTGTACGAGCAAGAGGATGGTTGTCAGAGTCAGAGGATGATGATACTGCATTTGATAGAGATGAGGAGAGTGAATCTCTCCTGATAACTGGAAAAATAATCCGCCAATCAAGTGATGGTTTAGTTGAGAAAGATGATGGTGTAATGTCCCCTTTTTGGAATTTTTTTAAAATGCCCAATTTTTCAATTTTTTCACAATTTTGGCTCTTGACTAGTTTTGATGTCTAGACCTCCAAATTGACCCAAATGCTTACAAATTTTATCTGAAGGTACATGACTGATAATATATCTTAAATATGATGTTCATGTATGTTTTTTTACCTCCCAATTACTTCTGTAAACTTTTTTAATGTTCTATTCAAAGCAGGAGTCTTTACTAGCAAATTGGGGCTCCAATTCCCCCTGGGTAATTGTCGGAAATGGCTTCACAAACTATCCAAAAGTCAATTGAATTTATGAACAGAGGATGGTTATGTGTAAGTTACCTTTTAAAATTCTCATATGCATCATGGTTCATTTTATACAGGCCGTTATGACTCTTTCCAAAACAACTCCCAAGTCACAATTTCGACCCTTGGGGAAAATGCCCCAAATCTTGTCCCAATGCAATAAAAATGAGTAAAATAGCTTCCAATGCTTAAGTAATAAAAATTATACTTAATATAAACATTAATTACAGTCCATACATCATACATTTATCAGATATACATTCCTCCATTCGAAATAATAAGCATTACCATGGCATATATCAAAATGGAGTG
>LPNX011004072.1:676826-711522 GCA_001517045.1 Pseudotsuga menziesii
GTTGACAGACAACTCTTGGGAATTTCGACTTGAAAATTTTTGAGAACAAATAAAATATCATATTGAACTTATTACAATCAGAAATGGACAATTAAAGGCTCTCCCAATTTTAAATCATCAGCATTACAATGGATCACAACAAGATAGTGGGGAAATGACACTATTTCTTCATTGTTCAACATTTTTACATGAATTCTTTTGGGTATTTCGACCTGAGAGTCTTTTGAACATGAAATACAGAGCATATACATCAGCACATAATATAATTGGCATTATAATCTTCCCCGAATAAATCAATAGCTCAACCAAAGCACAATCCCTCCATTGGCATGAATATGGTGTGAAAACTGGAAATAGTTGAGAGAGAGTGCTGCAATAGAATAATCCACATGCTTTCCTGTAGCTTACACCTGAAAATAATACTCCATTAAATCTCCATGAAATACCTAATTGTCATGTCCAAACACCAACTAAAATGGGAATCTTTCACCCTCAAAATTGGCTTAAGCAAGAAAACTAGTCATCCACTAGCTCTCACAATTCACAAATGACAATTTCACAAATGAGAAAAAGCTTATTCTCATGGATGATACCTGTATTTTATAAAAATTATTAGCCTTCTAATTTTCCAAATCCATCCATAAACCAAATCCAAGTCAAATTGGTGTGGCTGCTCATGCTATTCCATGTGGCCTCTCTCTTCACCTTCCCTCTTCTCCCAAATTTGAGTAGGAGCCTCTTAGCCTTATAAAACTCCCAAATTCGACCTCTAAGATGCTCTATTCAGTCCTGACATGTCAGTATGTCATTATTTCAGCCTTCAAATCTGAATTGTGTCATAACTGTCATAGAATCTCCATCATTGGTGTCATAGATGTCATAAATGTAAGGGGAATCTAGCCAAGTGTCCATGAAACTCCCATTTGTCTCTTCCTCTCCCATGTAAGTTACAATTCATCCCAAATTAGACCTATGAAGTATATGGACAAGTATATTAGCCTTTTAATCCATCCAAAAACATTATGCTTCCCATATATTCGAATTTGCAAGAGAAAGATACCATTTAACATAGGAATTCTAGCTAGTGTGGGCCCCATAGTCTCCATGTGTCTTCATGCTCCATTGCCAATTCCATTTTATATTGTATTTATTTAATAAGATACATTATTAAATATTTATCCCCTTCTCATGTCTAAACATAATTTATTATCCCCCTTATTCCAAATATCAAAGCTTCCACCCCCAACCTAGGAAACTAGTGATTTTCCTCCTTAGCAATTATTTGACTTTTAGCATCCCTTTGAAAACTTTCATGAACATGGAAAATGTGATTTGGAAATTGTGACCCAATTCAAAATGTGGGACATTAAAAATCCTCCCTTCCCAATATTGCTTGTCCTCAAGCAATTTCAAACATGGTTGTTGAAGAACCTGCTTTCTGTATGATTCTTTGAAGTTGCCACTAAGCTACCCACCTTGAGTCTTTGAGATTCCATGAATATTTCAAAGAGGAACCACCATGCTTGCTGATGCACCACTCTGATTAACATCACCTTATTAAATGGGGAATCCATATCCCATACTGCTTGTTTCCCAAATAATTTGAAATCAATGGGACTAAAAACTATCCCAGGGTCCCATTGCTTGCATTGCACTCCAACAAGTAAGAGTGCTCTCCAACCCATACCATTTGGAAAGAGAATTCCTGGATCCCATTTTCTTGTATGCATTCTTCCAAACATCATGAGTGCATAATATATATCATCAAATTATATAACAACATAATAAGAATGTACATCAAGGAGGTGCCTCACCAAGAAATCATGAAAGTGCTTATACCTCCCATTGATTAGACTACCATTTGCCAAGGGCATACATGCTTCAAGTGACCAATAAAATATGCTCCAATGACATAGGTGAGGATCCCATGTCCTATAATTCTTCTCCCAAATAATGTAATATGCATCAAAATAATAATCAACCATTTTTTCTTTCATCCAAGAAGTGAATTAAGAACCTCCACCAAAATATGAACCAAATAAGGAGCAAATAAAACATGAAGACTTTAAGTGTCACAAAGAAGTCTCATCAATACACCCATGAATATGTATATCATCATGAAATAACAGAGGATTTTTCTGCCAATAATAATGTTCCTCAATCATATCCCTCTTCACCTAAGTGTTGGATGAAGTTTCACCAACATCAAATGAACCAAGTGTTGAGCAAGAAAAACCATGAGTCTTCAAGTGACTCAAATGAACATCATAGGTGCACCCAAGTAGATGTGCATAATCATAATGTAAAAAATGATGCTGCTGAAAATGTAAATAATATGGTTCTCTAATAATTCCATCATCAAAAGGAGAAATAGAATTTCCATGCTCTTCATGTGGCACCATCAAAAAGAAACCTTTCACCCATACTTCATTAAGATGGCTGCTGCAAAATTTAGAAGTGTGGGATGTAGAAGAAAGAACCAACTCACCCAAATGATCAGTAAGTGCAAAATTGTCATAATGTGAAGTATACATAGGGGTAGGATTATGCATCTCCTTCAAGAGTGTGAAACCTTTGTCATAGATTGGTTCCAATGTAGAGGAATGATGTTCTTCTTTAAAAATTGCATACCCTTCATCAAGAGACAATTCAAGTTCCTCTTCAACCACATCAAGTGTTTATATCTCTTCAAGTACATATTCAAATACATCAAGTACATTCAAATTTCCAAATTTATCATGATCCACCATGTCATGAGAATCCTCCAAACAATCTACCATTTGACAATCTAAAACATAGGAGGAAAAACAAGTGTCTTACAACTTTTCAAGAAGTTGCTCATTTTGAATTGTGAACTTATGAATAACTTCATTATTGTTCAAGTATGATTCATGTAACCATTCAATAAGCTCAATGACATTTTTTCTATCAAAAATAAAAGACATGAAATTACCTTTGATATTGCACATTTCTCTTTGGATCTTCTCCATGTCTTCAAGGAAGGATGGATCCTCCAAGGAAGCAGATCTCCAACAAGAATTTGATACCAATGCTTGAGTGTCATGGAGTATGCTAAGCACCTCTTGGATCTCATTTTCATTCATCTTTAAGTACCCTTCAAGAAAATTAGGCTCTTGAAAATGAACCTCCTCATCCTCTTCCTTCTTGCTTGGACCAACTTCATGAAGCTCAAGTGGCGATGGGGAAGTTGATCTTGTTTCTTCTTCAATTGCTACAAGGTCTTCATTTTCATGTTTAATGGAATTTTGTCTTGCAGCAACATTTTGAAATCTAATATCTATGTCACCAACATATATTTGTGAGCACCCATCAGTAGGCACTCCTTCATAGTTCAAGCATCTATCAGTAGATGCTCTATGTTTCATTTCCAAGGTAGCATGTGTCTCAAAACTATCTTCAGTATTTTCAATAAAAACTTCTCCATACTCATGTGATGTCTCTTCATATTTTTCAGAGTCACTTGGAAGTGAATTTCGATCATATTCATGTACTACTTCTTCTACTCCACCTATTTCAGAACTAGGTGGTTCATGGGTCTCCTCCTTTTTCTCCTTCAAACAAGCTAATGCAATTTTCTCCTTGGTTTTCTTAAAATCAATATATTTTTCCCAACTTTGGATAGCCAAAAATTAAAATCCTTTCATAATTTTATTGTTCATGTCTTCAAATATAGGTTCCATGCTTTTTATTATCTCCTCACCATCATATGAGGTTCTCTTTTCATGCCTAGTCATAGTTTCGAAAAAATTGTCTTCTTCTCCTACTTTTTTTTTCCTCTTCAACAAAAGAAATTTTGGGTTTCAATATATAATGGTGGTCCTTGAATTATTGTCCTAATAAATATCATACCACATCAGGTGCCAAGATAATTCTCTGATACCACTGTAATGTCCCATTTTTGGAATTTTTTTAAAATGCCCAATTTTCCAATTTTTTCACAATTTTGGCTCTTGAATAGTTTTGATGTCTAGACCTCCAAATTGACACAAATGCTTCCAAATTTTCTATGAAGGTACATGACTGATAATATAACTTAAATATGATGTTAATTTATGTTTTTTGACCTCCCAATTACTTCTGTAAACTTGTTTAATGCTCTATTCAAAGCAGGAGTCTTTACTAGCAAATTGGGGCTCCAATTCCCCCTGGGTAATTGTCGGAAATGGATTCACAAATGATCCAAAATTCACTTGAATTTATGAAAATATGATGGTTATGTGTAAGGGACATTTTAAAAGTCTCATATGCATCATGGTTCAGTTTATACAGGCTGTTATGACTCTTTCCAAAACAACTCCCAAGTCACAATTTCGACCCTTGGGGAAAATGCTCCAAATCTTCTCCCAATGCAATAAAAATGAGTAAAATGGATTCCAATGCTTAAGTACTGAACATGATACTTGAGATAAAAATTAATTACATTCCATACATCATACATTTATCAGATATACATTCCTCCATTCTAAATAATAAGCATTACCATGGCATATATCAAAATGGAATGGAAATGGTCATTGTTTGCTCATTAAAAGTCATTTTTACATACAAATATTGGGAATTTCGACTTGAAAATTTATGATAACAAATAAAATATCATATTTAACTGATTACAATCATAAATGGACAATTAAATTCTCTCCCAATTCGAAATCATCAACATTATAATGGTTCACAACAAGATAGTGGGGAAATGACACTATTTCTTCATTGTTCAACATTTTTACATGAATTCTTTTGGGTATTTCAACATAAGAGTCTTATGAACATGAAATACAGAGCATATAAATCATCACATAATATAATTGGCATTATAATCTTCCCCAAAGAGATCAATAGCTCACTCAAAGCGCAATCCCTCTATTGGCATGAATATGGTGTGAAAACTGGAAATAGTTGAGAGAGAGCGCTGCAATAGAAGAGTCCACATGCTTTCCTACAGATTACACCTGAAAACAAGACTCCATTAAATCTCCATGAAATAACTGAGTGGCCTTTCTAAACACCAACTAGGATGGGAATCTTTCACCCTCGAAATTGGCTTAAGCAAGAAAACTAGTCATCCACTAGCTCTCACAATTCACAAATGACAATTTCACAAATGAGCAAAAGCTTCTTCTCATGGATGATCCCTGTATTTTATAAAAATTATTAGCCTTATAAGGTTCCAAATCCATCCATAAACCAAATCCAAGTTGAATTGGTGTGGCTGCTCATGCTATGCCATGTGGCCTCTCTCTTCACCTTCCCTCTTCTCCCAAATTTGAGTAGGAGCCTCTTGGCCTTCTCCAACTCCCAAATTCGACCTCTAAGATGCTATATTCAGTCCTAAAATGTCAGTAAGTCATTATTTCAGCCTTCATATCTGACTTGTGTCATAATTTTCATAGAATCTCCATCATTGGTGTCATAGATGTCATAAATGTAAGGGGAATCTGGCCAAGTGTCCATGAAACTCCCATTTGTCTCTTCCTCTCCCATGTAAGTTACAATTCATCCCAAATTAGACCTATGAAGTATATGTACAAGTATATTAGCCTTGTAATCCATACAAAAACATTATGCTTCCCATATATTTGAATTTGCAAGAGAAAGATACCATTTAACATAGGAATTCTAGCTAGTGTGGGCCCCATAGTCTCCATGTGTCTTCATGCTCTATTGTCACTTCCATTTTCTCTTGTATTTATTTAATAAGATACATTATTAAATAGTTATCCCCTTCTAATTTCTAAGCATCATTTATTATCCCCCTTATTCCAAATATCAAAGCTTCCACCCCCAACCTAGGAAACTAGTGATTTTCCTCCTTGGCAATTATTTGACTTTTAGCATCCCTTTGACAACTTTCATGAACATGGAAAATGTGATTTGGCCATTGTGACCCAATGAAAAATTTGGGACATTATAGATGGGACTCAGGTTGAGTCTCAGATGTCAGAGTTTCAGTTCAAGAGTGGGCATATGTTTCTAAGGATGATTCCAAAGCAGGAGGGAGCTGTTGCGGGAGTCCGAGATGGAGACAATGCTATGGACCTTCCTTGTTAAGAGGGAGTGTTGAAATTGTATCTCTAAAGTTCCTCCCATGTTTTTGGTGTGGGTGTGATGAGAGGACTTGAAATTTGTTTTCCTTATGTATTTATGTAACAAAGTGACGTTTATGTAAATAAAGTGAATGTGTTTTTATAACTTTAGAAAAGTGGGTCTCACTTAAAAATGTATTTAATAATTAAAAGTGTTTAATTATTAAAAGTGAGATAAGTTGTGGACCCTTGATTTTTTAAAAATATATTCAACCCTAGATTATGTAGTTACTGAAGATAGTTACAAAATCTAAGTATAAAAACAGTGAAAAAGGACAAATGATTACATTCACCATCAAGAGAAGAAGAGAAGAAAATTGAAGACAAAGAAGACGTCCCTAGCAAAGAAAGGGTACATTTCCCAAGAAGATGAGCAACGCATCCAAATAAATCCTAGAAGAAATCCATAAAACAATCTTTCAGAGTCATACAGCAGCACGTGTGGGCACAGTTTCGAAGGTAATTGTTGGTGCATTTATTGCAGTCTGACATAACTGTACAGCAGAGGTTTTTTTGGCACCTGTGAGCACGGAAATCAAGGAGGAGAAGTGTGAAGGTCGTACGGTCCATGCAACACGTGTGGGAATCCATGCAATAGGTTGTACAGTACTTTTCTTGCATGAATTTTGAGGTAGTTTTTGTCGCTGTTCTATTTTGTGAAATTTCGCTAGTGAGGGTTTAAAAGGAAGCAGATATTTATTGTATCAAATTTTTGAGTTTTTACTCTTCTTAAAGAAAAATTTTCTTCTAGGGTTTTCCACAAGCAGTGGGGTTTTTCCTAGTCTTTTGACCAAACTTCATTGTGTCCATTTGCTTAAAATGTTTCACTAGTTGACAGAAAAGTTGAAGTTCATTTTCAGCAGTGTGGTTTTACTTTCAGAATTTTTAAGTTAAAACCCTAGTGTCTGCAAAATGTTTGAGAGAACGTATGAATGAATAGTTTCAGTATTAAGTCAAATCTATTCATATAATAAATTGGATGTTTTTCATTAACAAGGATGAATAATATTTCCATTAATATATCAAAGGTTGTGTTACACTCAAAATCTATCACCAGCATGGGATAAGATCTGTCACATGCCCCAATTTTTGCAAAAACAATATTATCTTATTTGATTTTATTTCAGGACAATATGTTAAATTTAATGCTAAGTTGTAATTGATGACTCAGCAGAGTCAAGGATATTTAATGTAATTATGAATATTTTAATTTTAAATAAATAAAGGTGGAGACAACAGCTTAGGAGAGTTGTTAAAAGAGTGTTTACTAGTCAAATTGGTGGAGGAGACTGGGTGGAGAGCAAACAGACATGTGGCAGCATCCTCAAACCACTTCCAACTATTGCAGGTGGAAACCTCCCTACATTTAGGGTCATGATCCCCCAATAAAGTGGGATCAAAGCAGGTGGCTCAATTAATGACAACTGACCCAAAAGACCTAGGCAATATTTATAAAAATGCCCATTGAAGAGAGTTGAGGCTGCTCATTCTAGACAAGTGATCATTCAGGTGAATGTACTTCTGAGAAATTCAATGGAAGGGAATTGTGGAAGAGTTTGAGGGGATATCTGCTAAGTGATCTAGTGCAGCTTTTAGGCTGAAATATCTTACTACTGAGTGCAAGGTGTTTTACTGAGTCATTGGACTAGTTTGTTGTTTGCATGCTCCACCAGTTCTCAGCCAAGAAGACCAGGAATAGGCTCGAGGGTCCTGAGGAAGTGTTGTTTGAGCGTTCTCTAGGAGTTGGTAGGGAGGAACGACCTCCTAACGTTGTTGTTGTCTATCATAATCGGGTCCTACATTAATTTGTTTTATTGTGTTAGATAGTTAAATTTGAATCTGACTGTAAATGAATGTTAAATATTTAGTTGTAAAATGTTAGAGTTAGTAATATTTTAGACTATTGAAGAAATAAATCTGAAATAGTAATGTGTTAAGATGGAAAATAATTCTAATCTGTGTTTTTGGACACCTGGAAGGACCAGGCCATACTCCAGCACAGACAGAGTATTTAAAGTAGATGAAGAAAATGATAAGAGACTGAATTTAATAGATGTGGTTCTGCATTTGGTAATAGCAAAATAATTTATTTCAATATGTAGGTTATTATTAAAAAGAACAATAATCTGGTTATCTATGTTTATTTTTTTACCAGCTTATTTATGTAAATGTACTGGAAAAGAAATAGCAGTAATCTAGTACAAGTAGAAGAATTATTATGTTAAGAAAATACCCTAGTATATAAGATGTTGTTGTGTTTACATATAGTAGATTATTCTTTATTTTTATTCAAGTTAAAATATGCTCGAGGTTAAACTGTATTATGTTAAAAATATATTCCTTTGTGTTATTTTATAACTATTTACAAATGCAGTAGAAGAAACACCGTCAACCTACTTTATTACATTCAATTAAATAAAGAAATAAACTACAAAAACTTAGTTTTATTTACTAATATTATCAACTAAGTTAAGACTAACAAATACCATAAACCAAGTAGAGATACATTAAAGTATTCAAATTATAAAGAACAAACTAAGCTAAGTTACAGAATCTAGGTTTTTATTTTTCAAAGAACTCTGAGTAATTTCAACTTGTCAACTTAAGTAAATAAAACAGAAGAATATCATAATAACTAATATATAAACAAATATCTATCTAAGTACATAACTGTTTTATATTTATCAAATAGGTTATACCTGTAAAGGTATTCTACAGGGTTGAAACCCTAAATTAAAATTATTATTACAAATAAAACAATTATACTGAAATCCATTATTTTGAATCATTACATCAATAAGCAATTAAACTATTAAAGGTTGGTTACAGTCCTTATAACAAAATTATAAACAGATATAATTTAAGAAATCTTAGTATACACTAGTAACAATATTAACTTAAAAACAATATTTTTACCTATTCAAATAATTGAAAGATTTATTTAAACAAGGGTTTCCTACAGGAAAACCCTAGCTCGTATTTCCCTGGCAATAAGTAAATTTTACAAATATACTATGACTGAGTTACAGTCCTAAAATAATTAACCATATTATTTATACCAAATATAATAAACAGTAAATTCTTTATTCACAGTCGAATAGGGTAAAACCCTAAGTTACACAGAGTCACAAAATGGTATTTACTGTAAACCAAGTCCAAGCTCGAAAGGAAGCCTCTTTAAAAACCAGTGTATTGCATAAACAAGCCATAAGGCTGAAAAATTAAACCAAATACAACACCCAGCTCACGGTCGGGACTACCCATCGATGAAGCGAGGGTTTGAAAACAAAATAGAACCCAGTAACATTTAAAAAGAAACTGCATAGCTAAAGACGAAGCTGGACAAGCTTCCACGCTCAAGGTTTCCCATCAACAACCCTGTTACAAGCAGGGCAAGAACCCAAACGATGAACGCAGGGCTTACCGAATTAGAGCCACGGCATTCGAAGATAGCCAGCTTTGTCCTCCTTACGCTTTGCGAGTGGAGTCTCTAGTTCCTACAAGGAGTTTAAAATACAAGGTGCCAATACACAAAACTCTTAAAATAATGTAAACCCTACTGCAAAAACAACCATGTTGTATGTTAAAAATAACACTCAATAATTACCTTATATAATAATGTCGAACAGTCTTGCAGAGAGACTGTCACCAACAGCAAGCGTGCACATGAAATCTCCAAACGCTACGACAATGGTGAAGCACAATCCAACAGCAAGTAAATCCTAGCTTATCACCACAGTGACAGGCCATGGGAAAGCAAGATGGAGTTTCAGACAGGCCGCAACCAAGTGCAGAACAAAATCAATAACCTCTCGTACGATAAAAACCTACAGGAAAGGAGTTTGGCAATAAGACTAAGCACTGAAGACTACAACAACATCAACTCAAGACTCGGAGCAAACTAGAATAGGAAAGAACCCACGGCCGCCATGAAAAGCTTGCAGAACAGCACGAAGGCTCGCGTGAACTACGGAGGAAGAATAACAAAGAGTTAGGGTAGCATCGGTTATATATCTCCAATACATGGTCAGGAGATGACCATGTGCCCTCAATAATTCAAACCATGCATGGGTCGAGATTCTATAGTTTACCTGCGATCAATAATTCCAATTATTTACACAATGAATTTAACAAACAATGCATGAACTATGATATATGCTCATATATATATATATATATATATATATCCCAACATTATCATAACTCATGTATATCATAGTGTTGATAGCGTTGATTTGGCGTTGGGTAAAACAATGATTTTCAGGATGTTGACCTAACGAAGGTTTGGTAATCACGTAATCATTTTCATAACCCTAAAATCTTTGTTAGAACCCTTCGAACTACTATAGTTGTATATGCTCGTAAAACAATGTTGGTTATGCATGGTTTATAAACCAAACTTTTCACTCTTAAACCAATCAGCTTGGGGTGGTTTTGATTTATGAAATTGAATAGAGTGGAATGGCTTAGCATTAGAATTATCAACATAACTTTTACCAAGTTTGATGTTGGTTAAAAACCTTCATAGACACTAGGTGCTTCACAACTTGTCAAAGCTGGAAGTTTACCTTATTGTGTATTTAGACTAGTTAGTTTTGTAAGTATACAAGATAACCTACACTTCTTATAAGGTAAAATTTTGAACTACCATAATAGTTAATGTAGATAATAACTTAAATATAAGAAAGGTGTTATAGAAATAATAAGAATTACAATGGAATAACCTTACTCAAGTCCTTAATCAATGAGAACAACATTAATTGACTTAGGTTTCAAAAGTGAAGACAAATAGTTTTCCATATGAAACGATGCAGATGATTTTTACACTAATCAAGCTTATAATTTCAAGAATTTTTTCAGACAGTGAGTTCCCTACAGAATGTAGATATCGATCAGCTTGGTACTCAAGTAAATAATACGATAATGTTTATGATACAATAGTACATGCAACACGACATTGACGAGGAAGTTAATAACCTGTTAGTGAGCAACTAATTTGTACATATAAGTATTAGGTTGATACTTACTATAACTAGTAAATTAAAAATGAAATCGAATTTTATATTCTAATGAGAACCTTACTATCAGTATTAAAAGAAGCTCTTCCAGGTATAGAAACGAATAGTACGTATAAGTGTAACAATGCAAGTTAAGCATGTTAAATTGAATATACGACAAAGATTACAAGTCTAGAGTACATAATAAGTATCTTTACTGTCGCTTAGTTTGATAAAGAAAGGAACTCTTTTATTTGAACTTTGCTTACAAGAAAAACCAAATAAAATAAATTACTTTACCTCATTGAAGTTGCATGGAATTAATCAGCTTATTTCACTAAGCACATTAATTGCAAATAGAAACACTTCTTGATACTTTATGAATTTAAAACGTTTACTTCTTCGATCATACCTGTAAACCTGTAAGAACTAGTAATCTTTCTGCGTTAGCATAAATGCTAAGTAAGCCCAGGATTCAAAGTTAGATTCCACCTACTTGCCATAAAGAAGACTCATCAGTAAACTGAAATAAAACAATACGTAAGTAAACCTTATTTATGTTATGAAAAGGAAACTGCTTTCGTTAACGTAATTTGAAAATATGTAATTCTAATCTTTAGAGTGTTTCATTATTCGCTAACCATTAGTTGTTAATAAACCAAATATTCAGCATTTTATGTTATCTCAAAATTTTAAATTTTTGTGAAATTTTGGGGTTTTGACAGGATCCCTAACACAAGACATTTGCCCTCAAATCCCAAACTTGAAGAGAATCATGCTCCAAATGTTGATTCCAACATATAAATTAGCAACATCGATTCTACCCTCAAGCAAATAAGTGGTACCTTGTTCAGCACCGCACTAGTTGTGTGAGAACCGGGCGATGCCACCACCTTTAACCTATGTTGTTGGCGTGATTCCTACCATTCACCGCTCTGTCATAAAAGGGTATAAGCGGTGCCCTTGGTAAAAAGTGAAAAAAGGAGGTTTCTAGAGGCTTCTAGAACAAGAGCCTCGTGTCTAACCTTATCCCTACACACCTGGGTTGGTTAAGGTCGAGATCCCTCTTTGTAGGATCTTGTAGCCACCTCACCCACCAATCTCTCAACCATCCTATCCATTTGAGCCCTATAAATACAAGCTCATACTCCATGGTTGAGGGAGAGAGAAGAATAGTAGATTTATGATGCTGAATTGATACCCTGGCCTAATCCATCAGAGAGCGATTGTGGAGCAAGTTGGAGCTATCGGGGGCAAGGCGTTAGTCTTGTGAAGGAGTGTCTCGACACTAAGGCACATGGTTGTAAGCTCTTTCATTTATTTTCTAATGCAAATTCGATTTCCTTCCCTTATGTCTGTTGCGTAAGTTGGGTCCAGTTAGCAATAGGCGGTGCCACCGCCTGCATCCAGTGAGCAAGAAGCAGTTCTGCCTCAAAACCGCTCTGTCAGTGACCCCTTCAGCGCGGTGTTAGGTAGGCCTTGTTCCAGATTTTGTATTTTTATTTTTGTGTGTTTTTGGCTTACTTTTTGATGAAAATGAAGTGTATATAAAAAAAAATGCTCTAATTATATATTCTGCAGTCGCTTTTTTTTTGTATTCTTTCTGCATTCAAAGAGAGTTTATGTTTCTTGCATTGGATTTTGTGTTCTTTTCTTTGCTTGAAACCTCTTGCTCTTTTCTGTAGATATTAGTCGTTAGAATTGGGAAATATACATTTCATTTTCTTTTGTATGCCTTGGTTTGTTTCAGACTTGGAATGCGTGAGTGATCCATGTTGTTTTGAGTCTTTCTTTGCTTGGGGTGATTCTTGTTTCCTTTTGCATGTTGATTTTTTCAGTGCTTGGTAGGAAAGATTGGTTCTTCGTTTCCTTATCTATTTCAAAGAGAAGTTTTAGTTTTCTCTCTCCTTTGCTTTATTCGCAAGCGTTGTTGAACAATTTTCTTATTGTTTTGTGCATGATTATTTGAAATTCTAGATCTTACTTTCATTAAGAAGAAATAGATGTTTTCAACTTTGCGTGCATTAGAGTTAGTTTTGTTTGGAAACGTTAGTAAATTCATCTTTCCATTAAGTTTTTATGCATCTTTTTCAAGCATGAAAAGATAGGAAAAATTTTTGGTTTATTTATGTTTGATGTTCTCTAGATCTCTTTCTTATTTGCTTTGAAGATTGTTTGGGGTGCATTGATATTTCCCTTTTCGTTTGAAAAGATAGAATTGCATTTGCATTTGGGTGTGCATTTTAGGGAAGAATAGTAAATCTCTCTCCCTCTCTTAGGTAGAATTTCATTGAAGAGGAAAAATTGCATTATCATATAGATCAGTTTGCATCTTCTTTAATTTCAAGTTTTCACTCCATGGTTCCACCTAAACGCACAAGATAAAATTAACGGTAGTAATAGGTTAAAACTTTTAGCAATTTGAGTGATAAATTAGTGACGTGTTCGGGCATCGTTAAGCGTAGGAGTTTTCGTTACTTGTCTGCACTACATCCCGGGACTCACGCAGTTCTTCCATGTACCGTCGGTATATTGAATGGCCTTTCACGTACCCTTGAGGTATATAGAAAGGTACTTCACGTACTCGATTGTATATCGGAAGGCCCCTTGTGAACAGTTCTGCATTAGACAGCACTACTATCGATTTGAGCTCCCATGTACCCAGGGTATATCGGGAGACCCTTTTAGGAATCCTTAAACCATCTGAGTTATCCTTTTGGCCTGTCCTGTGAGGTTCTTGACTCTTATCCACTCTTTTCACATGTTTTCTTGTTGCTTTTAGTTTGAGTAGTACTTTCTTGTGCATGATAGTTAGGGGGTTTTTAAATATTTTAGAGATGGCATCCCCATCTGGGACTACTAATCAAGAGATCCCTTTCCAAGGTGTACCTTTTGTATTCCCTCCAAGTGAAGCTATTGGTCCTCCCTTTATTGCCACTCTAAATCTTCCTGGGTTAACTATAGGATTACCGGTCTTACTATTTAATCCAGTAATTCATGTTACACCTAATGTCTCAAATGTCACCTCTACTCTAAGAGAGGATCGACCTCAACCTAATCCTATTCCTTCTCTGACGGTTGTAACTTCATCCTTTTCTTCTTCTTCGCTTGACCAAAGCTCTATGGTTAGTAATCAGATGGATAAGAAGAAGAAGAAAGGAAAGGATAAGAAAGAGAAAATGTAGCAACCATCTGCTCTTGATGGTGCCCATTCTAAGAGAACACTCAGAAAACCCAAGTTCCCTTGTAAGCTTTGCAAGGGGGGGCACCTTCTTAAGGAGTGTTCTGGTCTCTCCTGTGTACAAGAAGAGTGGTCTAAAAGGTCCAAATCGTCTGTGTCATCAACCTATAATCATCATGTTGATGATACTCCCTCAACCGGTGACTCATTGGTAAAAGGTCGTAAGGGTAAAGTCTTGTATCCTTGTTTGATATGCAAGGCTATGCATCGTACTTTTCTTTGTCCAAGCATGGATGAAGCTTCGCGTTGGTTGGAAAATATTATTGATCATCAATAGGTGATTCCAACAAGTGATAGTAATTTATCCATCGATTCCTCGTTGGTTGACTAAGTGATCAATTCAGTTTCATATATAATTGATCCCACTCTTCCTTCGGAGAGTGAAGTGGTCGAGTCGATGTCATTTCCACTCGATCCCGCTCTTTCATCAGAGAGTGTTAAGACTGAATTAGTCTATTTGACCAAATCTTCATCTTGTTCTTCTCTTCCAGTAGAGAATAAACTGAATCCTACTGAAGTTTTTGTGCTTCGTTTTGATTGTTCTCGACAAAAGGAAATTTTGTCTCTTTCGATAGAACCCTCTCCAAGTATTGAGGATATTTCCTTTGACTGGAGTAACCTAACAGAGTCTCATCTTCATTCGAGTGTTCCTTTCCAGATAGTTGTGAATGTTACTGCTAGGGGGATGCTTCACACTATTGTTGAAGAAGGGGCTTATGTCAGTAATCTATCCTCAAATGCTTGGAAAGCTTTAGGTTCTCCTCAGCTTATGCCAGCCACCGATCAGATACTGGCTTTTAATCGAAGACCTACTACACCTTTAGGGACCCTTCCTTATTTTCCTATTACATTAGGAGGGAAAACTATCTGTATTGATGTTATGGTGGTCCAGGGTCTTTTAGATTTCAATATGCTCCTCGGACGTGATTATGTTTATGCCATGAAAGCCGTAGTGTCCACACTCTTTAGCGTTATGCATTTTCCCCATGATGGGAAGTTTGTGACCATTGATTAGCTTTCTTTTGTTACACCCGACCATCGCGTGACTCCTAGTAATCAGACCGCCCTGAATGTGCCGCATGTTCTTGTAATTCCTTCCCCTTCTTCTAGTTAGCTTCTTCCCATCATCGATAAAATGGGGGGCATGGCTCTAGTCTATGGACATCATAATGGAGTTAAGCCGCTAGCCTTTATGTAATGGGGGAAACCTACCAACCTCTGGATATCATGTTGGGTAGGAGCGGGTTCTATGAGCAAAGTTCCCATTATGTGTCAAGCTTGTTAAAAAATGAAACAGATGTCTACGAGCATAGTTCTTATTCTGTGTCAAGTTCGTTAAAAAATCAAACAGGTTGGTGAGCATATTTCTCATTCTATGTCAAGCTCGTTAAAAAATGAAATGGATCTCCTCAAGCATAGTTTACCTTTTGGTTTCAATCTTGCATAAAAATGAAACCATTTCTAAGCATAGTTCATTTTCTATTTCAAGCTCATTAAAAAATGAAATAGGTTTCCTTAAGCATAGTTTACCTTTTCGTTTCAAGCTTGCATAAAAATGAAACCATGTTCCAAGCATAGTTACCCTCTGTTTCAAGCTTGTGTAAAAATGAAACAGATCCCCTTCCCTTGAGTCGAGTCTTCCCTTTAGTGTTAGAACTTGAACCTTCTTTTCACCTACCTGATTCTCATTCTTCCTACCCCCCTTTTGAACATTTTCACATAAGTAACCAGGTTTTTTAGGTTGGGTATGGAAGAAGAATCGTCAGATGAAACAAAGCTTGGGGGGCTTGTCGAGCCCCTAGCAACCATGCTAGGGGTAAGATTTGCTAGCAATCATGCTGGGGGCAAGATTCCAACCTCTGTATATCATGTTAATGGGATTTTTCAAGCATAGTTTACCCATTGGTTTCAAGCTTGCATAAAAATGAAACCAATCTTTGAGCATTCTTTCAACTGATCTTCAAGCTCATTAAAAACAGTAAGATGGTGTTGAGCTTACTTTCATTTTTCGTGCTCTGGTTAAAACATGAAAACAGGTTTGAGCTTAGTTTATTACTTTTTCGTACTCTGGATTCAAACATGAAAAATTCTAATAGAGTCCTCTTTAAGCTCTTTTTTTACTCTTAAAATGTGAAAAGATAGTCGAATACTTGTCTTCTTCATACTCGTAAAAGTATTTGAAGAGTCATCTCTCTGACGATAGGTTATCTCTTTTTCGGTTCGGATGGACTATTTACAAAAAAGGAACACTCCAGCCAATAATGACTGGAAGATTTCTCTAAGGTATTATTTTATACTTTTTTAGGCCTTAGGGACTAAATCATACGAAAAAGGACCCTTTGGAGTTTTCTTTAGTTTGTTCAGACTCTCTAAACATGAACTACACTGAGTTTTCTTTCATTCTACTCGTTAAATTAAACATTGAAAGACCCTTTTTGGGATCGAACCCCTCCTTTCTCAGGTTCATGAAATATATGGGAATGGACTTGTCTTTGGATAAGCGCAAACGAGTGTTTGTTACCCTCTTTGAACTCGTAAAAACGAAAAGAGGCACTCATCAATCATGATGGGGGAATTAAGGGAAGGGAATCATTTTGCAAATCCAATGGTAGTTGTTTGTCACCTTTGAACATGGCACTTGTCTGCATATCATTCAGTCAATTGGGTATTCAGCTGACTTACAATTCAATCCACTTTCATGAGTCATGTCACTCCTTTGAGTCTTTCAAAAGAATGAATTGTCCGGTGTCGCATTGTGTGTCTATCTAGTCTAGTCATGCTGCCAAGTATTTTGTCGTGTCGCCTAATGTTCAAAGGAAGAAAGAAGTTTACCTCTGCAGTTAAAACATCCTTTGTATCAATACTTTGAGTCAGTCCTATGGTTACATTATCTACGATATTCCAAAACTTTGTTCCAAGTTTCATGTCGTTGATGTGGGATTCATCATGGCCCTCCTTCGACGAGACTATTCCTATCAACATCAACTCATCATCCGAGAAATAGTCTTAGAAACAAATTTAGTACCTTGAGATCTGTATGCATCAATGACAGATTCTCTCACTATCGACAAAGGTTCACATCATTGGCCTTTGATCGGAAGACTCTGTTGGGTGTTAGACACCAAGACATCTATTCACATTCAGTAGATTGTACTAGGGTACCTTGGGA
The DNA here is from genome assembly GCA_001517045.1 of Pseudotsuga menziesii. NCBI lineage: Eukaryota > Viridiplantae > Streptophyta > Pinopsida > Pinales > Pinaceae > Pseudotsuga > Pseudotsuga menziesii. Next base: position 694,335 of record LPNX011004072.1, read on the forward strand.
ATCATTGACATCAATGGTGATTTCCATCACACTTGTTAATGGTTCACATCATTGACCGGTAATCAAGTGGTTTCTACCATGTTCGACTTCAGAACATTGTAATCACATGGATAGAATCATACTTTTTGGAAGACGAGATGAAGACCTTGGGTATTTGTTAAGGGGTCATAGCTTGCTCCCCAGGTTGCGATGGAGTATATTGTATGAAGTACCAGCATGGATCCACATTTGTATGGTCGTGGCTATGCTCAAATTTTCGTCTGTATGACATAGATATACGTTGTATATCTGGTAGCTATGTCCAATTTTGAGTCCTCTATCACATGGATCTACGCTGTATTCTAGTAGCCATGGTCATCTATTCCTCTCATGGATATATCTTGTATTGGTCTGCAGCCATGATGAGGTTACATCTATGCATTAGTCAAAGTATTGATTTCTTGCAGATGCATGTTCAATGACACTCTCCGATCAAGCTGGCTCTTACCTTGACGTGATAACTTGCTCTATCAAAGATCTCTCCTATCATATCCCTCTAGCCTCTTGCTTTGGGGGGCATTCTATTACACTAAAAATATGTCACCAGCATGTGATAGGATCCCTAACACAAGACATTTTCCCTCAAATCCCAAAATTGAAGAGAATCATTCTCCAGATGTTGATTCCAACATAGAAATTAGCAGCACCGCTTCTACCCTCAAGCAAATAAGCAATACCCTGTTCAACATTGCACTAGTTGTGTGAGCACTAGGTGGTGCCACCGCCTTTAACCTATGTTGTTGGCGTGGTTCCTACCCTTCACTGCTCTGTCATAAAGGGTATAAGTGGTGCCCTTGGTAAAAAGTAAAAAAAGGAGGTTTCGTGAGGAATCTAGAACAAGAGCCTCGTGTCCAACTTTATCCCTACTCACCTGGGTTGGTTAAGGTCGAGATCCCTCTTTGTAGGTTCTTGTAGCCACCTCACCCACCAATCTCTCAACCATCCTATTCATTTGAGCCCTATATATACAAGCTCATACTCCATGGTTGAGGGAGAGAGAAGAATAGTAGAGTTATGCTGTTTAATTGATACCCTGGCCTAATGCATCTGAGAGCAATTGTGGAGCAAGTTGGAGCTATCGGGGGCAAGGTGCTAGTCTTGTGGAGTGTCTCGACACTAAGGCACATGGTTTTAAGCTCTTTCATTTATTTTCTAATGCAAAGTTGATTTCCTTCCCACATGTTTGTTGCGTAAATCTCACATATATGTTATTGGATTCCTTAGTCACTAATATGGATGTGTAGATGATTTTCTGTAGCTTTGATGTCTTTGTATGTTTGACATGTCTTATAGGTATACAGGTCCTTCATCAGAGTTACATTCCAGGCATCTATAACATTTAGGGAAGGTCTTCAACCGAGTTATTCACTCATTTTTTCAAGATCTGAACCATTCAGACCAGAGGAACAGCTTCTGCCTGCAGGAGGTGATATATTCCTGATAACATGTTGCAGCCAAACTAGTTAGCATACAATAGCAACATGTCTTACAAAGTGAGTTTCCCGACTTATTCAGAAGCGAGCAGGCATTACATGTCCACTTTTCACTGGAATATGCATTCAAAGGGTTAGGTAAAGGAGGGGGCATTTTACAGTGATCAATTGGTTCTTATGAGGGCGATATGCTTAATCTAGATATTCCATTCAAAAATGGTTTTCCCGTTAATTAGTTTTTCCCTCTGCATTCTGGCAGGGATAATTTTAAGAACACCTCTGAAATTTAAATGTATAATAAATAGGTGAATCTCCCTAATATATAGGAAAAATTGAAGGCTATTTTACCAATAATAATATGTATATATAACTTTTTTGGCTAATCTTTCATTCTATTATAGAATCTTGTAAACTCTTTGCAAATATTTCACTAAACTATAAGATATTGTAAAATCTTGGTGAATATTTCACTGAATTATAAAATATTGTAAAAACGTGAGAAAGCTTTCATCAAATTATAAAATCTTGTAATGTCTTGGTAAATCTTTTGCTAGGAAGACTCAACTTTTTATTCTGCATATTACTAAGGTAGTGCAATAGAGGAGCATATACCAGAGATTGAATATCTGACTCCTAGACCCTCAAATGAACAAATGCATGAATGAGGAGAGTAGGGATTTATTTATACATTTCACTAGCAGTATTGGGCCACTCACAACTTAAGGTGTTGGTGAAACACAACTACACGAACTAGATTTAAGGAAACTAGGGACTCTACTTTTTATCTCGTCCCTTAATGATCCAACGAACATGTGGGACCCAAATCTTGAAATATCGACAAATTGATAGAATTGAACACTTTACACTATGGAGTGATTATGGCACCCACGAACCATTATTACATCGTGGAGTATTATCGAGATCCACAACCTTAATATAATGTATGAAATGATGTTTATCTTATTTTCCAAATATCTCATTTTTAAGCTACCCTTTAAGAAAAAAATTGCTTATATTTTTATAGATATGAATGCCACTTTTTCCTTTCTTTTGTTGACAATCAAAATATGAATTATTTCATTTGATTTAGAATTTTTAGAAACTTGCAATGGTTATTAGAAATAAGAACATACACTAATAATAATAGAAATCACATTAATGCATCATCACGCATATCATTAGAACTACTTGGTTAAAGACTATTTTTTCTCGGATAAATTGAGGAGGTGTTTGTATCCATGTCCTTGAAAATTTTGAAAGCATGTGAAATGTGGTAAAATTGTTTTATCACCCTCATTGAATGCAAAAGACTAGATATCAAATAGCATAATGTATACATCCGAGTTCAAACATGCCTTATCCATATTATATACAATCACGATGTAAATGAAGTATCATGTTCCAATTAAATCATATATTTGTCATACATAACTAGATCCATTTCTGGATGATGATTGTGATTACACATCAAAACAAATCACCAAAAATAGTTTACTTCTGAATGACACTTACAAAAAACAAAATATCTTAAAACAAGTATTGAACCCAATAAATTTAGGCCACAAATAAAATTAACAAACTTTGTAATACGAATTAAAAAATATACCAGTCACGAACTTCTCAATACAACTAAAAGAATCTACCAGTATTCTTTGGACAACTCTACAGGAAGACAACCAAAATAATGACCATTTTGTTATACCCCCACCATTATAATCAGTGTGCATTCATTTATATTACAAACTTCCCAAAAATCAATAATAATAGGTATAAAATATGAGCATATATACTCTAATTAACACCTTAGATCCGATCATAATTGCATACCAAGATCCTAGTAAAAGCACATTTTAAACAACTGGGTCAAATTTAGTTTGAATATATAAAATCCATGTGGTGTCTTTCCATCAAGAGTAGCATCCACTAACAACATATAAATTCCAATCTGGCAGGAACCATATCATAGCCCAAATCTAAACCAGATCGTAGCCCACGATCTATGTGTTGAGCCTGAGATCGCAAGCCTGAACCTTTTTGTGCTATCTCTGATCATGTATGTAGGGCTCGTCTCATGTGTGGTGTTGATTGGATCTGTAGCATACAATTGAGTCGGCTTCGAGATCTGTCAGGGAAGTTGTAGTAATGGATCCACCTCTAGATCTAAGCCTAGAGCAGCGTCAAATACTCTTAGATGAAGATCTCAAGAATTTGGTGGCCACTACTTCACCCCCGTATTTATCCATTCTGAAATCTAGTGATGCAAACTTTGTGAAGTGAGCAACCACTCCTAGGATCCAAATCATGTCAGCAGCTTCAAGACTAAAATCCCTTCCTTTGAGTGAGAAAGAACTGATAGGCCAGTTCATGGGGATCTGGCCTTCACCAAAGACTATGGAGGTATGGATAAATAAGAACTGGATTCCCTTGATATCTAGGGGGCTGCAACACTGCTTCTGTGGAAAGGAATTCTTATCCTTTTTATTGGAAAGAAAAGCTGACAGAGATCTTATCTTCAGGAGCGGTTCCTATTTCATGGGTCCTCATGGTTTATATCTAAGCAGATGGAGCCTTTCATTCGAACCAGAAAAGGATGTTCCATCGACGGTCTCAGTTTGGGTCCGTCTCCCACACCTACCCTTGCACTGCTGGAATGACAAAACACTACAAGCTATAGGAAACTCTCTCAACAATTACATTGACAAAGCGGAACCAAAGGGATCTGTGTTTTCTTGTGCAAGGATCTGCGTTGAAGTATATCTGGAGAAAGGACTGCATAGGTAGTAAATTTACACATGGACGGATGGGAACACATGCAAAAGGTGGATTACAAGCATCTACAGTTAAAGTGTAAGAAGTTCCATGAGTATGGAAACTTTGTCAAAAATTTTCCAAAGGTGGTTCAAGAAATCTTGGAAAAAAATCAAGAGGATGGCTGGCAGCAATCAAAAAGGGGAAGAAAAAATACTCCATTAGCAAATCAGGTGCAGTAAAACACAAGCAAGGAGAAGCCCAAAGAAGCATAAAATTCCTTGAACAATAATCAATTCAAGGCACTGCTTATGGAAGAAGGTGAAATCCCACCTTTGGAAACAATAACAGTTGAAATTAAAGAAGGAGATTATCATGCAACCATGAGAATCCCTCCTATGTCTCCCATAAATGAAAGGATCAATAAGGCTCCGGAAGGGTCTATAACACCAGGGGAAACCTGGGCAGAGATGGTAAAAAATAGTAGAGTCGCGCCGCAAGGATACTCTCCAGAGCGGTCACCCTCACAAGGATCTCAGGAAACACACGAAGTGGCTTCGCAGCCAATCACAAGAGGAAGGAATTCACAAAGATACCTAAGAGAGCAAGAATCAAAAAGAGAGATGGATCTAGGGAGGCATAGAAGTCTTGAGGAAACAAATCTCCTCTAGAACACCAAAAATCTAAGAGGAGCAAGAACAGACGGCAGATCCCGAGCAGGATCTCAATCAGTAAAGAAATGTTGAAAACCATCTCTTGGAAATGGAGGGGTCTGGGAGGCCTAAGCAAAGTAGAAGCAATAAAGGAGATAATCAAATTTGAGAGGACAGACATACTACTGCTCCAAGAGACAAAAATTTCAGACGTGGAGGCTATTGCACTTTCATGTCGCTTCTGGAAAAGAAACACAGGCAAAGCCATTAGGTCCAAAGGAACATCTGAGGGAATAGCCACCATAATCTCAGGTAAATTCTTGGTCAAATATATCAAGGAAAGCCATCACTAGTTATTGACAAAAATTTAGGAAAAGGAGGACCTAATCCCGTTATATATCTGTAATGTATACGGGCCAACACACTACAGGGGCAAGATAACATTCTGGAAAGATCTCAACAATCTAAAGGAAGAGTTGCACGGGAAAGATCTCATCATCATCGGGGACTTCAATACCACTAAGACATAAAGTGAGAAGCGAGGAGGAACAAAGGTTAGGGATCCATTTGGCGAGAAGATGGAGGAATTGATGGCAGATATGTATCTGCTCGACATCCCATTGAGGAACAAAAAGTACACTTAGAGCAATAAAACAATTGGAATAGGGCACATAGCAGTAAGGCTAGATAGATTTTTGGTAAGCTCCACCTTCTTCCAAAAAGACCTCCTCCCTACCTGTCTTTTTCTCCCTTTAGCAGTGTTAGACCATAAACCATTAGCTCTGATCTTATCCCCTCCAGGAAATCTCGAGCCCATCCCATTCATATTTAATTTGATCTGGTTGCATGATGCTAAGATAATGGAATTAATTCAAAGGGAGTGGAACTTCCAACACTTCGGGTCCCCTGGTTACATTTCGGAATCAACACTAAGAACAGTGAGAGCAAATTTAAAGAAATGGGTGAAGGATAGCTTTGAGGATCCAAATAAGAAAAAAATCAACCTATAAAGGGAACTAGCAGCTATGCAAATCATAATGGAATTGGAAGAGGTGTCTTCGGAGCATTTGAAGCAGAAGAGAGAGATGAACATTAGAATCATAAAGGCAGCAAAACAGATAGAGGAGGTATGAAGAATAAAATCCAAGCAGACGTAGTTCAAAAGGCTGGAGACAACAATACTGAGTACTTTCACAAGAAAGACAAGATTTAGAAAAGCTACAATGCGAGAAAGGAGTTGAAGGATAATCATGGAAACAAGATAACAGGGCAGGAAGATCCTAAGGAGCATGCCCACAATCATTATCAAGAACTATATACAGAAACGGGTGAGACAGATCTGGAAGCACAAATGGATTTACTCCATGGCATACCATCAATTATAAAAGATGCAGAAAACATGGATCTGGCAAAACCCATTATGGAATATGAGATAAGAAACACAATATGGTCACTCCATGCTGATAAGGCACTGGGGCCATATGATTTCACAATTAATTTGTACAGTGCAGCTTGGAATATAATAAAAGAATATCTGAAAAAAAATGCTAAACTGGACAAGGAAAAAAGACAAGATTGGGGGGGGGGAACTAACTCATCCTTCTTGGCTTTGATTCCAAAAGAAAACAGTCCTTCAACACTTGAAAGATTCAGACCAATATAATTATGAAACACTTCTTACAAAATCATGTCAAAAATATTAGCTTCACGAATGAAAAGCATCATGGGTCACCTCATCTCATATTCGTAAGGAGGTTTTGTAGTAGGGCGCCAAATCTTGGATAACATCATAATCATTCAATAATCAATACACTCCAGCATGGAAAGGAAGCAACAAGGTATGGCCATCAAACTGGACATGGAAAATGCATTTGATAGGGTAAATCACTTTTTTCTCTTTGAAATCATGTCTAAGTTTGGATTCTCCAAAATATTTGTAAATTGGGTAAAAGCTTATGTAAGCAGGTCGTGGATAGAACCATTAGTAAATGGTAGACCTACCAAATTTTTTCAGGCAACCAGGGGGCTTCGACAAGGCTTCCTAATGTCCCCTTTCCTCTGCCTCTTGGTGGCTGAAGCTATGAGCAGAAAGCTATAGCCTCTGCAGGAGTCTGGAGATTTGACAGGTATGAAGATAACCATAGGAGTGAGAGCTACCAAGCACGCGTAGTTCGTTGATGATACCATTCTGCTATGAGGATCATCTATCATAATTGCTCAAAGATTCAACTCAATTCTGTCCACTTTCCTTAAAGCAACTGATGGTAAAATGAATTCAATCAAATCCAAAGTTTATGGTTGGAATTGCCCTCTGGGACGCTGGCAAAGATAACAAGGACCCTTGGATTTGAAGGAATTGCAACTTGGAACTCCTTCAACTACCTTGGGATCCCAATCTTCAAAGGGAAGAAAAGGGCTGCTAACTGGAAACGGGTGATAGATCATACCAAGAGCAAAAATAATTCATGGGGGGATAAGGTGGCTCAATACGGCTAGAAAGCTTATCCTTCTCAATTCTATACTTTCTGGTTATCCTATTTACTCTTGCTCGATCTCACTAGCTCCAAAAAAAATCATGGAAGAGTTTGCAAGAAAAATCAGAAAATTTATGTGGCAAGGAGGTAAATCAGACAATCTCAAAAAATTCCACTTGGTGAATTGGGAAACTATCTGTAAACCAAAAATATATGGTGGAGATGGAATACGAGATCCAATAAAAATGAATTTAGCTCTTGGAGCTAAAATTCTCTGGAGAATTGTAACTAGAGAAGGATCCTGGTGGAATTAAATCATCCAAAAGAAATATCTGACAGGCACCAAAAAGAGATGTCAAGACAATATTAGCATGGACAGGAAAGGCTCACCGATTTGGGAGCTGTGTAAAAACACGGCTCATATCCTCATAGATAAGTTAAATTGGACACCAGACAATGGTAAAAACATTAAAAATTGGCATGATCAATGTTCCTAGGTTTCTCATGTCGATTTAGTGCAACCATTCCCAAATTTAATGCAGCGTATGGAGAGTGCATATTCATTCGTTGTTCAATATTTCAAATGGACCATCACCGGGAGGTGGTCTAGCTGGCACGAGATGGAGCTTGGTCATATCAACATGGATATAACGCCCTCATCACAGTGATGCCTTCTCCTGTCCACCGCGCGTTGAAGGATGAACACTACTGGGGAAAATCTAGAAGATATACAGTGAAGGATGGATACAAAGTAGTGGACGTGGAGGGAACTAGTTACAACAAAGATAGGAAATGGGGTAAGATATGGAATAAAGATGGGTTACCTAAAATCAACGTGCTTTTTTCAATCCTATCCCATAGAAAAACTCTAACAGCAGAGAATTTAAGGAAAAGAGGAATGGAAGGCCCACTGAGATGCACTCTTTGCAAGGAGTCTGAAGAATCAATAGAACACCTATTCTTAGAATGCAAATTTTCCAGGGAGGTTTGGCACCGAGCTTACAAGGATTTTCATTAAAATTTGACTTTGCCAACTAATTGGGATGATATATTTTCTTGTTGGAAGGAATGATACTAAGCATCACTCATCAACAAACTAGAATTTGTGAGGGCTTGGGAAGCTCTTCCAAGATATATCTACTGGAAGATATGGACAACGAGAAACAAGGAGATTTTCGATGTGGAAAAGAATAGTTCGGGCAAATTTGCGGTAGTTGCAAAAGATCTTTGGGTGGAAGCTATTTTCACGAGGGGAATGCATAACATCAGCAAGAAAGCATTGACAGTAGAAGAAAGAGATTGGGCCTTCGAATCTCTAGTTCTCCCGTCACATCTGCCATGGACTCAAAGAAAGAAAAAAATCAATTAAGCAATCTTAGCAAATAAGAATGAATCTGGAAGAGTTCAAAGGTTGGTGGAATAAATTGGGTTGTATATTTTTTTTTATGATGGTGCCTCGAAAGGCAATCCGGGGATGAAAGGAGCGGGGGGAGTCTATTTCATCCCTGAAGGAATCAAGCTGAACGAGTATGCTTGGGGAATCGGCAGGAAGACTAATAATGGGGCGGAATGGTTAGCATTAATAAAAGGATTGGAACTCGCAAGGAATAATAGCATTGAGGAATTGGTGGTATTCGGTGACTCGTGCATGATTATTGGATAAAGCAAGGAAAATAGCAAGGAATCGAAAGAATACAGTCAACCAGATCCATCATATTCTAAAATGTATGGTAAATGAGTTCAAAGCCATCAATTTCCTTCATGTATTGAGAGAAAATAATAAATAAGCAGGTAGTATGGCCAATAATGGAGTGGACTTATATTGCGGTAGCCTATTATGTAATCAACAGGTTTATGAGAGAAACTGGGTTACTATATAGTGAACCTTTCTTCTTCATCCTCTGAATGTTTTGTTTTTGTATTCTCCTGCTTGGGAAGTTTGTGAGAAGTTTAAGCACTCATAGTATAGGAAATGGAGATGAAAATGATAGAATGGAAAAGGAAGTACAAGGAGGCAAGTACTTGGTCTTCCTCTGGGAGCAATCGGTGTCCAGCCTATTGTAAAATTTAAAATATCTTCTTCTTTTTTATAAAAAATCTCTTCAATCGTTTCGGTTAAAAAACATATAAATTCCAGTCGATAGTTTAAACATGACAAGTCATAAAATAAATCATATCTTTTGAGCTCTATAACACTTTCACATAACCAATAATCCTAGGATAGAATAAAACCCTAATAACACCAAATGAACCCTAAGATTCAAGAGTTCCTTAGGATTCAACAAGCCTCAAAAAGCATCCATGATAAAAAGCATGATAAAAGGTAAATTAACAATATAATAATCTATTGTAACTGTGGATTAAAAGGATGAATTTTTTGATAAAAAACATACCATGTTAATTATTGGATGAAATATGTGATGTGAGTTTGTATTCTATGATAAATTGCATGTCTGACCTGCACCTCCAAGACTTGAGCTTTCATAAATGGATATGTTATGTGAATATTAAAATGTATAGAAAACTAAGAATGAAAAGTGGAATCACATCAACTAGAACCTTCACCCTGTAAGCGCAATCCGATGTGTGTGAACCATGAATCACTGTAGCCTTTATATAGAAAACAAATAGCCCCTTATTTTCCCTTCAATACTGGAAATCAAGGGTTGAAAGAAGGTATCACATGAATATGACTAAAAATACAGGGAAATGCAACTATATTCCTAAATTAAAAGGAAAATGGAGGGCGAAATAACCCTTGGGAGCCTCCATTATTGAAAATTGGGGGTGAAAGAGTGATTTCAGTATATCTTTTCTAGAAATTGGGGGGAAAAGATAGATTGGAGGGAGATTTTGCTAGAGCGAAAATAGTTTTTTTCATTTTCCTCATTAATATTCGGGAGGCTATTCATTTTGGTTTTATTATTTTCTAATAAATATTGGGTGAATATATTTTAGCTGAAAAAACCATTTCTATAAAAGAAAATAGCCCACTAAATTTTTGTAACCCCCTTAGCCCATGCATTCTGGTAACCATCCTTGCATAGAACCTCCACTTCATCTGATGGTTTTCCCATACAATGGATAGAGTATGCATTTGAACTAGATGTTACATCTTTACTGCAAACTACATCAAGTATTGTTTTTCCCTTTTTATGATTGTTGATGCTTCTTGATCTAATAGATATTCCCCTAATCTAATTGGTAACTTGATTTACAACATGCTGTGAATTCTTTTGTAGCCCAACTTCATGAGCCTCTAGTAGTTCTCTGTGTTTTCCTTAATCAGGTCATAACCTTGCAATCCCAAGTACAAGATGTGACAAACCCAACTTTGATATATGTGAATAGTACTTTCTAACACCAATATCAAGATCGATCTTTATCCATGGCTTGGTATTCATTATAAAATTGTGATTCACAACAAGATCTATAATCTACGAATATCTGATGTGAACATTGGGATGCAATGGGTGGTCATAAATGAAGGTGTCCCAGGTGTGGTGGAGTGAATGGTGGTATGGGAGTGGCTCTAGGCAGTCCAAAGAGACCAAAAGAGGCAAAAAAACACCCAAATACAATGCATGAGTGCCCCTGGTCAAACCCAGATACACAAATTAAAGGATGGGAGCATCCCTAGGGCCAAGTGATCATTAATGAGGGTTTTGGTGGTCAAAATGAGGGCCAAGTGGTCAAAATGAGGGTATTGGTGCTCGTTAATGGTCCAAAACCCCCCAACAACCTTAAGCAAACATCATAGACCATGGTTTGTACCACTTATATGTTTCTGAAACCTTGGAACCCATGTTTTTATCCTCGATTGGAGTTGGCTTCAAGGGTGCCTATATTGGTTAAATGTCAAGTTTATCACTTCATTTTGGTTGGACAAGTTCATTTCTGATTTGGGGTAATGGCTTGGGAAGACATTATTAGTTGACTTAGGTTATAAGACTAGTTTCTTTTAGCTCTGTGGAGAAAGTTCTGATTGCATAGGTAAAAATGAAAGAGACTATAGTCCTAGGTGGAATGTGTTATAACCGTCATGATTTTCATAGAATGTCTACGAACATGGTCGATTGTCTTGTTGATAGAGGTTTCATGTTTCTACATCATATACATGATCGTATGAATAGTACCCCCTTCAACAAGAATGGCTTACCACTGAACATATGTATTTTGAGAATGATGATAAGATAAGATGGGGGTCTTATATTATAGCACTAAAGTATTGTCACGTTAGAATTGGTGAGAAGCCTGATTCTCTCCTCCTGACAAAAAATATTTATGGTGGTACTTACCAGCCCAATATTGGTTACCAAGTTATACGTGCTGCAGAATAAATCAATCCCACATACTGGTGGAATTTTGAAATATGGAATGTCAATTGTCCCCTCAAGACCAAGTTGTTTGTGTGGCTCACTTTAGCTAACAAAGTTCCAACGTGGGACAATCTTATCAGAAGATTTGGGGCTAAGCCCAACAGGTGTGCTTTATGCCAACTTAATTGTGAGTTTAACAATCACATGTTCATCTGTTGTTCCTAATTTTTAGATATGTGTATATATGTCTATCTAGTCACATGCATTATTTTTATTTGAGATGGAGACGATATCAGTAATGCTTTTCACAAATGGATTACCAACTCTGCATTTGACTCTTTCAGATCCCTCATTGTTATTATGATCTGGGGGGGGTGGATTTCTTGCAATTTGATGATATTCAAGGATGTTTTCATCCCTCCTCATGTATATGCAAGCAAGAGTTTAACCATTTTGGAACATTTCCCCCGGGTGAAAAAATATAAACCTAACATGAACATTGTTGAGGAGCACATCAACAAGTCCATGCCATGGTGTTACTATGTTGGCATGGCGCAAGGACACCCTAGCCTTGGGGAAGCAGGGGTTGTACCAGACATTAATGATAACATTGGTACAAATTTTCAGCTGGTCTAGGTAGGGACACCAATAACTAATTTGAATTATCTATTGTCAAGATGGTACTAAGGTCAACTATGGCAAAAGGGGTGAAAAATATGCAATTTTTTTGTGATTCTCTTCTCATCGTTGAATGGTTTAATCATAAGAGATCCCCCAATAAGATCTACTTGAGGCCTTTCTATGATGACATATAGAGGATGCTTGGTACTTTTGAAGGCTGCTCCTTCAATACTATTTTTAGAGAGAGGAATGATTAGGATGAAACTCCATCTAAGATGGGACTACACCTAACTTCTAGCACTTGGAAATCATGGGATTTCATTAATGACATAATTAAGGAAACTGATCTGGGCCCATTTACATGTAATATGCCCACGAAGACCAACTCTATGGAGTACATTGTGGCAGCTATCCTTCATCTTCTATGGTCCCCCACTCTGAATATATTAGTTGAAACTACATAAGTAGTGGACAAACACCTTTTATGGATGACTTATATAGTTGTTAAGCATGCTCTATGTAGTCTATATGTTATCAGTTGATGATCTTACACTCGTGCATCTAATGTAGTAATGTTGAAGAAGAGATTTGTGTATGGAATCACATGCCAAATGAACAATATGGTTCATAGTTTTTAATAAAAAAATTGAGCTCTGATCCACCAATATCACCATTTCGAAACTAAGCAGATATATATCTAAATGCTACAAATTGTTTCGCATTCCCTCCCAAACTTGATCGAATACTTTTAATTCATGCTTTGTTTGCAACACACATGTCCTTAATACTCAGCAAAGGCACGTTGCTTGGACCCTGGCTTTGGTTTTCAATTGCAGATGCAGCAGGCACATTATGTATTCCTAAAATAGGAGGAAACTCATATGAATTTGGCACTGATTCTTGAGCATTAACAACAGTAGGCCGACTAGAATAGTTCAGATTTATGTTTCCATTTGTCTGTTCAAGGATAAGTCATAGAGTACAATGAAGAAAGCTTCCTTGAACCAAAACTTTGTATTGATTCTGATGCATTAGAATCCCTTATGTTTCCTTTACCACCATGTATAAGTGCAGGATAGCGGGGGACTCATCTAAATTTGGCACTAGTTCTTAAACATGGAAAACAGCAGGCCGACTAGAATAATTCACATTTCTGATGTTATTTGTATGGCATGAAGATGAACTCATTGGGTACAAGGAATAATGTTTCCTTAGACCAAGACTTTGTCATGATTCTGCTACATTAATAACCCTTATGTTTCCTTGACCACCACGTACCATTGTAGCCATGGACTTACTTGATCTATTTCCTTTATTCCTGGATTTCTGCAAAGGATTTTCTAAGACCCCATTAAGGGGAGGAAAGGAAGATTCTTCAAGAGGGAAATTAAGCACTCTCCTACTCATTTCTATGAGATACATGGAGGATCAGTCAATACAACACTCATATAAGGACTTTCTACCATGTCAGAGGAAATCAAGGAAGTCATTTAGTTCTCCCCCAAATTACCTAAATCTTTAGTAGTTTCAATTAGCATGGAATCATGAACGACATTATGTATGTCATTATGTATGTTTCTTTTTGCTATATTATCCACATAAAACCAATTATTTGTGTTATATCCTTGTCCTTTGGCAGCTCGATGAGATCCACGCTCACTACCTGGACACCTTTACTGAAAACTAACAGGAATCTACTTAGTATTCAAAGCACAATATTTAGCAAATATGATCTGTAACTGAGCAAGAAAGTGGAAGATCGTGAAAAAAAAAATCAATGCACACTTGTGCATATATTAGTAAGATTTGCATTTGTGGTGTCAATATTGTATGGTTTCGCAGTAGGGATGGGTATAAAAATACGCAAATGATGGCACTCTATTATGTTCTTGAAAATATAATATATAAAATTCACATTTTTCAAGGAAGCAACAAATGGAAAGAAATAACAGAAGACACCCTAAAACAACAAAAAAACAATAAAATAATTTAGCTACAATCACTGCATCGAAGAAAAGGGTCAGATGTTAGTGCACATTTGCCAAATTAGAAGGGTAACAAGTAATTGCATTTGGGAGGTTAAGTTAGAAGATACAAAACATTAAGAATTGATGTGAATGTGTAAACACATAAATAAACAAGCAAAAAAGATGCCCCTTTGTCCTTCTAAAAATAAAATATTTTGTTCATTTGTAAATATGGAAGATTGATAGCTTAATGGAAGAGGATTAGAAGTAGTCATTCTGTGTATATGTGATCATTCATTGGCAAGTCCTCCCGCCTCTTGGGTTGCGGGGAGAGATTCAGGATAGAGGGAGGAGAACTTACCATACTTTGGCTAAACTTGAGTAATTCCCACATCAAGCACAATGTTACTCAATTGGAGGGTAAGAATGAACCAGTGAATTTCGTGCTCGGAAATTACTTTATTGAACTCGAACTGAGAAGTTACCAAGCAGAAGAAGCCAGCAGTACACCAGACACACAGCCCGATCTCCTTCGATTTTCATGGGCTGATGAATTTGACTGTAAAATAGTAGACTTAGTTTCAGATGTAGTTGTTGATTCAAGTACAATAGAAGTAGATAGTTTTTGGACACTTTTTTTTATGGATCTAAAACTTTGGAAGGATCAGGAGTTGGCTGTGTCCTGATTGATCCAAAGAAAAATAAACATTTTCTTTCATGTAGATTAGAGTTTGAATGTACCAATAACACAGTCGAATATTAAGCATTAGTTCAAGGACTAAGAAAAGCAATTGAATTAAAAGTAGAAAATCTAAAAGTGTATGGGGATTCTGGAATAATTGTAAAGCAAATTCAGAAACAGATACATTGCATCTCACCTCATTTAAAAGCTTATCAGAATGAAGTGTGGGATTTGCTGACAAATTTTTATGCATTTAATATTGTATCCATTCCTAGACTTAAGAATGCAGCAGCTGACTTGTTAGCTACCTCAGCTGCAAGGCTTGTACCTTCAAATAACAAGTGTTCTATTGAATTACTTTTCAGGCCTTCAATTCCAGACATGATTACTAATCTAGGAGTTTTTGATGATGATCAACAAATCTTGGAATGTTTGATGAATGATGAAACTTTCAAAGGGGCAATTATCGATGACGAAGAACACCAAGCTGAGTTAAAATTCGACAACTTCATTCCTAAAGGGGTCAAGACCTTAGAGCGGATGTTTGATTTAGACAGCAAATTCAAAATACCAGCAAATGTCAAGACTCATAGCTCATCTTTGCAATTCGAGCTGATAAATTTGGGAACTGAAGTTAAACCCAAATATGTAAATTTGGGAAAGTGTTGCTCCCCGGGTGAAAGAAATAAGCTCATTAGTTTGTTCAAACAATACAAAGATGTATTTTCCTAGACATATGAAGAGCTTAAAACATATGACACCAAGATTATACAACACATCATTCCTATTAGATCTGGAGTCAAGCCTTATCAGCAACCTTTGAGGAAGATGCATCCAAAACTGGAGCCTTTAATTCAGAGTGAAGTGAAAAAATTATTGGATGCCAAAATTATATTCAAAGTCAGACACTCGGAATGGGTTTCAAATTTGGTACCAGTAAGGAAGAAATCTAGAGAAATCAGGCTATGTGTGGATTTCAGAAACCTAAATCGTGCTTCAGACAAAGACAACTATCCAGTCCCACCCATGGAATAGATATTGAAGATGGTTTCAAGTTCTGAGTTATTTTCGTTATTAGATGGATTCTCTAGCTACAATCAAGTGTTAGTAGCTGAAGAAGATAGACTTAAAACTACATTCAGAACAAAATGGGGAACTTTTGCTTACAGAAGAATGCCCTTTGGACTCATTAACGCTGGAGCTACTTTCCAAAGGACTATGGATATAGCTTTCTGTGGTCTAATTGGCCATAGTGTTGTATTATATCTCGATGATGTCATGATATTTTCAAAGAAGAGAGAAGAACATGCATTCCATCTAAAACAAATTTTCGAACGTTGTCGAAAATATGGCATCTCACTGAATCCAAGGAAATGTGTGTTTGCAGTTATAGAAGGAAATCTACTGGGTCACATGGTTTCTAAAAAGGGGATCTCCATAGACCCAGAAAGGATCAAAGCTATCGAACAGATCCCTTTACCCCATAACAAAAAAGGTATGCAAGCATTCATGGGGACAATAAATTTCGTGCGAAGGTTTGTTCCAGATTTCGCTCAAATTGTTAAACCTTTGCAGTAAATGGTGAAACAAAGTGTACAATTCAAGTGGACTGATGTAGAGAAGAATGCATTCAGTAAAATAAAGACATCTATTGCTCATGCACCCTCTCTCAAAAGTCCAAATTTTGAGAAGGATTTCATTTTGCACACTTTCGCATCTGACGATTCATTAGCAGTGGTGCTTACTCAGAAGGAAGATGGGGGAGATGAGTACCCCATATCATTTATGAGCACTGGTCTGCATGGGGGTGAATTGAATTAACCAACTATGGATAAACAACCTTATGCAGTCTTCAAAGCTGTAAAACAATTTAGGCCGTACATACTTAAGAACCAGACGAAGGTAATAGTTCCACACCCAGCTGTAAGGTCTCTTTTCATACAAACAGAATTAGGAGAAAGAAGAGGCAACTGGGTAACAGCTTTACAAGAATATGACCTCGAATTCAAACCAGCATCCATCGTTAAAGAGAAATGACTGTGAAAACTAATGGCTGAAGGTAACAACAATGAAGAAAACAATTGGGAAAATGAAGTTGAGTTACATATGATGGATGTATGTCTTCTTTTCACAACTCCATATTCCTGGTGTCGAGACCTTGTTCATTACCTTCAGGAAGGATTGTTGCCAGAACATTGGAATTCCAAGCAGCGAAGAGCGTTGCGCCTTAAATCAGCTGCATATCAGATCAT